>JAWZYV010015281.1:600000-1047690 GCA_038373885.1 Cheiracanthium punctorium
TTCTTCAAAATATTTTATTACACTAATTCTTTATTTTTTTAAATTCCCTGTTACAAATAAATGTTTGTTTTTGAAAGGCCTATAACACGATTTTACGCTTTAAATATACTTTCATTTATTTGAAAATTATATGATATGATAACAACACAGAGAAAATATTTTAAACTCAAATATTAATAGGCATACTATGTTGTAGTTTATGTGTGTAAATTAAAAAGCTTCATGCATTTTAATTAAAAATAGTAATTTTCTTACGATCCGATGGAAAATTAAACTTTATTAAAGTACACTAAATATTTAATAGAAAATCTCTGCTTAAATACTTGTGTACATATTAACTAATACATTTGAAAAAGGTTTTACAGATCATTATTAATTTATAGGAAGTAAATGAAAACCATAAATATTGATCTTTAAAAATCTTAAGCAGCAAATAAAATTACATCCTTATCCCTAAAGATTAATATAATGAAAAATAATTATACTCGCATCCTCATCTTCTTAGGTGTTGTTTAGGCAGGTGTTGATAAGTTTTAGATTAATGAAAAACTTCTTATTTAATAAACTCGACCTAATGTGCATATTTTGGACTACATTTTATTAAGGTACGATGAAAGCCCCATAATGAATATTTAGTACAATCTAAAAAATTCTATTCCTGAAGTAGTTGAAGAGATTTGCTTCAATAAAATTTTGCGAAAAGTTACCGGTAAACAAATTTATCGAGGAGATTAATAACTTCTTAAAATGCAAAAGTGTTTGAGCATACAAGGGATATTTATATTCACAATGAGTTTAAACTTGATTTTTTTCCTTTTATGTTGTTATCGCATGTATTGTTTGAAGAATTCGTGAATTTATATATTTTTGTTTGTTCTTAATATAAAGTATATGATAAGATTTACGCTTCCAGTAAGGAAATTTAAAATAAACCATTATTTTGAAATGTAGAAGTTTACTTTCATCATTGAAAGCGTTAGCAGATTTTAAATTTAAAAGGGGCGAAGTTCGAAAAATATAGCAAAACTAGTTTTGAACTATTCAGTAAAATATTATCTATAAACTTAATAAGAAACCTTTGCCTGACGGTATCATACGCTTCGATATCAACAATGTGATATAATGAACTTTCTAGAAATGAAAATATATAGCTCCAATCTCTTACCATATTTTAATGTTTTTGCATTCTGCTTTAAGATTCAACTAAATACATTAAGTTTAGTATATTTCACTTTAAATTTAAATTGCATTTATTCAAATACGCATCATTGTAACCATATGCTCACTCGAATTATATGTACCTCTACTTTATACGCATAAGTAATTTTATAAACCTGAACTATATAGTGAACTTAACACACTATAATGTTCGAAAATCTATTCCAGAATTTTAACTGCAATTGATCGTGGACGCTAAAGCATATTATTTAATTTCAGTACATTATTTTAACCATGAAAAAATTACTATACCACTTATACCAAGTGCCGGATTATATATATGGGAATATTTTTTGTGAAAAGAACAATGTATCAAAGTAAGAGCTGCAGATTAAAATACTTTGTAAAAAATTGAAACAAACTTTAGTATAGACAAGTTAAAGAGAGTTGTTTAAAAAAATTATTACCGTATAAATAACTACTACTATACAAACAACTAAATGCACTTTTTTAATGTTTCTCTTTGTTCGGAATAGTATCCGATGGTTTGTGGTTAAGCTGTACGATTGTAATCTGTTTAAGGGAGGGATGTCTTGGGTGTCAACACGAATAGCATTCGGTGCAACAACGGTTAATTATTTTACGTATGAACGTTACGTATGAATACGTACGTATGAACGTACGTATGAATACGTAAAATAATTAACCGTTGTACAAATTGCAACAAAATTAAATTAGCCTGGTCGTGCCATGTATTTTTAAGCTGTAATGAATTCATTTTGTTTTCAAATCATTGTTGTATACTGGTATGTTAAAGTATCGTTTATACAGGTTATAAAAATATGTTGCTAGGCTTCTTATGACGTTTGAAAGTGTATTAATTTACACAAAAAAGTTAGACCACGTCCTCTAAAACTCTCATAATTTTAACAGCATCACAAAACGCAGTACAACAAGAAATCTATATATTTAAAGCAAACGTACAATATATCTAATCGTAGCTTTTTATACTTAAAAAAATACTGCGCGTTTTTTATACTTTATTTACAAAAAGGAAATTCATTTCACTCAATTATTAAGGAAATAAAAACCGTACAATAGAGACATAAATATAACTATTTTATTGAACAAGAGCACGCAAAGTAAATGTGAGCTTTAACTAACATATCCGAATCACGCAAATATGATAAAATAATTTATTAAACACCAAGTTATTATAACGCACGAAAGCAATTTTCTTTTACACACAATTCTAAAGCTTTATCAAAGTGTATTTCTAAATTTGTCACAAAAATTTAAGTTAATAAATGACTTATTAGAAAACGATAGTAGAAGAAGAAAGGAAGAAACGTTTTTTTTTTTAATATTTACGTGAAGTAAACTATAAATTTCTATATAGAGCATTATATTTGAATTACAGTTTAGTTCAACCAATTTTGGACCTGATTAAATAATTTCTATTTGAAATAAATAATTTTTGTTATGGTATGCAATAAAAATGAAACTAACAATTCTGATTATTAATTTTTAGAAAAAATTGGGTTTTCTTGCACAAAAAAGAACATCCCTACTCTACGATATTATAGGTAATTTTTCGGTTCTTAAATGTGAACGGAGGGTATGAAACCGTTTAAGTTATATTTCATCGATGCATTTTTAATTCTTAGTAGTTTCTATAAAATTTAAAAGACGTGTACCAAAAAAAAAAAAAATGTACCCGCATTATAGTTCATATATTTAAGAAAAATAAATAAATATTGAGAAAAGAAAAGCTTGAAATGTGTTATTTTACAATAGTTTTAAATGAGAGATTTTGTTTGATGGTGTATATCGCCTTTGAATATTAAATGCATACATTTGAGTAATCCAGTGAATACTTAAGGTAAACATTTCTAAATTATTTTTAAACTGTAAACAAATATACTCTATAACCACTACAAGACCATGCTTAAGAGACTGTAGAAACAGCAGACGTAATCCTTATCTTCAAGCTCTAGATATAATCATTTTTATGCTAACTTGAACAATAAAGACATTTTATGTAAACAGTAAAAATAAACTAAATTTCCTCGAATTAATAAATTAAAAATAAAAGAGGAGTATTCGGAAAGTAAGAACCGTTTTGAAAAAAAAAAATAGTAAAAAGGTATTTTTCTACATAATTTCAGTCAATGTTCAAACACTTGTCGTACGGGGTTACCAGCTTTTTTATACCTTCTTCATAAAAAACTTCCTGCCAATGACGATAAGTACGACAGTACAGAGGATTTTTCACCTTACCATGGGAATCCAAAGTGCTTGTCGCCTAGCTCGCTCTTCATTTGCAGGAACAAGTGGTAGTCGGACGACGCCAAGTCTGGGCTGTACGGCGGGTGATCGAACTGCTCCCAACGAAGCTGTCAAATCATCGGTTGAGTTTCACCGCCAGTACGGGACCGAGCATTCACATGAAGCAATACAATTCCTTTAATGAGTATTCTTCTAGGTTTGTTTTGAATTGCACGTTGTAGTTTTATTAAACTCGTGGTTATCGTCATCGCGAGAAGTTTCTATGAAGAAAGTATAGGCAAGCTGGTTACGCGCTGCGGGAATCGTTTGAGCATTCACGGAAACTATGTAGAAAAATAGTTTAAGGACTTTATGTATGTAAAGGCAGGCGCGTAGCCAGGAAAAAGGTATGTAGAAATAAAATTGGCTTGAAAAAAATACTAAGTTTTTTTTCCCCTCAAAACGGTACTTACTTTCCAAAGTTATTTGGAACATTCCATACGTTTTTACATTCCATAAGTTTTAATTTACTTTGGCTAACAGTATTTTTAAACAATAAGCCCACTTCCTTTAAAGGTAGTAAGCATGCTTGGTTAATAATTTAATACTAGAAATAAAATATTATAAATTGGTGATTGGGGTTCACATGCGTTGGTTACATTTAATAAAAAATGTTTACTAGCGTATTATATCACATATGTTACTTTGTTAGCAGCTTTTCGGCTGTCCTGTTTATTATGTTTTTATAGACAATTAATGTTTTTTTTTAAATCAAACATTCATAACGCCAGAAGCATTAAAATAAATATGAACAAACATTAAGCAAATGTTTCTTTGAATAAAGAAATGTCTTGAGTTTTTATTATTTAACCTTAAACTTACTACTGTCGAAAATGTATAAAAGCAAATTTTTTAGACAAAAATAAAAAGACATCCTCTTTTTTATAAATATAAGTAACGCAGTAAGTATAATTTGCATAAAATATAAATGAACAGATATGTTCGACTTAGAAATTTTTATTCAGCAAAACGTAAATATCATCCCTGTAAATTTTAATATTTATAACACACTGTTTAAGATTCCTTTGTTTATTTGTCACTTTAATATTTCTTT
This sequence comes from Cheiracanthium punctorium, assembly GCA_038373885.1. Classification (NCBI taxonomy): domain Eukaryota; kingdom Metazoa; phylum Arthropoda; class Arachnida; order Araneae; family Cheiracanthiidae; genus Cheiracanthium; species Cheiracanthium punctorium. Next base: position 604,541 of record JAWZYV010015281.1, read on the forward strand.
ACAATTTTAAACATGAAGAAAAGCAAAGTATGCATAAAACATTTTAAAAATGACAAAAAACAACAGTTATGAGAAAATCTCTAAAAAGTAGCAAGATGAATTCTTAACAATAAAATAAATTTCACAAAAGCCTCACACACTTTTTTTATTTCATTTGTGGCTTTCTGAAAATGATGTAAGCCAATTTTTATGACACACATTTAGGCTCGAAAACATATTTCACCTCACTTTCTCTCCCTCTCAGCAGCAAACTTTGTCAAATAAAACAAATCTCGTTTTGCAGAGGAGTGTGTAAGAGTGTAACGGAGTTTTCCACACGGAGCGAAAAATGACACTTTTTTCTTTGTCTTTCCTCCAGATATTATTTTCGTGTTTTGGCGTGAATATTTGTGGAATGTCCTTTGTGTGGTCTCCGTGCTTGTGAATGATATAAGTATCTGGAAATATGATATGCATCATTTATTTAATCAATCACGAATAAAATATTTCAATGAAGCCACTGCGAACATTTGAAGTAATCAAAGTATTGAAATTAAAAATCATCTTCTAAATTTGTACCTTTTTGTTTACTCTAGCCATAAAATATAATACATAATATATAATTCAAAATTCATATAATATGAATATGTTATATTATATTATATTATATATATATTATAATACTGTTACCCAGTAGAAATAGATGAAATTGGGAGACTAGGTTCGAGGAAATCATTTTATTGCTATAACATCAGCAGACACTTTACATGAATGAGAACGAAGAATCTGGGATACGAACTTTACATAAACAAGTGAAATATTGAGAAAAAAGTCTTCTCTTTCTCAAAAAAATAAGAATTGGTATAAATACTAAGAGATACATGATACGCTGTAAAGTTCCAATGTTTGCTATTGGTTGTGACGTCCATAACTAGGTTACGTTAACATCCTCTGATTGGGTCTGAAGATCGCAAACTGAGCAATAAAAGTAAGGATTCATGTAGTGTACTTCATTTACGTTGTATTTTCTGTTGTTGCCCTTGGTAAACATACCTCGCAAAGTATCCGGTTTCACAACAGAGCGATTTGGAAAAATTTTGAAAATTAAAAGAACGTATTTTAAGATGATTTAAAATAGAAAAAAGAAATTACTAAAACAGATTTAAAAGAAAACACACATTTATATTAATACACAGAGTTCGTTACATTTTTCTTTTATTACTTATATCTTTACAACTACTAAAAACAATTGCAAACCAAATTTTATATTTTACTTTCAACTATAACTAATTGGGTTTACTGGAATATGTGACTCGAAAGCAATGCGGGGCGCTATTATTACATGCCATGTGATTCACTTATTATGCCACAATATTACATAAGTAACAGTTGATATAAGGAATTTCATTAACACTCGAATACTTTTTGAGAGGGTGTGTAATGCAAAACATGTTAGATGTAACTGTTAACATTAATATGCATGATTTTAATTTTTAGAAGGAATTATTTTCAAGCTTTGAGGTGAGTTATTAAAATTTAAAATGTAGAAAAACATCCTATCAAACCCAGCTGCACGAAAACATGGATTTCTACAAAAGATGATATGCACAATTTTTGTGTCTCGAATTTTTACTTTTTTTTCTCTGTTTTTCATTAGTGTTTTCAATATTTGAAGAAGTTTCATTTCAACGTTTCAACTACTAAGAAAAATACTGCTTTGTTAAAAACAAACTTAAAATGAAAGTGAAAAAGAAAAATTAAAACCCCTGAGGGCATAAGTGAAGTATGGTAGAAGAAACTGCAGGTACATGAAAATATAAATATGTCAAGGGAAAAAAATATTTTTTAAGTATAACATATGTGCAATTGCTCAAGATCTATCCTAAATTACCGCTGAAAACCGATTATATTAAATATTCTTACAGAATTTTGAAGTTATGACATAATTTTCTTTTTCACAAATAAGTTGAATTAAGATTTTAACAATATTTTGAATTTAGAGGATTACTAGATAAAGCACTTATCGCCGACGGGTTAGTATGCAATGTAGTTTTTCAAAATCTCTGAATTTTCGTTTGCATTATCAGATAAAGGGAATGGAACTAGTACATATGCAAAAGTTTCGAAACCAGCATTATAAATTTTGTTTATTGTTAAATGATTACAGCTTCGCGAAAATTATTTGGTGTTAAGTGAAATTATCAAGAAAGAAAACTTTTTATTTTCAAAATTAATATATTTTTTTTTTTTACTTAAATGAATTTCGAAAGTAAAGAGGCCATTCGTCGCCTGAAACTAAACATTGTTTTCTGTGGAAAAAACACTCAAAATACTGGTGTTAAACGATAAAGTAAATAAAAAACTTTGTAAAAAACACACATAAGATGTGACAGGTAAGTAGATACTTACTACTACTTACCTGTCACATCTTATGTGTGTTTTTTACAAGGTTTTTATTTACTTTATTGTTTTCTCTTATTTTGATCACTGTCACTTTTATCCATTTTTACATATTTTAATATTATGCCTCCAGAACATTTTTCACAATTTTCACAAAATCAAAAAACTCGATGTCCCCCTTCCAAAAAAATTGCAATTTTCAACCATTTGTTGAATTTTTTACATTTTTGAAAAAAAAAAAGACACTTGTTCCAATCGTTGCTGATCATGTTGTTACCAATGTTCATTTTATTCTATTAAACTGTTTTTGAGGGAACTTTTTGTGGGGTCTGTTTTAGAGGTAACTCAATTTTCACAAAATCTCAAAATCTATGAAATATTTAAAATAATTTCTCAATATATTGTTACAATTAACTTGCCATTTCACATAATGCCAAATTTCTTTCTATTCTTATGCTATTTTCCAGGAATGCAACAAGCATTTTCAAAATTTTCACAAATTTTCAAACTGTATATACATAAGTGCGTGTGTATGTGTTTTTGTAAACTTTTGAAGTCAACAATAGTACAGAAACAATAGGATTAATAATACAGATATAAGAACACAACATGAAATTTCGCCAACAACGCTATCTTATTTATAAGACCTAAATGGCAAAAAAAATGAGCAATTTATAAATATTACAACTGATTTGCGTAGTTTTTGTTTCAATTTTTGATACGTTCACTGATCTTCTTTAGCATATTCCTTTTCACCATAGTTCTACGGGAAAGATAGACAATTTCCATATTTTGTTGTTAATTAAAAAAATAAAGCAATTATTGTTATATATTGCTATCCTTTTTCTCCAAAACACTATGTTACCATGTTTTCAGTAATATTGTTATAAATAATTAAAATACACAAAAAACAGGGGTCATCTCTTCCAAACTTAATCTACATTGATAAAAACGTGTGTGAATTACATGCGTTTTATAAACTTTATTAACATTTCGTGTTTATCCATACCATAAGAATAAACAAATAAATATAAACTACATTGACATACACATTTAGAGTTCAAAATTTGTTTAAGAAAATCTAATAATTTGAATCTTTTAAAAAATTAGTAGTTCGTTTCAAATATGACGTAAAATATATGTACTCATTTTATTAATTTTTATTATTTTATTTTTAGATTAACTGCAACTTTCCTACAAGTATCGCCAAATACACATAACACCATATATATATATATATATTTACAGAACAGGTTACGCGACTCAAATAAAAATGTGCTGTAAGAAAATTTCTTTTTGTAGGTTACGAAAACAATAATTTCATTCATGAACTTAACGAATACAGCTATGAAAAATATTTTTTTAAATGATGTCTCTGCAATTTGAAAACTATGCTGAATAATTGAAAATCATTTCTTTTTCAAATCAGTTCACAATCAGCATATGCATACAAAGGAAATTTAAACGGCATTAGAAGAAATATATAAATCTATATTCAAAACAGGAATTGGAACATATTAAATCCGAATTTAAACATTTCAAATAACAGAAAGAGAGTGAAATACAATGTTTTCAATTTCTCTTAAAGTGATTATTCCTCTGCTAAAATATGAAAGATGAATATGATTGCTTCGTGGCTTGAATTTTAAACAGTGTTGCATATTCAATCAGCGCTGTACATAAAGAAATATATGTGAAGCGTAAGTGCATCACTGTAATTGAATTTTTATGAAAAAAATATTCTGGATGAAATTTTTTAAACTCCGTAATTTATGCTTAATTTACACAACATGTTTAATGACAATAATACATATTTATTCCTAGGAAACGCATCTATTCAAGTATTTTTGTAGGTTGCATGTATTGGAAACTGTAATTCACACCCTTCTTCGAAAATAGTGCCACAAAATTACATTAGAATGTAAAGAGGATTAATGTATGCTTAATGTTTTATTTATGCACATAATATATGTTACACAACACATAAAGGATTCAGACATGAACGGTTTAAAAAACGCAAAATACATCTTCTAATAATAAGAAAATTCTGGGTTTTCATAATTTCATCAAGTCTATTAGCATAATTAATGCATGTTTTAATCATCAATGCAGCATTTAATGGATTTTAAAATACTTTTTAAGAAGTTTGAAGTTATTTTTTTCTTCTGTTTGTCTCTTTGTCGGATATTTATGCTAGTATTTCTAGTGCAGCATTTCTCTTTGCTTTTCACTAGAAATATACAATTTCCCATTTCTTACTTAGTATGAAATCTAAATGCCTTATCTTTATACAGTCATTTGAATTTTACAGTTGCCTTACTTAGAACTTGCATTACAGAAATTTTCATACGAGCAGTACGTTAGGTAAAGCTTAGCATTCGTATTTAGTTCCTACTTTGTCACAAAATGAGATTTTTAATATTTGGTTTCAAAGTAAAACATTCTCGCTCCAAAAATTATTATTGTAATGTTATGAAACTTTTGTGAAATACTTTAAAAGGTCGGTTTAAGGAATGAACATCTACAAGGAATGTAGAGAAACTATTTTTCATTTTTTCAGTAATCTGAAGTAATGATAATTGTGATATAGTCTCATGATTTTTCTGTTCGTAAAATCATTAACTTCTGTAACTTTACAAGTAGAGACGTTAAATCCATGCTCTTAAGCTAGAGTTATGACAATGTTTCTTTGAAGAGGTCCATTCCATCAAGGAGGTTTCAAAAAAAAAAAACATTTACAGCGTAAAAATATCTTAAATGTAAGTTTTGATATTTGAAAAAGTGCATTTTATAGCAAATTTTATCCTTGTTTTGAGCCTAAAATATCTAATACTTTTAATACACATATTTTAACATCTTAATCGCAGTTTTGGACAGAACTCTGTAAAATGATGTGAGTTCATAAGCAATTTTTAAATACAAAGGACATTCCATAAAAACCGAGAGTTATTTTTTTACATAGTGGCAACACCGCTAAACTAAAAAATAGAAGTGCAGGCGATTTTTTCAAACTGTTAACGGTACGTTTATAGAAAATTCTAAACGAAGCAGACGATTTTATTTTCCTAGTTCCGTGCTTGTTTAAAGAACTGTTTTATTTGTCCTACAGAAATGGAGATGAACTAGTAGGGAATTGGACATTACATCACGATAATGGTCGCCCGCATGTCGCTACTTTTGTTCAGCAACATCTTAGTAAATGCTATATTAAAATCATGCAACATCTCCCTTACAGTCCAGATCTAGCACCCTGCGATTTCTGGCTGTTTCCGACGTCGAAGGAGAAGCTCCGTGGCAGAAAATTGAACACATATTCTGAAGTTATTACAGCAGTGGAGGGTTCTTTGAAGCAGCTTCTTGAAAAGGGCTTCTCTACTTGTTTTGTAAAGTGGGTTGAACGATGGGACCGTTGCATATCATCTGACGGAAGGTATTTTGAAAAAGAATGATGTATTTTTTGCTGTAAATATATTTCTTGATTTTTTATGATTTTACTCTCAGTTTTTATGGAATGCCCTTTGTATTAACATTTTCCACTTCGTGGGCACGTAGGCACATTGAAAGAACCACCTTCCTTATTATCAGATTTTATTTTGAACTCATTTGCCCAGCATTTCACTTAAAAATAATATTGGCTCTCTTGATATGTCCATTAAACGCGGTTATTAGGTAAAATAGGCGCCTACTGTGCAGAAAAACTCGTGAACGATATTTTGTAAACTAAGTGTTGCGAACGCCAAGATAAAATGAATTCTCTCTCAGTTTTTACGGAGAAAGGATCACCGCTTTACTTTTCCATGTAGAGAATTGCACTTACCCATAGAATATTTTAAGAACAACTACTGAATAATTTTTAACCATTCTTTTATCCCCTGATTCTAAACACATTCATCTAATAATTCTGCGATACAAAATTTCTCTAATACAATTAGAAGAACTGTAATTCCATTACGAAACAGTTTCTCTAATGCAGGAGGGTAACAATTATTTCATTATAATAAATGTCCTTCTAATTGCATTAGAAAAGTTTTGCATCACAAATTTATTAGTTTTAAGAATAAGAAGAAAAAAGAATGGTTGAAAAGTATTGAATAGCTCGATCAAAACCTCGATTTTATGAAGACTGTTATGAAGACTGAAGAAGAGAGCGGGGACCATTTCCCCGGAGAGACTGGTGAAGTTCTTTAATATTAAATTTCATAGGAAACTAATACCTAACAGTTCTTCGTTTAGCGTCCTTATTGCCCTATTTGCCAAATATTAAACCGTAAGCAAAGAGAGTTGCTACGAAGGTTATCAGGGAAAATGGTATTCACCATACTAAATGTAGGAGTTACCATGCCATCAGACCAATAGAATTTACGCGTTGCCTCAGAGACGTTCAAAAGACGTTCAAAAGGCATTCAAAAGACGTTTTTTGTATCAGGCCTGACTGAAAGGCACGGAGTTTAATTAATACTGCTGTTAGTTAATTTGTCTGCTTTTGTGTTATAGCAAATCTACTCGAGGGATATCTACCAAGGGTGGTGCCTTGGTAGAAGATTTATGGGATTCTGACATGTATTCAAGTTACATCTGGAGAAAACTGACCAAAACTCCAGACCGTTAATTGACAGCTGCTCTAGAGGTCGGGTCAGAACGCTGGACCTTCACATTGCAGCCGTCTACCATTTTGATTGCCTTATTCAATCGGCCATGATGGGACAATAGCTCTGTTAGATTACCGGTTACACAACTCTTAATTCCTATTATATATAACAAAATACATAAATGCAGTATTTTGTTTGAATTGATGTAAACGAATGAAGGTAATTTAATTTTGAAAATTATCCGCATTAAACCTTAGACAACTTACAGATACAAAGCATAAGTCAAAAGTTAAAGAGTGGAATAGAACAAAATTCCAAAACAAACTGCCTCAATTCATCACACTCTCTGTGTTCCGCTTGGAGTCTTCACTTAATCCTATTTCGTTTATGACGTTGAATTAAATGCTTGCGAATGCTATTGCTAATTTATTTTTTCAGTGATCTTTTTTCTTTCTACTGTTTATGTTTTCCAGAAACGGCGATTAAAATAGATGCAGAGAGACTTTAATTTTTCACTAGAGTTTGCATAAAAATTAATGAGGGGATCATTAGTTTTGATAATTAGAATCTTAACAATAATAAACAGCTTTAAAAGGTTTTCATATTCTCTTCGAAACTTGCATGTGGAGTATTTTTAATTATAAATAACGTCATATACTTTGCATTTTTTTTTGATAATTTGATCTCTTAAGCATTTTCCATTTACTAATTGTGTTCACAAGAACTATAAGTTAATGATTTTTTGCAATTTATCGTTTAAAATGGTGTGATATTCCTTGTCGATATTTTTCATTAATTTTCTTTTTTTTAAATGTATGATTCACCAATAGCGCATTTATTTGTTTAAACGATTAAGTAAATTAAATGCAGTGCTCGAGATACGCGTACATTCAGTGTAATAACAATAATCAAAAGTAAATACATTTTCATATGCAGGGTGTTCCAAAATTTGACCGAAAAATTCAGAGGAGTGATAGAAGGCATCGTGAGGATGAAACCATAGAACATGGGGTCACGGGGAGAGGGTGGGAATCGCGAAAAATCCATGCAGGTTCCATGGTGCGATAAAAGAACACTGCTAAATACAAAAAGATTTATTTGATTAATTATTGCAAAAATTGTTGGAAATGGTGTCCTCTCTCGTCATTGCATAGTATACAAAGGCATAAAAAAGAGTAATGGAAGTGTTTGAAGATGGCAGGTATGCTTTTGATGTCTGCTGCAGCTAACGCAATCTCAGCAATGACATCCTCCGATGCATCCACAGGGTTTGCATATACGAGTGATTTAAGGCGATCACATGAGTAAAAGTCATACGGATTGATATCCTGCAAACGCAGCGGCCATACATTGGGCCCCCGCGCGTCAGAGTCTGCAAACGCTTTTTTTTTTTTTTCAACTTTAAACTTCCCAACATAGTTTGCGACCTCATCTTCTATGGAATGTTTTATTATCTTGATTCTTTTTATCTCACCTATGAATTTGTCGGTCAAACACCCTATATATCAACTTTCGCGCAGCATAAAATAGAAGAACAAAAGAAGTACTGTGACCTCTCACTCACTTATATGCGTTTTAAGGGACCGATTTAAAATCGCGTATAACTGATAGCCGTGTATAACTGAAAGGGTCTTATTTTTAAACTCTTCTTCTAAATTATGACGTACAAAACACTTGAAAAAAAATCACGCTTAACATTTTGTCAGTTAAAAAGAGTAATGTTCTATTTTAAAATATTTAACTATATAATTTAGTTTAACTTTTAATTCAAAAACAGAATGCACTTATTATTTAATTTTACATAGGAGAAACTTTTCTAATACGATCCCGTTATCAAAATGTCATCATTACTGTAGATTATTTTTGTTTAGGCAGCGTTTGTAATATTATCTTTTCTAACTCATTAAAATATGCTATTTTATTTGAAATTTAAGTCAAACATCTCAATTTTTCTAGGACTTTAAAAGCAGTTGCCTAAGATGGGACAGAAAGATCATTAGTGTCATCATCATCTTATTTATCATCTTCCCCCGTAACGCATAAAAAAATAGTTCAATGTCTTCATTTACTTAATATTATATTTTCATCCACATTCCAAACATTTACGTTTTTTAAATACCGTGTGTTCAAGGACTGCGAGGGAGAAAATTACATCTAATTCAAGATTTGTGAAATGCGCTGTTTAGTTTCGCGTATAATCCAGAGGGGCAATTCAAACTGGCGCTTATAAGTGAGAGATCATTATTTTTCTATTCCTCGTAACGGGACCTTCCGAAATTCGCGTATAAAAGCGAGGCGCGTCTAACTAAGAGGAACGATAAGTGAGAAGTCACTGTAATTTTTTTAATTAGACACCGAAGATAGCATTTGTATTATCTGATATATAAATTAGTCTTCCTTTTAAAACTTACTTCAGAACTTTCATTTATTTCAGATTTATCAATCAAGCATTTTGTCACTTACCTGAAAATAAAAGATATAAAATATCAACTGACAAGAAAAATTAATTTATTCAATTTATAAATGTAAGTTTTTAATTTTCAAAAGCCATCTATCTACAATTTTTTACTTAATTTGGAATTTCAAAGAAATTCCAACACCTTCTTTATTGCTCTTATTGTGATTTCAGCATATTTTTTTTTTTCAAATACAACCCTTCGTTGCACTGAAATGAATGTTAAGTAAACATCTGAACTGTAACAATACTTTTAGATCCAAATTTTGACACTGTTAATTTTTGAACGCTAAATATGGCAGTACGAAGGATGATAGACTTAGATTTATGTTTAATAAGAATTGATTTTAGTTCTATTTTGTGTAATTTTCAAAATTAATGTTACAAATGAAACCAATATTTTTATAATTTGATACTATATAAAATTTTACTTTCATTATAATAAATAGTATATTTATTTTACTGAAAGTAAAATTTATGTATGTTCCTACTATTCAATATTATCCTCATTTAAAATTTAAAATTATTATGAAAGAATTATATTCTTAAAATAATACTTACAATTTTTATAGATAAATTTATCTTTCAATTTTAATGAATGTTTTTCTTTTTGTCTTTACTAGGGGCCAAGGCCCCCAGACTCGCTACGCTCGCTTTTCGTATGAGGCATTCGGCCCCATTAGGCTTATTCGTAAAAAAAAAGACATAATTTCAACAGACAAAACCCGAAGATTGGATCTGATAGAATGTTACTGAGCTACACATTGCTTGGTTCTTGCATCGAAGATATTTTGTTATGGGAATCCGTGTTGTACGGGTCCTGAGCTATACTCCACCTGGAGTGCGGACTTCGCTTATAATCGCTGGAAAAATTATTTGCATTCCTCAGAAACACAATGATATTTAATGTTGCCATTCAAAAGTTATATTAATTAGGAGCTAAAGCGTAATAAAATCAGAACATCTGTTTCAGCTGTATTTTTAATAATGTAAAACCTATTGGACACCTTGCGAATTTGCCACCCATGGCGATTTTTCATTATTTGGCGACTTGCGTACATGTAAAGATATTAAAAGCTACGGAACAGATAGAATAGCCTGCCACCAATGGCTACTTTTCATTATTTGGCGATTTACACATGCTCACAACCTATAATTACTGTTCATTTAAGGTTACCGGAAAACCGTTATCCATATTTTCATTTACATAATCGTTTGCAGATTGGCGTACTTAGCACCAGGAATTATACCATCTCGTCGCGCTAGCAAATATCCAAAGTGTACTATAACTGCTATAATGGCATAGTTAACGCCACCAAATATTTCTACTGGTAGCAAATAATCCAGTTGGACCGAACCGGCTTTAAAATAATCTGCATTTTAATTATTTTTCATTTTCAAGATATTAGTTATTCTGTTTTGGAAAAACGGATAATCGCTAATTCTAAACTCCTGTTGTCTAAGCAAACTTATGAAATTTGTCAACTTTGTGTAACACATTTTGAGTTACTTTTTTCATGTAGTTTTTATTTGGGCGTAAAATGGGCGTAATTCTAACTCATGTTTGTAAATTTCACACGATTCTAGATACTTGGAAACGCTTTGTTGCAAAGGAATGAATGATTTTATGCCAAATCTGGCAACCATTCGGTTTATTTTTTCAGTTTTTTTATTAATATCTTCTAAAATAATTCGAATTTCGAAACTTAAGTCAGCTTAGAAGGTTCCTCGGAATTTTTTGAATCTGTGGGCACCTTAGTCGAAACTCAAATCCCTACGGTTTAGGAGGAGATATGTCTACAAGCTATTGAGAGCGCCAACGGCCTTTACATTTTTTTAGAATAGAGAGAAAAGAAAAGTATGTAGAAGAAAAACATCCAGTACTTTCAATTGCGACTCCAATTTAGAAATTCATAATTTCTAAATTGTAGTACTCATTTTAAACAATTCGTAAAAATGGATTTTTTTTAATATATTTACGAGCGCTGTTTTTATTCAACCTCCGATGGTCAATAAGTAAAAGACGTATGTAAAGAATAGAAAGAAATTTATAACCAAAAGTTAGGCACAGACATGGTCTCTTTCCGACTTACACATTATGAAGATTTGAGCATTTGTCTAATTGGTAGAGGAGCTTCCTAATGACCTATTCTAGAAACATTACAGCCAGCTATGCAACCATGATCCTGCAAGCTATTCCAAAATTCTTCGTTGGTCTGGAAGCTTTGGCCTCGTAGCCAGATCTTTATTTCAAGAGACAGTTGAAAATTCCACAAATTTAAGTCAGTAACTAAAAGAGACAGATAAGGTGCTCCAAAACAACAATAAAGTGAGAGTGAAATCTTTGATGATCTCTTGTTGCCATTGACTTAGCCCCGACTGATTTTCGATACTTGAACTGAACAATTGCCTAGAAGGCTAGAGTAAGAGGACCCAAAGCTTTCGGACAAATGAAATCAACTTTAGCCCCTTGGACGCATCTCTGGCGGCAAAGTTTTACTAAGAGGGCATTGGAACGATTCGCTACCGATTCGACAATTGCCTGACTCTTCATGGCGATTATGTTGAAAAAAAAACATATATGTAACTAACTTTTCCCACTAAATTCTTTTTATTATTCACTCTTGTCTTTCTTGACTGCGCATCGAAGGTTTAATAAAAAACAGCCCTAGTATTTATTTTTTTATATTATAGCAAGTAAGAATATAGCGCAGCCGTTAAAATTTCAATGCTTTTAATTTGTTTCAAAATATGAATAATACCCTACTACGAAAGCTATTTGAATTATACCTGAGAACATTCACCAACGTAGAACGTAACCCCTCTGTTGAAACGTTGCAATTAAAGCCAAAAGTGTTCTTCTTAGTTTTTATTTTATTTTATTCATTTATTTTTTTAGTAGGGTGTAAGCGGGAACAACACATTTTCATTTTATTCCTATTTTTATTAAGTTAATTTATAAGTGACACACATAATACCAAAAGTTTCAGTTACTCGGGATTTAGTAATAGAGAAACAAATGTACGAAGCTATAAAAAAATCCGTAACGCTTCCCCCGTCCACAAACATAACGCAATGTAGTCACACTGAAGAGTGTAATTCTTGCTGACATCAAACTGGAGTCACATCCCAGACACTCACAGGTTCTCTGAACGTCTATCAACATTCAGAGAACTCTACGTAGTGTTTTATTATCGTATATTGACGTTCAGACAATCTGCGCCTGATGCATGGGACTGGCTTTCACAATGTGAAGTCACAACAGAGTAATAACGGCAACCATTTCACCGTTGTGAGTGCATTGTAAGCTCAAATTGTGATGTCACAATGGTCGAAAAACTAGGATATGTAGAAATTACACACGGTAAAGTTGCAGTGACTACGCGTGTCCCGTATGTGACTGTTTTCCGATGGCACTTTATGCACATAGACGATCACGAATGGTATATGTTTCAGTTGTTTCATGCTACTATACAAACTGACTGTTTTTAAACACAGTATATATTAATGCAAGGTTTCCAGAGTATGTTTCTTTAAGGACACATCCAACATCTCAATGATTAAAAGTAGCAGTTTTTACAAAAGATTTAGCACCATATATTTTATTTAAAAGAAAAGATAAAACAAAACATTTTTGTCCACTGTATATAAACGCATCGTAGACCAATATATAAGTTTAAAAAATAATTTGATATATAAATTAGTTTTAAGAACTAATTAACTTTTTAACATATCTTTACAAAATTGTTTGAACACTAAGTCCATTTGGTACAATTTTTTAAAGATGTATTGAGTTTATCATCTTGAAATTTGTATAGTTACAGATAGCATACTATGTAAGAATACAGAGATGGGATTTTCTTTTTGGCTAGAAAGAAGTAAAATTAAAAATGTTTTACTGAAAACATTAAAATATCTAAAAGTTAAAGAAACAAAAACATCATTATTTAAAATATTGTTTCACTCAAATCTATAATGTTAGATAATTTTTAAGAAAAAAATGGTAAAGCAATTTTGGAAAGTTTAAACTGTTTACCTGAATTTGATTTTTTGAAAAGTGTAGCAAATCATTAAAAAATTCATTTTGAGAAAAAGTCAACAAACTAGAAACATACTCATAATGCTTAAAATATATTGTTTTAAAGCACTACAGCACCATAATCATTTTGATTTTACATTTCTGCATCATTTCGTTACTTCCCTATCATTATATTTTTAACTTTGTCTGACTTCAAAACTCAAACTCGAGCCTGATCAGTTTTTCTCAAGGTAAATTTCAAAATTTTTTGTCTTGCGTTAGTTCCCAAGTATTTCATAACATTTGTGAGCATGTAAGCACCCCATCATTAAAACAGAAAGCAACATATAAAGCACCCAATTTCAAAGTACTAATTGAAACAAAAAGCATTTCTGGATAAGCGTCCCCATACCAATTGTTGAAATGCACATTTTTATTCCGAGATTTACCATGTGTACATTTCTAAAGTCTATTAGACAGAGGACGGTAGCCACTTTTAACAGAAGAAAGTATAAGTTCGGGCAAGGAGTATTCTGTTTATCATTATCTGCCAACACCAGGTGTGTTTACATTTTTAAAAGTCCTATTTTGAGTATTTATATATTCTAAACCGACACTAATTTTATTTGTTATGCTTTAGGCCGATGGTTGAAAATTTAAAAAAATGAGCCAATTTTGATTCCATGGTCAGTGAGATGGTAAGACTAGGGTTCACACCCTAGTCACGGTTTATTCTTTCGTTGTCTAGTTTAAATGGAGGAATTCAATATACCTGATGTGCAAGTGCAACATTTTAGGTTGTATGGGAAAGTATAACTAGGTCCGCATGACGTATTGCGCATGCAATTTTGAGCTGAGCGAATTTCGTGTAGTTATCTCTACCTCAAGTTGAATTTTTTTCGGTGATAATTCCTCGATGGTATGTCCGATTTCGGATTTTCTTTTTTTAAGTGATCAGCATCGTGACCTTGACCAATGTCATAGGTTCAATGAGCGCGCGAAGCGAGTAATTGAGAAATAGAATAATTCTTATAATATCTCCATTGAAAGTTAATGGCAGCAGGTTTTTCGGTGATTATTCCTCCATGGTCAACTCGATTGGTTTAATTACAGATTTATACCTTGCCACTGGTGGTACCTATAACCGTGCCAAATTTGAACAAAATCGGTCAAGTGGTTTAGGATTAGAAGCGTTATAGTGAAATGCTGAGTGTAGTTTAAGAGCTCCGCTCACATCGTTCAGCTCAAAAAAAGACCACATTCAAAATGTGTTCCAAATTCATTAAAAACTATTGCTTTGTACGCAAAGCAATTCAAAATAATGATATTCAGTCAATACATTACCTCATATTAAACAATTTGACCTGACTTCAATATATCTCTCTTCAATAGGAAGCTCCTTCAGTATTTCTTTTCCTACCTACTTTGTTTACCAAATAACAATGCATTCCTTTTACTTTTTTCTTCAAAGACAGCAGTTTTTCATTTTTTTTCCTTCAGCCTGGTGCTTCACGCTGAGGAATTTGAGCGGAAACTTGACTCGCGGCAGCATTTTGAAGTTCGAATTTTAAAATATTCCTTCAGAGAGTATATACGCTCTCTCTGTTCCAAAAGTTGTAGCACATTTTCAAACTTTATAAAATTCTACGTCGCCACAGGACAGTTATCGACCCATTCCCGAAAAAGAATGTAGCTTCTGTGCTCGCATCTGGAAATTTCCTCTCATGGGTAGAGAATGAAAATTTTGGGAAGTGCCAGCCATTTGTTTTCAGGGTTTTCCGTGCTCTCCGCAATATCACGTCATTTGAATATAGACTGGCTATAAAATGAAATATTAAATTTTTCTTACACTCGACCTTTTTAATGCGCACGTTTTATAGAGGGATATATGAAAAGACACTTGAGAACCTTTCGCGGAACTTGCATTTATGCGCGATGATATGTCATATATTTTAGAGAAATTAGATTTTCAATGCTTTTGATAGGGCTTCTAAGGTAAGACATGTATTCTTAAATTCGTTTGTAGGTTTATGTATCTGTCTCACTTTGCACTATTTCTTCAAATATGGGAGGATTAACTTTTGGTAATTATAAATACAGGATCTGCCACAATTCCCTCCCGTGTTCGGAAGGCTTATAAAGATATATATATTACCAATACAGCAACCAAGTTGACTTTATTGGAGAAATAAATGGTTATGTAAACCTTTCGTGACAGCGACGGACTAATGCTATTCCGTCGGGGGTTTGGGTGGGGAAAGGGCAGTTAGTTTGTTCTCCGAGAAAGACAAAACTTGGAATATTTCTTCCTCCGGTAAAATCTTGTCGAAGAAAGAAACATTGCAAGTTTTGTTTCAAAAATAACCGGCTTCCTTCTCGTTGGATTGGACGAGGTTCTGGTAACGACAATCACCTTCTTCAGTGGCCACCTCGCTATCCGAACCTAATTCCGGGCGATTTTTTATGGGGTTACATAAAAGATATTGTGTTCGTGCCAAAGACGAAATTTACGCCAAAGTATTACGGCTGCATTTGTTATCATGTTAAAACGAGTGTGTGAGTGTAGAAAAAATTTGAATTTAGACTTGATATCTGCTGCATCACAAAACAAGGACGGATTGTATGGGGAGGGGGTGTCGTACGGGCTACCGCCCCAATTGAGGAAAATAAATTAATGAAAAATATCATATTTTACTTCCATAAAATGAATGCATATGTCAATCTTTTAACTTACCGCCCCCACCGACAAACTAACTGTCTACCTCCCACACCCAACCTCGACAAACTTGCATTAATCCGCCGCTGTCACAAAAGGTTCAAATATTGGGCTTTTTTGCAATAAAACTTGTAACATTTCTTTCTCCAATAAAGTCAACTTTGCTACTATAGTGGTAATATATATATATATATATATATATATATATATATATATATATATTTATAAGCCTTCCAAACTCGGGAGGGAATTGCGACACATCCTGCATAATTATTAAACGAATATAAATATAGACTGGCTATGAAGGGAATATTAAAATAGTTTTCTGTGTGCATGTTTTATAGAATATACCTTAATGTAAAAGGAATTGTTTTTGAATTAAATGTTAAAATATACATAGTCACTAAGGTAGAAATAGCTAGTAAAATTTTTGCTGTAACTGGTAATACAAGCTAAAAATGCCGTTGCCGATCGATCATGCAACGGTTGTTGAATGGCGACAAATTTTTCAAAAAGCACGAAGTAACATCAGTCGTCATCGTTCTTTGAAAGAATAAATGTCAAATAATGTATTGGCAAGAGATTGCAGCCTAAACGATAAGTTTCGGGCAATGCAATAGTCTACATTCAACTAATGAGGATTTTCTTAGGTCCGTCTTACCACTTGAAGCGCCACCTATTGGCTCACTTTGCAACTAAAATTTTGTGGGTTTTGTGACTTCGTAACAATACGTGGTTTGCCATACGATGCTCGCAACGTGGTGCTCGGGGTGATTTATTTTGGAAAGAAATTTCATCCGCGAGGTTGTATATTTTCTTCTGTTCCATATAACTTATGTATCGAGGAAAACAAAGATATTTAAAAATTTTAATATAGTGTTCAATAAACGAGCACTATAAATTGGTGATCTATGTATGTTAATAATTTTTCTGCACACTGTCTTCCGTCAAGAAATATTTTCATCAACATGGAAACCTCGAGTCACCTGGATATTAAGCCTCACTTCTTCTTCTTTATTTAAACGATACCTCCTAGTGGTGCTAAGATCTTTCTAATTTTGCTTATCGTCTGGATGCAAAAATTTGTTGAATTTTATTGTTGAGCCAAGCAGAGATGGTGATTTTGAATCAGGTATCTTCAGTTGACCTTCAAATACTTAACAAGTAATAATCAGAAGTAATTTCTCAAGTATCCGTTTTTTTTAAGTTAGGTGAATTGCCATTCCAGCTATATTTTGAAGGATACGTTTTTTAATTTGAATTTTATAGTACTTCATGCTTTTTTAAGTTCAATATAGCATTTCCTACACACCGGTTACAACCTCTGAGTAGCCGTTTTCGCCATTTTGGCAGAAAGATCCGGAAACATGACTCCTTCAACTCGAAGCTCAATTCAGTTTAGTGTCTATCACAAATGCCGTACGAATCCCCCGACTGAATAGAAATATAAAGACTCATTAAAAAAAGATTGGTTTCAAATTTTGCGGAGTCTAAAACTGCACAGCTTAATCATTTCTTATGAGGTAGTCATTTAGGAAATTGCAAACCCTTTCAACTACTCAGCAAAATGCGCGACTTAGCTGGCTCCAATTTTGAAGAAGCTGCAATGAAAACTCTTTGTATTAATCGTTTAACGGGTCAAATGCTGGCGATCCTGCAGGTCAGTTCTGGAAACTTAAACAGTTTGGCGCAAATGGCTGATAAAATTCATGAATTGTCGCCTAATACGCTACAAGTTCACTCCGTTGATCAAAAAATGCATTTGGACGCTTCTTTACAGGAACAAATTGATGCTCTTTCACAACGAATCGCCAGACTGTCAACTCCTAGTAACTCACGTCATAAAATACCCAAAAAGAAACCCCAAATCCGATTCTACCATTCTAAATTTGGTAATGCAGCCTGCAAGTGTATGGAGCCCTGCAACTACCGAAGTCAGAAAAACTAGCTGCGCGATCCGAAGTCGACACCGTGGTTGACCACTGCAATTTTCCAATTTACGTGGCCGACCAGACCTTAAACGTAAGATCCTCATTGATACGGGTTCTATTGTTGTTTTTCTATTTATTCCGCAAATTACTTTTATCCGTGATGTTGCATATTTTCTCCTGTCCCAAATAACTTATGTTCCTCGGAAAATAAAGATATTTCAAAATTTTAATGTATTGTTTCATTTACGAACACTATAAATTCTTAAGTTTTTTTTTTAATAAACATGCCGCTGATTTTTAGATTTTC
Source organism: Cheiracanthium punctorium (assembly GCA_038373885.1). Taxonomy (NCBI): domain Eukaryota; kingdom Metazoa; phylum Arthropoda; class Arachnida; order Araneae; family Cheiracanthiidae; genus Cheiracanthium; species Cheiracanthium punctorium. The sequence goes on from JAWZYV010015281.1 coordinate 622,936, forward strand.
TCGATCACCGTTTTTGAGTTATTTATTTTGAAAGTTAGGGGTTTTTCGGAAATCACCCTCTATTTTGTGTAATAAACATCTCCAAATGTTTAAGCAATACGCTGTAAAACTAATTAATGTGTACAGAGTACACATGGATTTTTTCGCATCATTTAGATTTAATAATGCAATAATCATTAACGCTGGTATACTTTCCCTAATTTTATTTAAAAATGAGAAACAAAACACCATGAAACAAACAACAATGAGAAAACTTGTCTACGGAATATTACCATGGCTTTTAAATACTGAGCAATATAAGTAACACCTAATTCGTAGTGTTTCCGATGCAACAGCTTTCACAATATCACCATGTAAAGTTCCAAAGAAATATTTGCCTTTGAATAATTTATGATGCTTTAGCGCTCCCTAAAAGAGATGTCTCTCTTTGTGCAGAATCTAAATACATTCTTCAAGCATTTCTCCAAGACATTAACAGACGCTTTTGAGAATATTTCGAGCACTAAACATGAGAATTTTCGTGGAACTATTATCAAGCACGTTGGAAAATATCCTCTTCTATATCACAGGCCCTTTCTTTAGAGATTTAGCTTATAATACTGGAGAAATACAAGGCTATTATAATGCTGTGAATCGTACCAAATAAAAGGTAATTTCTGTTCTAGGAAGAGATTTCATTTTGTACATTTGAAAAAAAATCGTGTAAATAGATGCAAAGAGATCAAAGTATTTTCGGGGAAAGACAGGAATTGGAGAAAACTTTGTTTACATTAATTCAATTAATATTGCAAGCAAACTCTCTTGAACTCAAGAAAAGTCATATTTTACATGGAATAAATATTTTATATATATATATATACTTTTTAGAAATATCTTCAACGTAATTAATCTGATACATGTCGTTTAATTTTTATAATTATTAGTTCCCTATATTCAATAGATGTTATAACCTGCAAATACAATTTTTTCTTTAATTTACAACGAAATTAATTTGATGCATTTCCTTCTAGTTTTACAATTGATAACAGCCTATATGAGAAAAAATGTTATATGCAGGAAATACTTTATTTTATCAAGTTTCTTAGTAACGACTATGCGTATGTGACTATATAATTTGCAGAGACAAGCATGATTAAAATCAAGCCAAAATAATATATTAAGTGTAAGAAATTTCTCTCTGTCTTCCTATCTTTTTTAATTCATATGCTTTCATTTTGTGATCCATTGAAGAATATACATAATGTAACTCAATAGTTCATACGCATTTATATATATATAGAGAGAGAGATAGATAGATATTCAGTTTTGAAAACTTTAGAATTCTATGATGAATAAAATATTTTATAAAAATGTAACAGCAATTTTATTTGTCTGGCAAATTCAATCAGGATTAAAAATTTTATTTCACAACAAGAAATATTTATTAACACGGTATATCGTGCTTTAATCCACATTTTAACGTAATAAAATTAATTTTTTTAATCCATAATCTAATTTCAAACCCTTAAAAATAAGTTGATGCCATCAAAACCTAAAGTATTTTTACAAAATTCGTTTAAATTTTTATAAATTTTTAGCATTCATTGTTTGAGTTAAAATTAATATCACAATTCTTCACAACAAAAAATTTCATATGCAAGCCAAGGCGTGAATTGTTGCCAAACTAAAACAATTGAATTTTATGTCTGTAAAAATAAAATAATCCAGAATACTCAACTTAAAAATTTAAATCCTTTATAGTTCTGCAGAATCAAATAGTGGATTCATTTTAATCTAGTGAAAAATATCAAACTATGTAATCCCGAGCATCTATTTTGAAAATCGCACAAAAATTCCCTATTTTTAAAAGCCCATACTTTCACATGATGTATTAATTTCTCGAAGGAGTGTAGGCTAGCAATTTTTAATTTATGACTGCCGAAACATAAATTTTAATTAGTTCATTAGCTAGTTTTCTAATTGAGTAATATTGAAATTTGCGATGATGTTGAAAAAAGGAAAGAATGACCGTTGTATTGAAAATATTTATACGTCATAAACAATATATATATATATATATATATATATATATATAATTGCGAATAAAATATTTGGATTCATGATGCTGGTTTAACATTAGCACATTTCTTCTACTGCCTAAATGACGAACCATCTTCATTTTTCACGTTTACAGTGACAAAATGTCAAATTCGTATAACTAACATATTTCTCGAAAAGAAAAATTTATATTATAAATATTTATTCCCCTTAAAATGTTCCAAATTATTGATAACAACATGACAAATTTCGTCCAGCAAATCCGAATGGTATTTACTGCCTCCCGCTTACAGCATAAGAACTGACGACAGTGTCATAAATTTAAAAGCATGTCAGCACCATATGCTACCCACTGCAAAATCCAGTTCTAACATTCTCGAAGTAAACTTACTAATCGTGAAATCCTTCTCGTGATAAGTCCGAATGTCATCAATTGTCGGCGGTAAATCAGGGTAATCGTAGATTTTCAAGCAATCACAATAGATTATTTGTCGCCAATCACAGTTATCATCCGATGCCAGTTAATACCCGAGTCCTTAATGCCAGGAAAAGGGTTCCAGGGATAATTTCCCCTCTGTCAGTAAATAGAGAGGTGGTTTAAAACCGGAAATTATAGTTGTTTAAAGAGAATGTTGGTTTTGATAGCATCCGACGCTGCATACACATGTTTAATTTTAAGTTTTAAGGAATTATAAACAGGAATATTCACAATTCTTTTCATTAGATTTTCTTTGTTTTACATGAAGTTCAATAAAAGAGTTTCATTTCGATTTGTCGTCCGTCAATCCGTAATCTAAGTTATTACACTGTCCTGAATACAAACTGATTGTCACTAAGCGTACATATGTTATGCCTATAGTCTATACATTATTGCAAATGGTGAATAAAAATGGCATTTATAGTTTTTATTCAGATATCGAAGAAAGAGATCCAACACAATAAATAATACACATAATACATTTAAAAAGATGAGGTGATTGATATTTGATTGATATTTTAATTTCTCTAAAGAATACAAAATTTATTAAACAATTTAACGCAGTGTTCAAAACTATCTTAGCAGCTTCGATACATAATTTCAATAAATGTAAAATAGTTTCCCGAGAAATATTTTGAAATCATATAATAGATACGAAATTATATTTTATTTTGAAATTTTGCTTACAGATTACTTCGTATCACGACAGTTATCGAGATACTAGACATGCTGCTTGTATTAGACATTCGGAATTAATTCGAGTGCAATAAAGCATGAAAATCCGCTATTTATAATAGAGGGACATGTTCCGCTAATGGTCTGTGTTCAGGTGACAAGGAAAATGACAGTAAGAGAGATAAATCGTGTTCGTCACAGAATGTTAAGTACACGGAGTCATAAGAGAATATTTCATCTATTGTCACCATCACGGAGATTAATTCAGTGATCTAAAGGTTTAAATATTTGGCACAGTAAGTCTACAGTTTGATAAATTGACTTCTGAATTATTCTTAAATATACGTTTCTAATTATTTTAAATTGACTTGATACCCTATTTTCTGATTATGTTGCTTTCGAAGTAACGATATTTGAAGTGCGTTAAAATGGAATTTATAACACTACCAGCTGATTATCAGTTCTTTGAATATAGATGATACTTTTCTTAACCATACAATATTCTGCGAAATATTCATTAAGTATACAGTGAGAAAACAGTGATAACCAAATCCAGCTATATGGTGGTAAAATCAGAAAAATAGCAGTGTTTGTAATTTATAATATGAAAAGCATAGGAAAAAAGAAAAGATAATTAACTGCTTGTCCGTGAGATTAGATGTTTGCAAAATGATAACTTTTCTTACGATGAAATAATGTTTATAGATGAAAAAGTATATACATATAATGAAATCAAGTTTTGTTCTAAGTAAAATTACCATTAAAAATACGAGTAAATATTATGATTATGCTTAGATCAATAAAACAAAATTGCGCCAAATATTTTGATTTTTTTAAAAATTCTTCAATTGTTCAACACTGATGTTTCGGTTTTCGCGAATCTAAATAAATATTGAATTATTTGAAACAATTCTAAGCCTGTATTTAAAGAACCGCATTGCTCTGTTACACGATAAACTGAATTGCGATAACTACAGCCCATCTAGCGTGATGCTTGAACGCAAAATTTACATAATTTTAATAAAACTCGATATCAGCAAAATTTTAAGAAACGAATGCTTGTAATTCAGTTTTAGTTAACGCCTATCTCCTAACGAAATTGCATTTTAACAGCTTTAGTTGCTGCAGCGTGCTCTTCGAACATATATCGGGCATGTGCAATTTGCTCGAACATGAGTATCATTTAAAAAAAGAACATTGCATTATTTACTTTTAGCTCTAATTTAAAAAGAAATCTATTTCAAAACTTATTATGCAAATTAAGTCAGCTATCACAAAGAGTTATTTAAAAGCGAATGAGTTTCTAGGACTTGCAGCTTTTCAATTTATTTTTGTTAATATCTTTTTACCTCTTCTTAACAATCTTTTACTATATTTTTAAAAGACAATCCGATAAATATAATTACCGTGTAGAACTGAAACTTTATTGATTGTTTACTTTTTTTGACCTAGTTCACTGAAACAGCAGCGATGTTTCTCTTTCGGAAATATGCTTTATCGTGCAAGTACCACATGCAAGAGGGAATAGTATGCTAAAACTCTCTGCACTTTTCGGTAGTTATACAGAACCCACCAAAATGTCTTTTACTTATGAAAACTGAAGCCTCAGTAGGAAAATTAAGCTGCTTGAATACCTGAAGAATGCATTGGAATTCACATTCTAACAAATTTTCTAAAGAAATATGTTGCTTTTTGAAAGTTACTTAACAAATAAAGCCATTTTCTAAAATATGAAGAAATGCAATATTTTGAAATATATTCCATGGCTTGTTTTCAGGTTTAAAAAAAAAACTAATTAATATTTTAATGTGCGTAAAGTATATGTAAGCATGATAAACAACTGTAATAAAACATGTACCGAGTATTTATTTGAAAAATCAACACGCACACACATATATATTGTGTATACTAGCTGAAGTACCCGTCGTTCACGGGTTAGTACGTAATGAAAATTTCCAAAAAGCTAGAATTTTTGTCTGCATTATAGGAGTACAAAGAATTAAATTTATATATTGGAAAATATAATTTTGCTTATCATAGAAAGCAAAATTATATTTTCTGTCTATTGTTGAATGAATACAGGTTAGAGAGTAACAAAGTGATGAGTAAAATCGACAATAGAGAGTTTCTTTTAACTTTAATAATTAGTTTTATTCTGCTTGGTTGAGATTTTAGTCAAGAACTTTTAAGGTCATTCCTAACCTGTAACTAAAATTTGTTTGATTCTCTCAGTGAATTAAACAAAATTTATAGATATTTTAGATATTTTAACATTATGCACAGTTTTCAGATATTTATTTAACATTTTTAGATATTTTAACAGTATGTCTCAAAATACTTTTGCATAATTTTCACAAAATCTAAAAAAGCAAATAAAGATTTTTAAAAGAATTTTTTAATTTTTTCAAAATTTTCAAAAAATACCAACATGTCTTGCTTTAGTCGTTGCTGATCATATTTATAAACTTCATTATATTCTCTTAATCATTTTTAAGAGATGCGGGACAAACATCCCAGACAGCACAGCAAGTTTGCATCAAATTTGCAGTAAGCTTGATTTATCAAGTCAATAAACTTGAATTAAGCTTGAAAATTTCAAGCGTGTAAGCTTAATGCAAGCTTGAATCAAGTGTTCAAGTTTACCCTTGCGCAACTTGCATTAAGCTTGACATAGCAAGCTTAATTTCAAGCTTAAAAAATTTCCTAAATACACGGGGCACCCGTCGGCGAATTCACCCCGCATGTTTTATTTTTCCACGCATTTTCCCCCTCTACGCTGAAATTTCAAGTTATTTTAATTTGTTTCTATCAAGCGTCCGCGATCGAACTCTGGACCTAAGTTTTGGGAAGCCAGCGTCCTAACCACTCAGCCAACCTGACTCGTGCTGATGCGACTAAAGTTTGAAGTGACTGTTATGGTTATCACGCCGTTTTCTGGCGAGATTGATCAATGGCCGATGCCGATCTGTTTCTTTTATTTTTTCATGGGATGAATAAAAATTAAAATAATGTTATGTGTGATTTATAGACTCCACTAATAGGGAAATAATTATAATATAAACTTAAAAGGAGCACACGTTTTAAAATTTTCAATATCGCGACACTCATGTTGGGCAATATTGGCCAACATCGAGACAAACGACTGATTTTGAAATCAATTTCGTAGTATAATTGTATTTTATTTTGAAGAATTTCAATATTTGGAAAGACAGAATTTTTTTTTTAAAATTCTATAATCAAGTACATTTATGACTGATGATAAATTATTTGTTATGTGGATGTGGCTTTCCAAATCAAGCAGCCATCAAGTTGTTATCAAGCTTGACAGTTCAAGTGACTTCTCCAAGCTTGCTGCAAGCTTAAAATGAATTGAACTGTCACTTCTTTCGCTTTACTCATTTTTACGTAATGCTTGAACAAAAAAAGTCTCACGGACAGAACGGCAGAATGACAGTCAGACAAACTTCTTGATTGACGGTCGTACTGGATTCCCAAGTGCTTGGAACGGATAGAAATCGCAAAATTTTTTAAGTCCAAGTAATGCGCAGACAAAAGTCTAATTTTATTTACATAGATATACACAAGAATTATTGAAACTTACGTATTCTAGATCCCGTAAAACTGGGGCTCTGGGCTTTAATTCTTCGTTAATCTCAAGACTTCAAGTAATCATTATCATCATTATTAATAATAAAAGTGGACGCCGCTAAAATTAAATATGAGCATAACCACTCATAGTTACGCTAGCGAAATTAAAGTCATCCCAGAAGCTTACAGAGAAGCAAAGCTTGCAATTATACTAGATAAGTATTAATTACATATAATACTAGCCTTTGTGACAAGGTGTTTACAAAGATTTTCAAAATAATCATTTTCTCAGCATCGCTTCGAAAAATTTGCGCTTTGTGTTTCTGAACATCTTTGTTAATTTCTTAATATCTAGAATATTTTGAGTGATATAAAGTTTGTGATGTATAATTTATGAACCTTTTCACATCTAAGAACGACATTTGCTCTGCATATTATTTTTCAACCAATTTTATATACCTGGATACAGGGGTCGTGCTGTCGATCGCCAACGTCGCAAATTGCGAAAATAAAATTAGTTTGGCGAAAGAAAATATGTTTTGGCGAAAATATTGACAATTGCTTTTCTTAATCATGTCCGGAAAAATCTAATTTGGCGAATGAATTGGCGATGTGTTAAAAACAGCCAGCGCAACCCCTGCCTGGACCGCTAGTTAAGATTCGCGGGACAACAGCAGTCCGTGGACCAGTTATTTAGAAACGCTGATATAAAGTACTTTTTTTAGCACATTATATCAGCGCCCATACCTACAAATATAGATACTTTTTTTTTCTTTTTTCAGTACAGTTTCAGGTATTGGAGTTTAATTCTGCAAAAATGTGCGTCACTCTGGATTTCAGATTATATATGTACTAACTTATCCTTCGCAGACATCTGCCTGTTAGAATGATATCATACTATATAGTCACGCTGATCCCAGACTCACTGACAATTCCGGGCACCCACTCGAAGATAAAACTTTAACCGCCGTTACTGCAAAAAGATAACAAAGTTAAGCACAAAAAGCCTAATAACATTCACACCGTTTGTACGATCCGCTTGAAAATTTTTATAATTACGTATAAAAGTATAGAAAATTATCTGCGCTGCTTTAAAAATTTTAAAATTAACCCGTTCTCTCATTTATAAGCGCTTTTTGTGCTATTTTCAGCTCCATTTATTTCCGAGATTAAAAAAAGTTAATCATTTGCGTGACAGAATTAGGCACCGCAAGTGACGATGACGTCATATTGAAGTCACGGTTATCAAGCTTTGAAGGGAAAAATTGTGATTTCAGTTCGTTTTAAACAGTTTTTCCAGAATCGGAATCGAAACGAAATTGTTCGAATATGAAAAGCTTCCGAGCATTTCTTGAAGAACATTAAATTCTATATATAATCTGTGTATATAATATCTGTGTATATAATAAAAATTTAATATGAAGTTATTTATATTAGGTGAACGAACCTGAAATGCGTTAAGTTCAGAGGCATTTTCGTCAAATGTTTTTTTTTTTCTAGTACCCGTTGTAATTGTCTCAACAACGGGCTTTGGCTTCTAGTTATTCTATAGTTTCTGTACACACACTGTCTACTATTAGTGAAATCAGCGATATTTCATGAAATTCCTAGAATAAAAAAGAAATAAAAGTGTACTGAAAAATGTACACCCTAAGCTGCATATGGCTGAATTCTTGTGGCCATGAATATTTGTGCATGTAAGCATCGGAGCCAATCATTAATAAAGACAAATTTAACCAGCATTGAACAGTGTGATTTTCCTTCCTTACTTGAAACCTGCGACAGTTACTTTTTCTAAATGACATTTTACATGTATATGCAATACACATGTAATTAAGGAAATTAAAAATGTCGTTATACAATAAAATGAAATGTCACTAACTAAAAAATAACTAAAGTTATAAATCTCCATTCAGTGTTAATGATACTGAAACTAAACAAATGGCACTAAACACTAGTAAGGATGCATGATTACGCTTAAACAAATTCAGCTTTATTTATATTAATGCAGTAGAAAATATTAAAAACTCAATTTCGTAAACATTTATGATAATCAGGCGCATTTTTGTTTCTTTTACATTCAAGATGTTAGGTCATATTTTCGCAAAAAACCATGTGATAATCAAAATAAATTCGCAATATTTCCGATTGTAAGTAGCCTATTTTCGAAATCAAAATATCGCCTGCTCAGAATCAAATATTAAAAATAATTTTTGAAACGGAAATATTAGCCAATAACAAAATATCATATAATCAAAAATAAATGTTTATTTTCCTTGCCTGTACCTTTATCTATTTATTTTGGTTCATTGGTATTACACCATCAGAGTAGCGACTTCCTACATTTTTTTTTTTTTTTTGGTGTGTTTTTTTCGTTTTTTTCCGGAGATTTTACGTCGAATGTGATTGCTGATTAATATAGTTTGGCAGCAACTAACGTAAAAGATGTAACAAAAGTATAGAAAGGTATAGAAATCCTAACAAAAGTATAGAAACCGCACGGTTATATTTTATGCCGTACTACTTCCCGGTATAAAGCCAAACTACCTTTATTTAAGGCAATTTTCTTTATTTTTATTTAATGGAACAAACGAAATCCAGAAATGGAAAGCTGTTGTGCAATTCCTAATTTATGCTTTTTTAAACCTTATTTCCACTTATTTATTTTCCGTTACCAAATAGGACTTACTATTGCTGTGCTTTTTGGAAGCTGCTTAAGGGAAATATTATACTCAGGTTACTCTACTCAGAAAATTAAACATATAACTATTTAATATTTTAGTTGCCAAAGAGATTAAAAGCTAATAACCAGAGAAAATTACATTTATGATGCTCAGAAATTATATTTTTGCATAAATTGGAATGAATTTTTAATTTCACATAGTCTAGTATTTCGAAAACAACTACGAACTAAAATTTATTCCTGTAGTTTAATTTTTTTTCTTTAAATTGAGGCGTTTCATTAATGTAAGCTTATTTTTAATCGAATACAAAATAAACTATAATTATGTTTAATATCATATTAGTTTAATATCAAAATTACTTCAATGCAATTCGTTCAAAAGAGTAGGTTCCATTCGAATATTTTTAATCTGAGGAATTTTATTAATGGTAATTATTCATAAGATAATTAGCCCCCAAAATTTAGTAATGATGAGAATTTCAATAACTTTTTTACTATTGTTAAAATCAAATGTTTTTTAACCATTAACAATATTATAATACATTGACATATAGAAAATGTTTGCACAATATTAACTACAATTTAGTATTATTGAATGTTTGCTGTATTTTACTGGAATCAGCATGAATCCTTAAATTAAACGAGAATCCTGTACTATATTTTCTCAGTACACCAAGAAGGCACATAAGATGCCCGTAATTTCATGCATTGATGAACTAACCAATATGGGAACATAAAACCCGCACTTATAATTCATATCTAATGTCATGCATTCATCATAAGTTTTCTGTTACTCAGCCATTAACACTGAAAGCTAATGGCCACAAAACTAGTTATCATCAATAAATGTATTACCGAAGAAGTTAGGCTCTTCGCGAGACATGAAAAATGCGAATTTCAAGTTCTCTAAATGTACACAACATAATTGTTCTTGTCAGACGAAAGAAAATATTTAGATAATTGTTTATAAGCACTTGGCTTCCTCCGAAAGCAGCCTCCCTTCTGATTGGTGAAATAAATTAGTGGGAGCTGATATAATTAAGTTTTTGGTATATTTGGCATGCCTCGATATTGGGTAAAGATATTAGTTAGAGTTAACGAATAGCAAAGATGCATCAGTTCTGAAGTTTCTGAAATGAAAAGTTTTATTAAGAGTGTATTAAGTTATTTTTTTTATCATAAAGGCAATTTCAAATAATAAGCCGATATTTAAACGTAGCTAAAATGTAATTCTGCACTAAAATAAAAATTAATTCGTATGTTTTAGGAAAAGTAACTTGAATACTTTTTTGAATTATATAAATTGGTCATCAATATTATTATAAATATTATGAAACATTTATATTCAAAATGAAACAAACATTTTTAGAAAGCTGCAAAAATAATAATTGTTTTCAGAAAATAATTACTAATTTAAACGAAGTGATCTTCTAATAAAATAAAAGATACCACATTTGATATGGAAGATCTTAATCTTAAATATCAAAAATATAATTGTTTACTATGACTGTGACTTCTTAATGATGAAAAAAATTCTATTTCATTTATCAATCAATATTTCTATTTCAAAGGTAATTTGCAAATTATTCAATCGTTGTGGATGATTAATCTTCAGCGTACTGATACAGGGTAAAAATTATTAACAATACAAATAAATAGTACTCTTTGTTATGGTGTCGGTAACAATAATATTCTTCTAGAGTTGTTATATGGTCTAAATAAATAGATACACATATATTAGAGGAACCAAATGATAGTGTCTTTTCTTCGTAAGCCATTATTTTGCCTGGCCAAAACTATTCAAGCTATTTATACGACATTTGGTATTTATATGCTAATAGGTACTGTATAAGAGTAGAATCTTGAAAATTCGTAATGTATGGCAGCGTCACATTAGGGGGCCAAGACGTTTTTTTCTTATATCTCACTCTATCTCAAAGAAAAATATCCATAAAATTCTTGTTGTAAAATAAACACACATGAATACCTAAAAATAAATTTCAGGGTACATTTTAAATCGGGTTGAAACTATTAGTTGATATTCCGCACGTTTTTGGAAACAGACTGGAGTTTTAGTTTACAAATACTGAATTACAAATTCAGTACTTGAAAACAGATGGCTAAGAAAGAAAGAACTAAAGCTGTAGCAAAGCTGGTTGTCAAGATCACTTGAACTGTTATTTTTACAAAAACATTTCTCCAAAATTAACTTTTATTATTATTATTTATAAAATTAATAACAAAAGCCGACTGTCAATCAAAAAATATACACAAAACAGTAATTTGTTTCGTATTGTAAGTAAATCAAGATAAGTTAAGCAACATATATTTCAGAATAATACAGAAAAAGAAGATTTCATATAAATGCAGAAAGGAATATCGAAATGTAACATACCAATGACTAACCAACAGTTCTTTAGAAAAGTAAACGCTTCAGAGCATACTTTCGTAATCACGGCTCAACTAATTTAGAAAATGGAAGAGATACTCAAATACAACTGTCATGTTTCAGATCCCAAGCAGTAACGCTGCGAGCTAATAATTTCGAACAAAGCCCAGACTCGGCATTACAGAGCAAATAACCCCCATCTTTACTGCAAATTTCACCATAAATATGCATCCGAACACACAACTTAAATATTAACTCATAATTACTCTACGAGTTTCCTGCTTTGCAATTAATTGCCGACCCGACTAATTAATGTTTTTATGATGTGCCTCAATTCAGCAAGGCATGCCTTCCCTTCCACTGCGTTTGAATGCGAAGTTATTAGCAATTTTCCAGGCGATAGCTTAAATCTTCAGCAAATAACCTTCTCCAGACCTTTCCAGAACTGTCATTAGTTCGATTTCCCACCCAATTTACAGAACACAATTGATAACGTCCCGTGAACAGCCGGCTCCTTTCAAATCCTACGTCTCGTTGCCATTTGTTTGAAGCGATAAAGGCCCGGTAGAGGGGTGCCGTCACTTAAACGTTAAATCTGAGAGACAGCCGACATATTGAATTTCCTTCCACTGCAAATATTTACTAATTACTCACAAACGGAGAGAATGATTAGGATGAAATTAGTCGTGTTTTCTCGCACAAGATCTTTATTGGAATGATTACGGGGCGGACATTGTTTGGATGGCGCGAATTAATTTGCGTAGGCGAAAAGTGGTACACAAATTTCGAAAGAGGAAATTAAGTATTATTGTATTAATTTTTAAGATTTTCAACGCAGTAAGTAAACAAACAGTGTGTGGCAGATTAATCGCCGAATAACAATTAAGTCTGTAATTCAATAACATCAAAACCAAATTCACAGCGCATGAACACAATAAAAAAAAAGCAAATGCGTCAAAAACTTGAAAAAACATTCAGAAAGTTTCAACACAAGCTGGGCTACACTCTATGATAAACGAAAAACACTACTTTAGGCAAGTTTCAGATTAAACATGGGCATTTTTCAGAGTAACACGCACGATTTTTAAGAACAATATCTGAAAAGTTTCATAACTCATGTAAGTTTATCGTTTGTTACACCTTATAATGCAGCTGGATAAGAAACATTTTAAATATTTTCATGATGCAATCATCTTACTTGTATTTATGTTAGAAACACTAATATACCTTACATATTAATATGCTAAGACCGTCAAATGACATAAATATTCATGTACCCTAAGGCTTTAAGGAACATAGACTGACATAAAACTTGAATATAAAGAATAATCCATGATGAATAAAACTCTCCACTTCGAGACATATTTTTAAGAAGGTCACAAGTTACAATTTTCTTTGGTTAATTACAAAGAAGGATAGATGCATAGAAATTACTGGTAATTTCATAGTAAATTATGCAGTTGAACATACCTAAGAAATATGTTAATACGATATTCAAAAAAGAAATGTACTTGAAAATACGAGCTTAAATGCAAATAAAAAATATTTCATTTTCTAAATGTCAAACTATGTTATCTAAATGTTAAACTAAATTAATGGAAAAAAAAAACAAACAAAAATAATGATAAACATCCTCCATTTAAAATGATAAACACCCAACACTTTTCGAAAATTTCAGAAATGTTCTGCTTCAAATACATCTTAATGGAGTTTCAAAGCATAATGCTACACACAAGACATTTTCGTTTTCAAAATTTTGCATCGAAACTGATTTTTTCATTTGAACTCTAAATTTTTAAAACGTGTATTTTCTGAGAAATTATAAAACCACGCAATTAAAAATAAACTTGAACTCAAAAGACTTCTCAATATATTTTTGCATATTATTAGGAATGCGTTTGAAGTAATAAAATATTTACCAAAAGTAAAGTTTGAATTAACTATTGACTGGGCTTGATTTTTCAAGTAAATAAACTGGCTGTACTTATAGCTCACGCGATTATGGCAAGGACTAACACAATTAAACATTCAACAATCGATATTTTTGCATTACTAGAAAATTTAAATAACTACGCGTTTTTTATATTCGATTTGAGTTTACGAATCGATTTTATTTTAAAAAAGAACGTGGTGTTCAAACGCATTTTCCAATTAAACTTATTTTTCTCTTTACGGGTCAAGTATACGAATAAATAAATGAGTTTTATTCTTAGCTTCAAAATTTGGAGTAAAGGTAGATGATGATATTTAAATCAATGCACTTATTTTTTTCCAAAATCCTTTTCCATATCGAAAAACATTTAACATGTAGTGAAAATGAAATATAATTGTAATATAGGAAATTTGTAATAAAATTAATTTTAATAAAACTCACTAATTAACTTTCATTCATTAAAATATCTAATCTTAAGAAAACTGTTATTATATTTTATCCTTTAATTTGTAGTATTTATTTTCTATTTAATGAAAACTCTAATCAAAGCATATATATTTGGCCTATATCCCGAAATTATATAGTATAGTATATTTTTCCTGTTTCGCAGTTTAAAATACTACTCTTAATAATCATATTCTGTGTACAGAAATGTATTACATATTTAAAAGTGAAGTTCACAGTTGTCTGCAATTGATGAATTGTGCCTTTATAAAATCTATAGATAAAATAAAATAAATTATAATATAATAATTATTCTTCAAGAATGAAAGTGTAAGTGCTTGTCTTTAAATGCATCTCGCGATAATTATAAGTGCCTACAACTGTTATCTTGTTGTACATTTCATGCTTGATACATTTTAGAAAAAATCAAGGAGAATATATCTTTTTTTTACATTTTACTCTTAAGGCTTCTGTTTCATTACATTAACAGTCTCAATAAATAGCGAACACTAGAAAATGCAAAGTTTTGGAAATTTTCATCACTAGTCATGCATGCTCTTAAAAAGGAAGGAAAATTAATTTAAACAAAATATCGTCCCTCCCTCTATTAAATTTACATGTGCAACTGTAAAACACCTGCGAATGTTGAATGTCATTGACCCACTCCAAATATAACGATTAGTTGGAAATGAAAAAAAATTGGAACATTTACCCATGCGCAGAAACTACATACATGACTTTTTACAACGATTGCACATTACATTTTTTAAATACTTCTAGATTTTAGACTTGATGCACAACTTTTAGATCCACAGACCCACCTCTACTAGCTACAGTATTTATTATCATCAAAGAAAAGTTCAAAAACTCAACAACAGGGCAAGGACGTATTTAAGAGAAGGGGGGTGCAGGGATCCGAACCTCGTCCCCCACGAAATTTTGATTTTTGTTACGAAAATGATAAGATATAGTGTCCTTTTGAAAAAATACTGCCTTTTTTACCGTTTAGACCTCCTCCGAAATTTTTGAACCCCCTCCTCTTTTCTGGGGGGGGTGGGGTCGGACCCTTGAACACCCCCCGTCTTAAATACGTCCTTGACCCTGGTGTTAAATTTTTGATCTTATTTCCGCGGATAGCAAATCCCCTGACCACCTTTACACAATTACGAAGTTTGATAACATTTGGCCCAGTAGTTTTCCTTTTCTGATCTTTTTAAAGTGGAACGTTAATTATAGTTACCCTGAATATTGCTTTAAAACACAATGCAGAAATAGCTACTTCCTAGAGAACATCATTTCATGATTCGTGATATCGTGACACCCTGTATAAAACACTTTTTTTCAAAATGTACCATATTATAAATATATTACAGTAGACACCCTGTAACATGGGTTCGTATAAGACTGATTCGTATAGCACGGTGTGAAAATTTTGGTCGTTTGCACACAGAACGTTGAAAAAGATTCGTAAAACATGATGAAAAAAATGAGACAGATGTTTCTGAGTTGCCTGTCAACACTGCTGATGCTGATGTGTTTTTGATCCACACGCGCGGCTTCTTTTAACATGAAACGTATATCTACCTTGGTATGGGTAAGAAATAGAACACAGAGCAGAAATTTTCTTAACAATAATAACTTGGATTTAGTTGAAAAAACGAAAGAGATGAAAAGTAGATTAAAGCACAGTGATATTTTCGTGGAATAACTCTGCAAAAGTCATACGTATAACAAATATGAATTCTTTTTTTCTTAATATTTATAAACAGAAAATCTATATTATTTTTGTTTCAATATCAGAGAAATATATTTTATATCCAGAAAGAAAAATAAAATTAGATGAAAATATATATGTATCTATCATAAGATGAAAAGAAAAAAATCCATAAAAAAATCAATATTGGAGGAATTACATATCGTAAAAGAAGGAGAATGTATAATCAAAGGAAGATAGGGCTAAACCGCAGATATCAATAATCGAAGCCACTTTTTATCTGTGCAAGAAATTCTGTATTGAAAGTGTTTCTTTTAATACAGGAAAGATGATGATAACTGATATTATTTGTTTCAGTGAGCATTATACATATGATTTTCGATACTGGGTAGCATATATTTCAAATACTTTGAGTTTCATCACAGACACATGTAAAATTAAGGGATTTTTTTTTAATAACTTTATGAGTCGGAAAATGTATAGCAGAGTATTAAATATGCATATATTTTTAAGTGGTGGATTTTAAACTGTTGTTAACAGCCAATTTTTGCTGTCATGTATTTTAGACGAATATATGACCAGAAATATAGGCAATATACATTGGCTGGAGAATATATATTAACTCTTGAAAATATATATTCCCCAGCTGAACAGATAGTTACGCGGCTAGAAGACAAAATATTAGGAGCAATGTAAAGTAATGTTTATTTTTTACATTAAATTGGAGCAAATAAATTTTCAACGAGTGTTTTAATTATAAGTCAGCTGATTCTACGCAATGTACCTACATTTGTTACATACTAAAGCAGGAGTTTTAAAGATATATATATATATATATATATATATATATTTCAACGTGGAAAAAGGGGTAGTGTGGTCGTATACCTACTTTGTAGGAAGAGTTCCAAGCTTTTCTAAAATAAATTTTTAGGTATTCTTAAGTGTTGTATTTTACAGCAAAATTTTTTTGAATATATCTTTTTTTTAATACTCATTTTTTAATTTTGTTTAAAAGTCAAAATGGGCAAAATAAACAATGTTATGTAAGTGGTTTGTGTAGTTTCAAATGCCCTCTGGCAACCGCGGAGCGGTGCCAGATCCTCCATACAGGACGGTGACGGGCGAAAGATAGTGGCTTCCATTCTGATGAGCCTCCTATGTGAGAAAGACCGACTAAGCTTGGTGTCTTCTAATTTTCAACCAATTCCCGATAAGAGACGTAGCACCTGCGATTATTATCTGAACACCCAGAGTTATTATCTGAACATGGAGGCCATCGGAGCGAAGAACTGATTTTACGCGCACCAGCTCCCACTAGAGTACATGGTCCCACAGCAGTCCAGCCGAGAGAGGAGTTCACGCTCCCTAGTTCCGTGGCCAATCCGGTGCTGTTTCACTTTCCGTGTTATAACGGGAACGGAGTTTAGTGATTAGGCCACTTCGGAAGTATGAAAGTAGTAACAGACAGTGTAGACAGAAGAATCAACGACATGAGATTCAACTAACGCCATATGCATTTTTCTAGACAAGTGAAAACTTAATACACGCGATTTTGAGTCAACGCATAGTATCTTAGTCGGTTCTACGTGATTCTGTATAATAGTATGTTAAAGTTAAATAACTTCGCAAGATTGTTTTAACAGTTTTTTTTATTAAAAAAAATTTTTTTTTAGTATTTTTAGCAAAACTGAGAGCGCATCTTGTAAACACATTATTCATATTTAAGAAGTCGTGGTTTGATTCCAAATGATTCAGATAACGCTTCAGATTTTTCCTCACTTATTCATTCTTTTTCGTGTAAACTATTTATTGCAAAAGTTATTTATACCTTACAAAATATGGTGAATAAAAGCAAGAGATGGTGTTATTCTTTATGCAGAAAATACAGTTAGAAAATAGTTAGAATAAAAACTTTGAAATTTCCCATAATGTACTACAAAATGGCTTTTAACAATGTAATATTTTATATGTTTACTCATTTTTTATTTAGAAAATGTAGCTTTCAGATATTTTTATAATAATAAAACTTTCATACTATGCTACATTAGAAGCTGTATTTTTTTCAAACTTCAATTTCTAATACTTTTATTGAAATAAAAATGCATTTTTATAAAAGAAAATATATGAGATAAGAGAATACTAACATGGAATATACATCAAAGCTAGATAAGAAGGAAAGGGAAAATAGTCTTCTTTTACTAAATATTAAATAATAGATTTAAAAAATGAAGAAAAAAAAGAAACTGTTACAGATAAAAAGCTACATTTCATCGGTATTTATATAAACAAACTGTGATTGTGCATCGACATGAGGCGTCCATAAAGATCAGCGAATGGTCCGTATTGTATGGTCCCTCATTTTAAGAACAGCGCTTATTAGGATGTTGCGCTCACGTATACTTAATGAGAGACATCAGAACTACTGTTTCCAACTTCTAAATTAAGACGGTTAAGCGAAATACGAACTACGATCACATTAACCCTTTGAGGTGCAACCCTTTCCCAATGCTGAAAAAAGGGCAGTCGTTGCCATCGCTCGACATAACTACCAGAAAGATGGTGGACGATTGAAACGTTCATCGGGTGCTACAGATCTAGAGGCCCTTTTTTTTACGCAGCTGGCTGGATTTTGTTGTTGTTTCCCGCCAAAGTTAAGTCTACGCTTTTACAGTTGCATGTGTCATGAATGACAGGTTCAATTGCTTATGACAGCTCATCTCCGGCCGATTACAAAATAATCGTTTGCTGATAGTTTCAAGCAGCTATTGCAAGTGATGTCTGAAAGTGTGTTGTAGTTAATGATGTGTGTGTAGTTAATGATTTTAAAGGATAGTAAATTTAAAATATAATAAAAAAAATGAAAAGCGTTGTGTTAAAAAAAAAAACAAACATTAAATGACACCTATAGGAAGGCCCGATCGTTTCGATCGAAACATTTTTTCCGTCTTCTACAGCCTTCACACTACGTCTCACCAAACAGTGGGAACTGGATAAACAAAATAAGCATGTTGCCACTTTGAAAAAAGAGAAAGCGATAAACCGCGGAGAATTCTACAGTAAAGTTAGATTGTTCGTCACTCTTGTTTCCTTGACACAATTCATTTAAATTTTCGGACGCACCTTGTAATATGCATACATGCATGCATAAACATTTATTTTTTTAAATAAATTTAATTTAATGCAATAGGTGCATAAATAATTCTAAAGCTGTTTTATTAATAAAAAATCTAAAAGATAAAGTAATTGTTAGTTTATTAAAAAAATTATAGTTTTTCTACGCCTTTATAAAGTTTCTAACATCAATTCAAAGGTAGCCTATGGTTTACTTTCTAATTTTTCTTGGACTTTCTGAAACAACGTGCTTCAGCAATCAGTTGACAATCTTAATTTGAAAAGTAAAAATAATATGCTTTAGATAAAGAAACTTTCTTTTAAATCCGAGTTCATTTGTTCATTTCAAAAGTAATGCAAAACAAAAAATAGCTGGTTTTAATTTGAAAAAATCATAATTATTCTACTAATTAAATTGTTGTTTCATATGTAAAAGTATCATTTTATTATTTGAACATATCGTTTTATTTTTCAAGCGAATGTGCAAACCACGTGCCAATTTATAAATTTTCAGTTTACCGCAAAAGCATTTATGAACTGAAAGCAATGCAATCAATAACAATATAACAAGTTTTAAAATTTCGATTAAAAATGAGATAAAACTATTCAGCGCTACATTTGTTATACAAATTATCAGAAAGCATGATATACTGAAATCTTAAATTAATTCGAATGATTTAGCCTGATGAAGATTTACACGTGTGCTTCAGAATATCTTAAGACCTTGCTAGTCACAGATTTATGCCAATGCTAAAAGAAAGGTTTATCTATGTCTACCTTAATATGATGAGTAATAGCTATGATGCCAAGGATTACAGTTGTTGAGGGCTGGATTGTTTGTATGTGATCCAAACTGACTAATATCTAGTTTATCTTGATATTTTTACAAAGGATATTTTTAGGCATGGATAAAGGAGGTGATTTGTTTTGGTAAAATCTACTTCACATAAATTATGCAAATTTCCAAACAGTTAATTAGATATAAAATGTAGCTTTTTTATTAGAAATGCAACTATAAATGCAATTTTTTTTATTTTAGAAAGAGTTTCTTAAGATTTAAGAAAAAAATAATAAATTGATGCACACTTAATGGAAATAAGATAGATTTAACATATATTATAAGATATAGATACCCACAGATTTATAGTTACGTCTTTCCAAATTAAAAGTTTTACATTGCCAACCTATCCATTTAATTTATTAAAACCTTACAAATTTGTCAAATATAGCATATGTTTTAAAAAATTCACATATATGGTGAATTTCCTATTATTAGATTCGGTATTTTTGAGTAGACGGAATACCGAGAAACTAAAAAAATGACATCACCTTCTGTTCCCCAAATGTAATTTTATTTAATACCCTTAAAAATACCTGAAATCAGCTTAGAATTCATTTTCATATGATTTTTTACTCTCTTATTTTCTAAAACTTTTTTATCATTTTAAGGCTATGATTTTTTCTTGATACTGATGCCTGAATTGATAGTTTCCGGAGTAATATCAAAGATACAAGTAAAACATCGCGTTTAGCCAATTTATCGCATCTTCTAAGCCTAATAAGGATGATTAATTGGAGAAAAGCTGAGGTATATATGGTTTGTGGTGATAGATGATCAGATTCCCCCATAAATTTCTGGGAATTTGGGTGCACGTATTAATAACATTTATTCATGGAATGCCTGTAATTTGTCGGATTTTCTGTAACATTTCTCAGACGATAGATCTCAGAGATACGTGGAAGATGAAAAAAATTTCTATGTATGAACATTTGTGAATTTTATTTTTTTTTCAAATTACCTTTATATATTAACAATGTTTGCTATTTAGGAAGTAATTTGAGAGTATTAGAAAATACAAATTATGTGAAGAAGGAAAAGGATACATAAGAAAATCTCTATCTGATCACAATAAGTAGGTAAATAAATGTATTTGGTTTCTAAGCAATGAAATAATATTTGAAAACCATAAAAATATATTTCCTTCTATAGGTATAATTTAAAATTCTTACGAAATTAGAGGGTTTTAAATAATCAATTTAATCAAAATGTTTTTTTTTCGCACGCCACGATGATGCTTCGGTCTAAAAGATTTAAAAACAACACTTGTTAATGGTTGGTCTGGAACTAAAAACGGGGTCCTCAACTATAGCAGAATGGCTTAGACCAGCAATGGGCAAACTTTTTCGGTCGGGGGCAAAAAAAAAGAAAGAAAGATTGGTGGGTCAAGATAAATTTTTCTAAAATTTTAAAAACAATATACAAGTATTACAATTCAAATATGTTAATGAGATGAATGAAATTGCGATTTCATATTTAAAAGTTCCTTATATTGAGGTTCGAAGTGAGATGCACTAATTCTAAGTAACGAGGCTAAATGCTCATCTGTCAGTCTATCTCTCAAAGAATTCTCTCTAAGGTTCATAGTTGAAAACACTTGTTCACATATATAAGATGAAGCAAACATAGCACTGATTTTCTGGGAGTGAGATATTAAATTTGGGAAACTTACTTTCGATAATGATTAGTAAAACTCTACCTTTGGCATATTTAGAAACAACTGCTTGAGATGATTGTTAGATTGCAATTCACTTAATTCAAGCTGCAAATCTGACCTCACTGCTTAACAATTTACGTTGAAAGGCATGGTAAAAATATCCAATTCTGTTTGAATGGCACTGAAATCTTGAAATCTGCGTTCGAACTCAAAGTGCAATTTTTCAAGACATCTTCATAATTCTTAATATAGATTTATAATATATATATATATATATATATATTCTTTCAATTTCCGTCGGACCGGCAAATTAAAATTCCATCCGCGGGACGGATAAAACCTTCCGGTGGGCCGTATTTGGCCCGCGGGCCGTAGTTTGCCCATCCCTGGCTCAAGAGCTGTGAATCATATTCACTAGACTATCTGCTACTGTACTTCGTCTTTCGTCTCTCCAGGTTTTTGTAAATTATCTATGCACCTTAAAGTATAAAACTCAAGTTATGCAACTGAAAAAAGTATTTTATCATTCATAACATATATATTACATAGCATATCAGATGAAAACTGTAAACTGTGTACTGTAGCAAATTAGTGCATACACATCCAGAATAATTGTTTACCAATAAATTATCATAAAATAACACATTGCATGCTAGAACTGCAGTTCACTTTGCAGGGGAGGAAGATGCACAGCGTGCGCCACACACTCTTTAAAATTTGTTGCAACATTTCACCAATACACATCGAGCAAATCCGTGCATACGCATACAGAATAATTATTTACCAATAAATTATCATAAAATAATAGACTGCATGCCAAAACTGCAGTTCACTTTGCAGGTGATACACACTCTTAAAAATTTGTTGCAAAATTTCACCAAAACATGGTACTCAAAATTTGGCTCCATAATATTTTTTTTCTAATGTGCGGGCACTTGCTCATCAAACATTCGCCACTACAAAGGCCCGAGTTACTGTCCATTTTATTATGGGAGCACCCAGTGGGCGGACAGCATTACTTCCTATGAAGGGACGGACAAGTTAACATCCATGCCCAAGCCGTGATTCGAACACGGACCCACGGTGTGATAGAATGGTTCTCTAGCCACTGCACCACCTGGGCGGGTGGCTCCATAATATAGAGAAACCTACTACCAACATTCGGTGCTTAGGCTTAAGCATACTATAGTGAAGCTCCAAGTGTTGGAAAAAAGTTTCAACATCTTATGGAGCCAACTTTTCTAGTACCATGTTTTGGTGAAATGTTGCACTAAATTTTTAAGAGTACAGGATGAATGTCTACTTAAAGTTTAAGTTTAAGCCAAATAGGAAATATAATCTATTTGATTTCGATTGTCTATTTGCATCCGATAATCCAAGACAAGGCACAATGGTCGCCTCTCATTTACAACTAGGCACGATTGCATGTTTGCACATCTGTGTCACATAAGTACTCTCACTAAGGCTGCCTGTTCTCACAACGATAAAAAATGAGTCTATGGGCCTACACTACCTTCGTGTCTGTAAAGTTAGCTCTCAATGGAAATACCGATGCTTCTAGTTATTGGGAAGCCAGATTGTTTGGGGCAATAATGTTTGAGCTTATCCATGTCTTAACATGTTTATTTTCTTTTTTTAATGTCTTTTGATTACTTTTCTCCTGCTCTTGCTCATGTTCTCACCAGTGGTAATAAATTAAAAGATGAACACAGAATCATTGCCAGTTTGAAAATGTTTTAATAAACTCGAATTTGGTTTTGAATTGAAATTTTTAAAAATGTATATTTCATGTTTGAAATAAAAGTTATTTCATGAAATATTAGATAAATATCTTTAATTGAAGTAGTTCAACATTTCACCATAAATGGAGCTAAATTAGCTGCCTTCTTTTTGTGGAGTAAAGTTTCACCATGATGTGGTTCCATTCATCAGTTTAAACACCAAGTATTGTTTCATCTTTCTCCATAGAAAGATTACAGCTAATTCAGCACAATTTTATGGTGAAATGTTAACTCCCTTTATTAACAACATATGTACTAAGTTGCACTAAGTTGGATTTATTTATTTATTTTATTTTATTTTACTTTATTCATTTATTTATTTATGCATTTATTGAAATGTTGTGTTTTACATTT
Source organism: Cheiracanthium punctorium (assembly GCA_038373885.1). NCBI lineage: Eukaryota > Metazoa > Arthropoda > Arachnida > Araneae > Cheiracanthiidae > Cheiracanthium > Cheiracanthium punctorium. The sequence goes on from JAWZYV010015281.1 coordinate 646,618, forward strand.
TTTTTCAGTAATACATTTGACAAAAATCAAATGACAAAGGAGATGAAGATATACGTAAACATGTAGATAAAAGAAATACTGTAAAATATTACAGAAAACTTAAAGAACACAAAATAAAATGGTTTCAAATAATTCGTCGTAGACAGGATTGATGATACTAATAAACTTCTATATTTTTTAAGTCTAATGATAATGATTTGTAAAACTATAACTTTGGCATATTTAGAAATAACTGCTTGAGATGATTGTTAGATTGCAATTCAATTAATTCAATCTGCAAATCTGACGCCATAATCAAAACGCCATGATTTCGATAACCGTATGGTTAAATCGCATTTTTCGTTACTCACACATTTAAGAAAGTTATATTTAGAAAAGACGAATACTAATATACAGTAAAATTCTTATATAATTTTTAACATATTTATCTTATGTTAAAAACTATTTTATTTCTTTCGTTGGCTTACATATAAAAGATAAAATCTAATTTTAATGATCCATGATACGAACAAAATGCTCTTTTAATTATATCAATTACTCTTAAGCAAATGAATAAACACAAAAATATACGGATTAATAGTTCATACCTTCAGCTTGAATGCTTGGAATGAAATTTATTTCGTTGAACAATTTTTTTTTTCACTTTTCTCTTTCTGGCAAAGCGATCTCTAAGCGCTGTAAATCTACGCAAAATTAATTCGAAAGCCTGTTTTTTTGTTCACCTTTTGTTTTGTTTTTAATGCATCCTGGGGAAATCAAGGTGCACGGAAAGGGAAAATTAGTCATGCGATGTTCGCATTAATCCCTTTAGAAAGCGAAAAGTAAAATTTTAAAGAGATTAAACAAAAATAAGTCTTAAGATTTTATGCAGAGTTCATTTTTTTGGGGAGGGTGAAGTACGATAACACAGAAATGGAATTTGGAGGTATTAATACATCAAAATAATTAAACTGCTTTTTTCCCCTTGTTTAATGCATTTAAAACTGCAAGTGGTAGAATTTAAATACATTTGTTCATGGCTAATTTCGATTTCTTATTCACTAATCTGATCAATTTATTTAAATTAGATAAATGTTTTACAAAGGGAAAGTAATTAACTAGTGTTTTGTTTTCTTTTCATTTAAAAAATTGCATAAAGATAAGCAAACTAAGTATGACAAAAATGTAAGCTACATAATTTATACAAAATTGTTAATAATTGTATATATTTAAGGCATGTAAAAGAAATTTGTTTCCGTATTTAGAAATATATATATATATATATATATATATATATATATATATAATATATAATAGCTTACTTACGTAAAGTGAAATCCCAAGATAATCCATTGATAAAGTGAAAAAAAATATAAAAATAAAAAAGTAGATAGCACATGGTGCCAATTAACGAGCTTATACCGGATAAGTGTTTGAATATAGCCTTTTAAGGCAATGAAAGATTGGATAAATTGGATATAAAGCGCCAAATGAGAACTGGTGGGCTTTTAAGCCTAATCACATGTATCCACAAATAGACAGAAAATGGAATGGAAAAATTGAAATAGTGTGCTCTATCATCAGGCGCCACCGCACACACATTTCAATTTAATCGAAAAAAAAACTATAATAGCTAGGTTTCTGCAAGTTACCTGACCAAACTTAGGGTCCTTTTGTAACTTGGGGGCGCGACCGTAGCTATTAGAAATAAACAACGAGGAAGTGGACCGACAAGAAGATCAAAGCTCAGTAATGGAGGCAGTATTAGTGCATGTTGCCATCAGAGAAGACTTAATGCCATCAATAGACAAGTAATGTCATGGAGTATATAAATCAAAAGTTCTGCATGGTTTTTCTAATCTCATACGGACAATTCAAAGAAATATAGATCATAGAATAACAAATTTTTCTGTCGTAGAAAATTGATCATAGCATTAACATTATAGTTTTCAAATGATTTATGATGCATTTCATTTATTAAATAAAAACGTAGGTGCATTGCAGTGATGTTTCTAATGACTGGAATTATATAGCTAAGCCGTTTAGGCAGTGACAAAGTAATAAATAAATTAAAAATATTTGTAAATAAGTAATACAGTCATAATTATCGATTAGAAGAATATATCATATTTTTTTTTACATTAAAAAATCGTTCGAATGGAAAGGCAAATTTATATCTACAGCTATAGAAACAAATAGTTTCGGTACTACTATATTTTTTCTCGGATAACTTTCCATTCGTGATTTCTAGTTAAAATATATATCAAACATTCTATGGTTAAGATCTACAAATAACTCTTCCAGAATCTATCTGAATTTTTATTACTACCCGTACTGTTACAATTATTTATTTACAATGTTTAACAAACACTTGAGTGGTATTAATTTCAGAAAAGTATTACTGTCTTCTGATGAATCGGTTTTCAACGATTTCCAGATAGCGGAGGGAAATCAAAATATCAAAAGCTGCCAACGTTTAACAGTTTTACCGATTTATCGTAATGTTTGGCGTCAAAAATTAAGTTTTAAAACATTAACCAGCTTGTCTATATCTTCTATATTTGGAGAGAAATTGCAAAGTCCTACTGTTAATTCAAAAGGAATATTAATTAGTGTATACAAACGTGCCGATATTAATGTATATAAAGGTGAAGTATAGTTAGAATATGCCTACGAAGATTGTAAAACAGTGTTAGTGGGATATTTTAATGAAGATTTTGGTTCCGAAAGAGCGTTTTATAGAACAAAAAAGGGAAATACGACAAAGATCTGTTATGACACACTTTCCAATGTAATGGAACAAGGTGGTCAGTTAGAGCTGACGAATGGATTATGTTACTCTTCAATATATAGCACTTAAAAAGTGTATTTAAAATGTAAAGTGTTTCAGATTTTCCCTTTTTTTTTTCTTCTAAATTCTGATATTAAACTATCTAAACTAGTTTTTGTAGTTAGTTCTACAACAATACATTTAAAATTGAATGTAACAACCATAACAGTAGTAAAATGGTAACAATAATGACTTAGCAGTAATAATAATAGCAGTTATAATATTAGTAACAATAGTCAGAAATAATATGTAAAGCATAAGTGAAACAATACAGAAAATTCAGACAGCAGAATAAATATTCTTATTTATTTTATTAATGAACAAATTTTAAAGCACTTTACATGAATAAACAACAAAGAGCATCCAGTATTGAGTTTCTATTTACCATACAACGAACTAATACCTTATTTATCAATGTGAGTGAAATATTGGGTTTTTTTTTTTCAAAACACATCACGAAGTTTTGCATCGCCTTTTCTCAGAAATCGTTGTAACTGTCCGTGCATATTCTAAATCTCAAATTTATCCGGCAAGAGAGTCTAGACATTCCTTGTCTAGACATGGCCGAGACTGCTGTCGCATTCCCTGCAGCCGGACAAGCGTGAGCCACATTCTCTGGCAGATACGATAAGATTTTTCGATATCTCCTTTAAAAACAGCAAATCTGGATATATTTTACTGGAATGCGAACTACAAAAATTTATAAATAATTCGCTAACCGTGCGAGCGCATTCTAATAAAATATTTCCAAGTATGAAAGTACTTAATGGACTTTTACATGATAATGTGCTCAATGCCATACAACGAAGGAAAAATTTGAAATGAGATTTCATTTCCGACAGAACAGAATGGAAGGAAAAAGTTTGGAGATATTGCTTTAAATCTCATTTTAAATTCAGTTTATTGTACAGTCGACACCTGCTTGTGAGTTTCCCATTTTAAAGATTAGTATATTAAACTGAAATTTTATATGAGCACGCTTCTTTCATGCTTTGCGTTTAGAATATTTCGAATTAACAAATATCACAGGTTTTAATTTATGAGTTATTGGTAGTTTTTTTTTAAATCAACTACAGCAAAGCTTTCAATTTCGGAATATTAAAAGTTGAATTCATCATAGCTGTTAAAGGAAATAATTAGAAATAAATATTCGAGCTAAGTCTTAAATTAAGAAAGAATAAAATTTTAATGTTTATTTAAAAATGTCTTCGCTATAATACGTATGCTAAAAGTGATTTTTTACTTTTTTTTAACTTTACTCCTGCATTATCTATACATTTATACTGCTATATAGTATTTTTGCTATGCTTTTAATTCTGGGTTTTTAAAAAAAAAACATACTTAAATAAATAAAAATAAATAAATACAATTACAAAAATTTGGCATAAATAGGGAACTTGATTTTGTAAATTTTTAATGCTGAAATATAAGAAAAACCATTCCCTAAAAACTTCTATGAACGATTATACATTCTCTTACATAATATCGTTCAAGCAATTACATAATTAACTTGTTTCTCTTGTTTTAGCTATGTATTATATTTGTTTCTATGTCTTCAGTAATGTTAGAAATGAACGCAATCTTAATTAGCATAAGAGAGATTTTTCGGGGTTTAAAGAAAATGACGTTAGATAGTCAACATTGAAAGTACTAGATACACCTCAGTAAGAAAATGCAAGTAATACTGTGGTATAAATTATTGTGAAATTACAGAAATCATTATCATATATATATATATATTGTTTTTATTATTTTTAACTATTTCTAATTAACTATTTCTAATTTATTAGTTTTATTATTTTGTTTTTATTATATTTACTATATTTAATTTTATATGTTATATATATATATATATATATATATATATATATATATATATATATATATATATATATATATATATATATATATATATATATATATATATAACATATAAAATTAAACATCCTCTCAAAATTCAAAATTTCTATTTGCTTGCTTCAAAATTCTTCAGGGCGTAGTAACTTTCGTTTTTAACAAAGGATTTGTATCAGGATCTAAATTTAATTCAAACGGAAGTAATATATTTCCCCTGGTTCCCACGGTCTTCTGGCGCTACACCTCGCAAGGATTTCCTTAGGTTAGCAGGCCCGGGCAATTTAACAAAAAATAATTGCATCTCTTTTAGCACATGTGATACTGTATAGAACACGTGATCCGAGGTTATATAAGTTGAAACTCAACTCGGAGCATAGATTCTTCGTGACTTCACTTGCCTTGTAAAACTATGTGAAACGAAATAAAAATATGTCATCGTAATCTCGGAGTGTTTTTCTGTACAACACAGCCCCAGCCCGAGTAAACCGTCCTGCATCTGCGACCGGTAGTCCTCCGACAGCGAGACCCCGGTGCTGAACTTAATCCGAAGATGAAATGAAAATATGCCGTCTCCCTGCCGAATATCGCCGGCCCGACTACGAAAAAGCATTGCGACGTTCGTCTACTATTATATATATATATATATATATATATATATATATATATATATATATATATATATATATATATATATATATATATATATGTATGAAGATTTATTATCTACATACATTTTTAAATTTCGCCTGTTTTACAAGTAAGAGGCTGTTACCAGGAGCCCAGTAATTAAAAATAGTACACGTTTTTTTGAAGAGGGGGAGCGGTTAAATCTAGTCAAAAGTGCATTTGTTTATTAGTTAGTAAATAGCATATAAATATATATATTTTTAAATTATTCCAGTACTACTGCTTAAATTAATGTAAGATATCGGCTTTCTATTATTAAAATTACTCTTCCTACTGAAATTTTAAATATGACAAAGAATATTCCCGGTAAAAAAATAATAGGGTAGTTTTTGCCCACGAATTTTAAAACATTTAGGTAGGTTAGAAACAGTAGAAGCAAGTCTAAGCACTTAAATAAATTACGAAGATACTCCTTAATAATGACTTTGCTTACCTGAAATATTTTCTGTGGGTACGAATAACTTTAAACATTGAACTATCAAGTCTGTTTTTCAGAATTTTGAGTAAGCTGATAGTTTTACAATCGTTAGTTATTTAAAAATGCTAAAAATTATTGATGAAGGGTATTTATTGGGGAAAATATTCTATAAGCTTCCGATCTGGCACTGGTCACAATTACCCTGTGACCATAACTACTCTCGGCCTACCTTTATGCAGAAAACAATATCTAAATAACCATATTTAAAGATATTCTACATAAATGAAATGTAGACATATATAATAAATACTTTAGATACGTAACTTAAAACTTAATTTAGCTGTGATCATCAATGGTTACATTTACAGTTTCACGAAATAAAGGAAATCAGGAATGCCGCACAAGCTATTTTTAATTTAAGAAGATTTGAAAATTAGAAAGGAATGACTTCCTGGAATTCTTTCGCAAGAATGAGACCTCCAGATTCAGATAATTCTCGATATATTCCTGAGTCCGTCTATACCCTCTTCACTCCTAACTTTAATCTGTCCAATCGTTTTCTTTCGCAACTCTTTGAATAAAATATAATCCCGAGGATCACCGCGCCCTTTGCTTCCATCAATCAAGAGAAAATCTTGGCTCTCTTGGAGGAGTTAACGTTAATTTCTCGTCTGCGACACCCTCAAGGAGGGTATTATTATTTGAAATGAGGTCTTGTGGGAAAGATGATTCATTCGTCCGAGATTCGTTATGATATTACAGGGGCGGCGATTAGCGCCGCGCAATCTGGGTCGACGGGCCGGGGCGTAGGGGGCGCGTATTATTGGAAATTATTCCTGAATTTCCTCCAAAGATTAAGCGAGGGAAGGAGAAAAAAGAATGAACAAGCAAAAGCTGTAGCGCGGGAAATTAAAAAGACGTTACAGAGTTAATCAGGGGGACCATTTAGGGGAATATTGTACAGCTTCATTTTAATTAAATTGGATTTTATGTTCAGGAAATGTTTAGAATTTAACAGGTATTTTAATATCGTCTGGGAGAGGAAAAAAAAACTGCGCTTATCAATTAAAATGTTAGTTCCAAGTACAAACTGAATGATAAAATCATTCAAAATAACTGGTATTTAAAACATAAAATAATAAACGACTTTGTAAAACAACACCATTAAGTTTACTTCAACGGCCAGACAGCTGTTTCGAGCAAAAATTTGTTTGCCCTTATTTAGTGACAAACAAGTTTTTGCTCGAAACAGCTGTCTGGCCGTTGAAGTAAACTTCATGGTGTTATTTTGCAAAGTTTTTTATTTTATTATTATTTTATACAAACTGAATGGCACGATGGAAAGAAAATAAAAATATTCTTAATATCCAGTTTTTAAACTACATTAAAGAATTTAGATGAACTTTTAAATTTATTTTCTACTTTTCATGCCACTGAACGCTAACTATGAACTTCATTCAGGGCACCGATTTATATATCTTATAAGATCAAATAAAGGACCGAAATTACAAATTCATTGTTGACCAACATCCTCCTCCATGTTATAGGACTCATATGTCTAATTTACAGTTGTAACACTGTAATCCACTATTCCATTTGATTCAGTGATTTTGATTTGAAATACAGTTTGGTGCAAAAGACATAAACTTAATCACTTCCCAATTGCGTCGATAAAATTCCAGATCAGCATAGAATTTTCTTCCATGTTTCGAGTATTTTTAATAAGAGGACTTATATTATCGTACTTGTTTTTGGCTTGTTTTTATATTTTAAAGTCCTTGGGCTTTATTTTTATATATTTTAAAGCCTTGCTTCCATTGGCAATATTGATAAGAAGACATGAAGAACTAGATTCTAACCGGACTTCTGGAATCATCAAAGTCTCTGTTTTATCAATCAAAAATCTTTATCAGAGGTCTTCAGATATAAATGTTCAGCTACTGAACATGTTTCAAAAGTGATTAAATAATTTAATAGTAAGAGTTTGCGCAATCTTTCATTCAACTTCAGTAATATGGCGTCTGTCCGACTGTAGTTCTACGACTTTTTTGAAGTATGGCAGCAACAGTTCCTTGGAAATTGCTTGGCCCCGATTTTTTCCTCTCTAAACGAATATTTATCAGAGTTCGCACAGCACAGAAAAAATTTCAATAAAGTGGATAGCTTTATAAAAAGAAATAATCCTAATAAAGAAACAAGCAGATAATCAGGCAAGTTAGTTGAAGAAGTGTTTAATCTTGACTATCTATGGATTACAAAAAACATGGAACGCTACAACCCCGCATCAATTTGTAATCAAAAGGCTAGAATGCTACGGAGGTCGGAATGGAAATTTAGACACATATTTTGTCTTGTATAAAATATTTTGTAATGAGATTTTTTTATTCTCTACAAATAACTCAAAAATACAATTTTCATTCGTAATACACTTTCTATTCTTCTTTGCTAATTTTATGAGTAAAGATGAAGTAAAAGTTTAATACAAGACATTCAGTTGAAAGCTTAAGAAATGCAACTAAATACTGTGAACGGTGTCATTTCGATTAGTAGTTAATTTCTGACATTTATTTAAATTAGGATTCTTCCTAGAATGTTTTACAATGTTCATGTTGTGAAGATATATATTTTAACCGATATAGGGCAATTCCATATGAACATGGACATGGCCATCAAAAAGTATTTTTATTTTTTAATACATTGTGTGAGAAATTATTCCGAATTGTTGTAGATGTGTTGGAAACAGTTTATTTTCAGTAAAAGTTTCTTTTTATCAGAATGCCAACATTTCAGAGTCAGAAATCTACATTGTAGCATGAGTTACCCAGCTGTGTAGCACGAATTACCATACATGTAGTGTATCTTAATTCAATAATAAATTTAATATATACAACTAAATGATGTTTTCTGATGAGAGATGTACATACAAACTCTCATAAAGATTCGCACCTAAGTAGTAGAATTTTAGCAGAAACACACCTGGTGGTTTTTTTTTTTTGGGGGGGGGGGTTGGTAGCATGAGTTACCAAGAAAATTTAAGTAATCTTTCAAAATTTAATTATTTACGATTTTTAATCATTTATTGAAAACAAGAAAACGATTTGTAATTAGCCTGAATTCTGTTGAAAGAAAATAAGCGCATATTTTTTATCTTTACGCCCGTTTAAAAATGCGATTTTAAAAAAATGTAGCATGACCTACCGTGGAATCACCCTATACTGTTGCATAGTATTGCAACATAGCGTAGCTTGCATAGTATTTTACAATATCATAATATTACCTATGAGAGCAGCCTACCGATTATGTTTAAGGCTTTAAATATTACTCTAAAAGGAAGCATTTTATTACGCAGCTACGGCACTATTCAGGCAATAAGCTGGGTAGAACCATTAACATATTTTTTTTTTTTTTTTTTTTTTTACAGTTATTTTGCTTTCTTTGCAATTTTTACAAATACAATAGCAAAGTAAGGAAACAAAATTATAAGGAACCAAACAAGAAATAAAATGATTTTTTTCATTATTTATTTTATTTTTTATTTTTATTTATTTGTTACAGCTATAAAAATAAAGTTTGAAGCAGAGAAAAATTATAAAGATAAAAACCTCTTTTTACGTGTAGATTGAAATGAATTAGATATATAAATAAATTTTGAAGTTAGAAAGTAATAAACCTTTCTTTACATTTAGAATAAATTTTTCAGGTGTTGAATTCATGTAGTACGAAACTAAATCTTATATTTTGAAGTGTATTATAAACTGCAGAGAAGAAGAAAAAGAATTATTATTAGTCTGAATCAGAGTCACTAACGGGATGTGTTAATCTTAATGTAATTAGATGAATATATTTAAAAGGTTATTTTTTTATTCTTAATATTCCCATAATTATTTTATGTAGTATGTGATGGTTCTTTAAAACATATTTTGTTCATGATTCGTCATTTTGTGAGGGAGACGTCTTGAAATGATAATTCTTAGTTAATGGGCATTTTATAAAGTAATGGACTGAATTTTAAAAACAAACAAATTTCGGAATATTTTGAGAAATTTGAAAACATTTGCAAACATTAGAAACATATTTTATTTACTTTTTAGATTTTTTTTAAACTGTGCAATTTTTTAGGGATAATATTAAAATATCTATAGTCAATCAAACAAAATTCAGTTACAGGTTACGAATGATCGTTAGACTTGGAAAGCTCATTCAACCAGAAGAAAACTTTTAATTATTAAAAAAAAGTTCTTGAACGCCAAAATTTTACTCATCATTTTGTTACTCTCTAACCTGTAATATTTTAACAATACACAAAAGTTAATGTGTATACTATTGGCAATATACTAATTCTATTCTTTGTACTCCTACAATGATGAGGAAAATTGAAGCTTCTCAGAAATTTGCATTGCATACTAACCCGTCAACTACGGGTAATGCAGCTACTTTTGACATATATTTCAAATTTCAGAGCGAACGGGGATGGAAAACACTGATTGTAATTATTGTTAAAAATATAGAAATTTGACTATTATTTGAAGTACTATCATTAAGTGTTGCTTGCTTCACCAGTCCGTCGGTTAGTTCATTACCTGTAGTATCCATTTCTCTTTATCAATTTGAAATATATCGTTTTACACAGGCTATTGTGTTTATCTAGTATTTCATGGGCTATTTTATTAGTATGCTACTTTGTAATATTAAGATGCTAGATTTATAGTGTGTTAAAATCAAAGCTAAATCATATATTGGATTTTTAAACCATTCTATGGCATATTAAATAGCAGGAGTTCTACTTGTAATTTGAATTTTGTACTTTGCATATGCGTTTGAATTCCTTTTATAAATTCATTTTTTAATGAAACTCATAACACTGTTTTGAGCTGCCTGTAAATATGCTTATGTTAGTTAATTCTGGATCATGTAATTTTATTGGTTAGATCAATGGATCAAGACTGTTATTTTCTTTAAAGGTATGACAAAATCTGATGGATTGATCTGATGATGGATCTGATGGCGCTATTGATCCCAGTAATCTCTTTCCGTTACGGTTTATATATGGGTACCAACAAGATGAAGCATAGACCATAATTCTATCCAAAATGGCTTTATACCATATCTTTAAGATCTCTTCTGGTATTCCTGTGTTTGATGATGAAAATTTGAATAATTGTTGGATCTTTTTGGCTCTTATTATTTAAATATGTTAAGTGGGGAATCAGGGGCGTAGCCAGAAATTTTTCATGGGGGGGGGTTACGACTACTACAACTCATATATATGCATGCGTGAGTGTGATAATGTAGTGAAGAATATGCATTTTGTATGGCAAAAAAATTCTCATGGGGGGGGGGTTATGACCCCCCTAAACCCCCCGTGGGGAATGCATGCTAGTTTGTTATCTAGTACGACACCAAGATATCTAAATTTTTTATCATAAGGGATTATGGAATTTCCTATTTTAAAATATGGTCACCTTTGAGTTGTTTCGGTTTTCCTGTTGTTATGTATATGCTGTTTGATATTGATATTGTTAGATTATTGCTTATTGATCAAATATTTTTTTTTCTACAGCTATGTTTACCATCAATAAATCATCTACAAATGCTACAAGTTTTCTCTGGAATTTCAAATGTATTTAATAAAGAATTTAGCATGATTTTCCTTATACATGGACCAAGACATGAACCCTGAGGACACCCTCGCAATATAAAATGTCAGTATTTAGGATACTGCCGATCCAAGAGTGGTGATCTGTTTGTTATAAATGAAAAAATAAATTCGGTATGTCTGAATATACCGAAGACATATTCAGACATTCATTTATACTTACCGAAGTTAAGTATAAATATTTTGTAAGTATTTTAATTTGCCTCCATGGTACTAAATCAAACAATTTTGTGAAATCAAGACTATTGCATCGTAAATTTTACTTTATTTTGTTTGACTGTTTCTGTAACTTAAGTCATCACTGTTTCTGTGGTTCTTCCGCAACGAAACCGTTTTGGTTTGGGTTTATTAAATTTGTTTGTGATAATAAAACTTCTGTTCTATTTAGCATAAGCCTTTCTAATATTTTTCCCAAAGCCGGGATCAAAGTTATAGATCTATATGATTGAGGCGATAGCGGATCTTTACTAGGTTTCGCAAAATATACAAGTTCTCCAGTTTTTTGGGAAAGTATTTTAACTGGAGGCAAGTATTGTACAGGTTTACCAAAAATAATAGATGCCTTCAAAAAATTATCCCAACTATTCTATGGTCTATGTTATCTGGGCCTGGTGGCTATGTTATCTGGGCCTTTCTCTGAATGAATTAATTAAGTGTTTAATTTCACTTCTTTTAAAAGGAGGCGAGGGGTTTCATTCGTTATTGTGTGGGATTCGTCTATTTGTAATGAATGGCCGAATATCATGTTTGCAATGTTTATAAAATTTAAAATTTTGAGCTTGTTCGACCATCCCGTATGGCCAGGTATGATTCAAAATTACTTATTAAATATTTTTAAAATCCTATTTTATAATGTGTGCCCAATGGATAGGCAGCTTTCCTACAAAAAAGCAGTCATGATTGTGCTTTTGCTTTTAAGATCTCTCTCTTATATACTGTTCTTTTCTTTAAATAATTTTGAGTTATAGAAGAATTATTTTGAGATTTTTGTGCTTCTTATAGAGTGATTTTAGTTGGTTTCTAAGTATTCTTAGATAATTTGACAACCAACATCTAAATATAACTGTCTTTCAAAAAACACAATTCTTTTTTATATGTTCATTTAGTTCTTTTGTTATTATCGCTAATATTTTATTAGTGTAATTATCAAATTCTTCTATTGTCTTACATTCAAGAATTGATCATTTCTGAAAGATTTTTAAAAAGATTTCTTCATACATTTTTGTAGTAATGGGCTAGTTGTTTTTAGCTGCTTTTTTGTCAGAATTAATTTGTCAAGCATTACAGTTATCAGCCTATGGTCTGTGAAGTCTAAATCTTTTGATTCTTCAAAAAGTCCATAGTATTTTAATGGAGACATAATTAAATACTAGATGGAAATGAAATAACTTTTTCCGAGGTCTTATATCTGCAAGATTTGTCTGGGAAACTTCGTTATATTATCCCCTGACCAATCTATGGACTTAAGCATAACTATCTAAGTCCTAAATCAGATTTTAAAAAATGTATAGTTGCTAATATTTATGTATAATTTTTCTCCAAGAGGAAAATACAATTCACTTATTCGACATGTATGAACTTCTTGCTTGGAAACTATTATTTTTTAATGCTCTTTTTTCTTAATTAACAAATGCCTGAATAACTACTAAATGTTTTCACGCCATCACAGATCAAAAGTGATACCCATAGATCTGTTCCTGATAATCTTTCGACATTGTGTTTTAACCTAATTCTTAACAAACACGTAGCAGAAAAATCCTTAATGGTCTTCTATTTAAATTAATTTTTATAAAACTTCTGTTACGCTTTGCGTTACAAAATGCATGTTTAAGAAATTTATACTGAAACATACGTGTAAAATATTACTCAAATTAACTTTTTAAGTAAAAAAAACAACAACAGATATAACGGTATTTATCACCATAAAACTGGTACCTGAAATACTTATGATTCTATGCCTGAGCGTTTCTAGGCGACAAAGATACTACGGTTAACGGAATGTGGTTCCTCTGCGAAAAAAAAATGTTTTTCTATAAAAAAGAAGTAGAGTGATTAATGAAAAAATAAGTAACGCGATATTTCAGTTGTCAATTTTTAAAAAAATAGAAATTGTTTGTTTGTGTATTTCTAATTATGGCCTAGCGCTTTAATTCATAAGGTTTACTAGATTTCCAAAATCATTCCAAAACTAGTTTTGATGATTTTATGTGTTGTTTCACTTCAAATTCTTGCCACAATTAGAAATGGAAAATTAAACACGTATTTGATATATTTCCAATGCAAATATTATTGTATATATGGCAAAAGTAATGACAATAGTTCACTAGAAAAAATATTCATATTATGCTCTTTTTTTTTCTTCCAAAGATGGATGCGTACCTATAAATTTAATTTTTAATCAATCATTTTGTGTAAAATCCATTACTGAACTAGGGTCACGGATATGATTTTTTTTTTTTTTTTTTTTTTTTTTTTTTTGAAGGATAGGGGATTGGGTAAATGTTGAGACAGAGAGAGAGAGAGTTTTTGCTATATGCATTCTTCACAGACTGAACCTACTAAATCGCTTCTGCGTACATCTTTCGCTCCACCAATAACCACGAGTTAGGCAACAATCGACACAATTAAAATCTACTTAATTAGTAATATTGGTTGTTGTCTGATATTTTTTAAGTTTTTATTTCTTACTAGCTGAAGTACCCGTTCTTCGCACGGGAATGAATGGACTTTTTGATATTAATATTTGTTGTGATTACTATTTATTGTAATAAAGAGATATAGCAAAATGGATATCGCGTTATATTGTGTTCAATAATCATGCATACTGAATTTCAAGGCAATCGTTTTTACGGTGCAGAAGGCGATGCGGCGTAGCACAATCTAGTGGCGAGTTTTAGCAAAACGGATACGGCAAAAATATTCTTCGCATTCAGATATCGATGTATACGAATTTTCATGACGATCGGCTGAATAGTCTTGAAGTTCATGTGTTGACGCGACATCTAGTGTCAAGTTATAGGAAAATGGATCGTGCCAAACTCTTCCCCGTGTTCAAATATCTATGTATACCTATTTTCATAGCGATCATTCGCACAGTCAAGAAGTGATACACTGCAGGGCCATCTAGTGGTTAATTAAAGTAATGATTTGCTACAGCGCTGTCATGTGGCGAGTTATAGCAAAATGGATAACGCCAAAATATTCCCATTGTTCAAATAGCTATGTATACTGATTTTCATAGCCACCGTTTGAATGGTCAAAAATTTGGCCTGCTGCAGCGTCATCTAGTGGTGAGTTAAAATAATAATGCATTGCAGTGTCATCTAGTGGCGAGTAACATCAAAAGTAACGCAGTTAGAATATATTCTTCGTGCTCAAATGTGTAAGTATAAAAAATTTTATGCCGATCGGTCGAACGGTATAGAAGTTGATGCTTTGCAGCGCCATTTAGCGGCAAGTTACAGCAAAATGGATAGTGAAAAATATTCTCCGTGTTCTAATATTCGCGTGTACCAAATTTCATCGAAATTGGTTGGACGATATTCGCATAGCAAACGGCTAAACGGAATAGAATTCGACGTTCTGCTGCGCCACTTAGTGAAAAGTTAGAGGAAAACGGATAGCATAAAAACCTTCTCCATGATAAAAGACTTAGGTGAACCAAATTTCATGGTGATCGGTGAAACGGTGCTGGAGTTTTTCAACCTCCTACACACATACCAACATTCATTTTTATCTATAACCAGTTTTATTATACGTATATACCAGTCTCAAGTAAAATCCAGTTTCAAATCTAAGCCTCGCCAAAGTGCCAGCATACGCCATTTTGCAAGAGTTTTTTCAGGGAATAATTCGAAGCATTGCCTTAGCAGCAATCAAAATGGGAAATGGTTCGACCGCCAGGCATTTATTTGAAAAGTGGAATCCCTTAATACAGCCGCATTTTTAAAATTATCAACTATAACATGTTTTATTCATCGTTACCTCGATGTACTAAATGCGAAGATTTCAATTTTCTGAAATTTTGCGGATTTCCACCAAGTTAAATCAATGTACTCAATTGGCGAAAATTCTGAAGCTACATCGCTTGAAATGCCCTAATAACTGCATTATTTCTGCACGGATAGTTAAAATCTAATGCTGTATTCTAAGAAAACCTATACACTTGTTTTCAAAAATGCTATTCCCTTAAGCTCTCAGTAAATTGCGCCAAAAAGCCTAAAACTGTGCAAACCGCTAGAACTCACTCTCTAAAAATCGGCCTAGCAGCCATTTTTTTTTTCGCCAAACTAAAAAAAATTACATATTAGTCTCGGATATCTTCGATCCTCATTGTTTTGCGTATAAAACATTTCATTCCTGCTCTGATTTCTTATGCACACACGATATTATAATTAAAAAAATAACCTAAAAAAATAAACTAAAAAAATCATTATTATTCTTTTATTTTTACTTTAAGAATTTAAAACATTTTATTCGGCAAAATCGCCACACATGGCAACCAAGATGCTTATTTCACACACTTTTTTCACTACAGGGGTTAATATTACGTAAAGCTTTCTGCGTGGAGAACATAAAAAATCTCTTAAATTCCGGGAACGGAAATAAAGTGAAGTTTCAAAGTTTTAAAGTTGACTATCATTTATTCTATATTATTTTACATATCTGTGTAAAATTTCAGGCTGACAGGTCCATTTTTGTGGAATTGTATACTACCCGAATCAACAAATTGACAAAAAGAATTTCATTTTATTTATAACATAACCTACGCTTGTTTTTAAAAATACCCTCTCATTAAATTGCGCCAAGTGCTAGAATCATAGAAAATCTGACACACTTTCAGATTTTTAAATACGCACTAAAGTGCTATATATAAAAAGAGTTATAATCCATGGGTCTTCCCTATTTCCGTTCCTTCTTTCATTAAGTTGGAAAGTGTATCATTATTCATGAGTGTGATTAAACAAAATTAAAATTGATATTTCTAACATCCTTTTTTCTGGATGTAATACATTAGATGCAGAAAAGCTGCTCAGAAAAATGCACAATTCCAACTGAATGAAAATTTCAAAAACTTCTACGCAGGTGTATTGATAACCCAAATAGCAGACGATTAAATTACGATAAATAGCGCCAAGCGTTAGAATCCTCCTCAAAATCGCGAGAATGCTGAAGATAGATCGCTTGAAATCCCTTAATAACTGCATTATTTTCGCACGGATCATTAAAATTTAACGCTGTATTCTAATAAAACCTTTGCACTTGTTTTCAAAAATCCGTTTCCTTAAGCTCTCAGTAAATTGCGCCTAGCCGGAAACTGTGCAAACCGCTAGAACTCACTTTCTCGGCATTTGAGCCATTTTATTTTTTCGCCAAACTAAAAAATTTTAACATATTAGCCTCGGAAATCTTCAATTCTTATTGTTTTGCGTATAAAACATTTCATTCCTGCTCCGATTTCCCATGCACACGATATTATAATTAAAAAAATATAACCTTACGAATATAAACTAACAAAAAAAAAATCATTATTATTCTTTTATTTTTACTTTGAGAATTTAAAACATCTTATTCGGCAAAATCGCCACACATCGCAACCACGATCCTTATTTCACACTTTTTTCACTACAGGGGTTACAATTACGGAAAGCTTTTTGCGTGGAGAACATAAAAAATCTCTTAAATTCCGGGAACGGGTGGACTTTCAAAGTTTTAAAGTGGACTATGATTTATTCTATATTATTTTACATATATGTGCAAAATTTCAGGCTGATATGTCCATTTTTGTGGATTTGTATACAACTCAAATCCACAAACAAACAAACAAACAAACAAACAAACAAACAGAATTTCATTTTTATTTATAAGATATAGCTTTATATTCTTCATTTTTTTATATGGAGGGATTTTTTTAAAGTCTCACCAAAGCATCTAGCTTGGGAATTATACGACTTTCAGTAGCTTAGTAGTTTTGTACTAACAAAACGAAAAAAAAAAGGTTACGAATTCGATCCTGTAAAGCGAAACTCCAGGAAGTATGCATGCAGCCTTGGTTGATGAGGTATACACTTGCGGTGCCTGACACTTAGTCACATCATTTAGCACTCGAAGAATCATGTGACCTAGAGGGTGTTACCCTCTTCCTCTCGGTCTAAGATGGTCACATCCCCTTGGTCACATGACTTTTCGGGTGCAAAGAGGTGCAGCCAAATCACCCCTTGTAAGCCAAGATTGGTTGTTGCCTGAGAGCAACAACCAATCTTGATAAAAAAAACTTGCCATCTGTACTATACATATACTAGAATAAAAGTATTTTTATTTAACGTTCACATAAGTTATCTTTTGCTTAAATGTTAGTTCTAAAACAAATATTCTTCCTTACGGAGTGAAATAAAAACTAAACTTAGAAAATGCCCCAGTAAATGGTGAACATTACACTATAGCTAGTGGAGCAATTTTGTCTTAATGCTTCTGTAGAAGAAACGGGGTTCAACAGAAAAACTAAATATATGGCAGATATTTTTTCAATACAATTTAAACAGGTATACGCGAAGCAACGAAACTCCACATTTTGCAAAATCTAATTTTCCATCACATTTTTAAGCTATACTAAAAAAAATATATTATACAACAGTTCTATTGGAAAGATCTTTTTATCCAATAATAAAAATAGTTTTTGTGAGAAGTAAAAAAAAAAAACAATCCTAAAGACTAGGTTGTGAAAAATGCAAAACATACTGTATTTTTAAGTTTACCGTTCAAATTCATGCATTTTTTAATCACTAAAAGGTGGCAAGTTTAAAATTTAATATTTCGTAATTTTTAAAATCCGAAATTGAGAAATTATATCAAATAAGTAGTTTGCATTCAGAATTTTTTTCCGCGCCAGAAATTAAAAAAAAATAATTTTCTAATCAATTTTAACTGAATATATATATACATATATATATATATAGTTATGCATGTATGTATGTATTCTTTAAATAGGAATGCAAAATGAAATTTCTTCACGTATACTTTCGTAGATTATGGCCTGTTTTTTATTGCTTTCGTTGCTTATTTTTTATTCATTACAAATTCAAATCTATTTACACTTTAGTAATATTTTGCTTTGAATAATACACATAAAAAGCAACAAAATCCACAGCAAAATATTTTTAAAAAAGTCCTTACTTCGTTTGCTAGATAGATACTTTCAACGTCACAGGTTTTATATGAACAGGAAATAATTCTTACCTGGAAAAAATATATCTTGTTAATCAGTAAGTTTTTAATTCTTTCTAAACATTATCGAATTTTTATTTCATTGGAGTTTTATCTATTTGTTCATTACCACAAATATAGTACGTTTAGAAAAGTTTCTTATACATTTGGAATTTAAAATGTCCCAGCTAAAGGATCTGTAATAGCACACTCATGTGTTCATGTATAAGACATTATGTAGAAGATCAGGGGCGTAGCCAAGGGAGGGGGGTTAGGGGGTCATAACCCCCCATGAGGAATTTTTTGCCATACAAAATGTATATTCTTCACTACATTATCACACACACGTATACATATGTATGAGTTTTAGTAGTCGTAACCATCACCCCATGAAAAATTTCTGGCTACGCCCCTGTAAAAGATACTATTTTAAGAAAAAGGAAATGCTCTCATATATTTAACTATATATCTTTACAGGGTGACTAGTAGTCTCTTTGAGTGTCTTGGGGGTGACTAGTGGGCTCTAGTACTCTTGGGCAAAACTTTAAGGGGTGATAGGGCACACATTGAGGAATCGTAATCACATACCAATCTGGGGTGAAAACTGCAGTTTTAACTTGCCCGGTAATAATCACTTTTGGAAAAGCATTGAAGTGTCCGTCTAATTTCTTAATCCAGTTTCATAAACAATAGGCTCGTATCCGAAAATTTCATTGATGAAATAAAATAAACTTTTTAAACTATCCATTTTAGTCATCTGTTTTCTGAGAAAAATACATTAGTTTCTGGCGAAACAATGGTCGGAAAGCGCACTGTTTTTTCAGCACTTTTTTCGAAGTGATTATTAACAGCTATACGAAGACAACGTTTCCGACCCCACATTGCTATGTGATTCTGATTCCTTGTTATGTGCACTATCACCCCTTAAAGTTTTGCCCAAGAGTTTAGATTCACCCAGTATATCTACCAATGTAATATCTGTATAGCTCTCTCTCTCTTTCTATATATAGATAAACAGATAGAGAAAGAGAGAGAGAGAGGGGAGGGGGAGAGAGAAAAACACACACACACACACACACACAGAGAGAGAGAGAGAGAGTTTACAGGTTTTTGAACAAAATACAAAAAATTATCATAAGTACACACTATAACTGTATGTAATTCTAAGGAAATATCACTTGTAATGAAAAACCCCATTTATTTTGTCATTATAGGAAAAATTATTTTTAAATAATCTGATGTGGACAACACATGACTGCCTTGTACATCTATTAAATCAAAAATATTTTCTGCGCACTTCTAAACTTATTTCGTTTGAAAAAGACAAAATACTGCAGTAATACTAAGGTTTAAGTACTTCTACCAAAATATTTTGATATCACCAAGCTGGTTTCAATTTGAAAGATTTGCTTCTGACACTTAATTTGACGATACTTCACCAAAAGCCGACAAGCTTGAGATAGTTTGCGAGATTTTGGGGATAGCCAAAGTAGTAATTGACCTCTGACTTTCAATGAATTGAATGTATCCATACACCTTAATGCATTTAAAGTCATTTGTCCGACCCTGTAAATAAATTACCCAGTAGATTGCAATCGAAAAAGAGATGCACAGTAGGGTGCAGTGAAAAAACGTTTTTTAAATTTCAAAATCCAATAGGGACCAAAAATTGTGTTTTTTATTGAAAAAGAAAAATGCAGAATTTCAAAAGTTTTGAAATATATGTTCAGGGTCCACTATTGCACCAAAAATTCGAAATATTGAGTATTTTAGCATTATTTATAAGATAAAAATAAATATGTTTTTTTTAATTCAATTTCGATAAAAATTTGGGTTAAATGCTATTTAATGGCCGTGCAATATTTTAGAATTGTCAGAAAATATCCTGAGGCTCCACTGCAGGGAACAGTGAAGTACAAACAGAGGGAAAAAATCTCTTTTCATTACAAATAATTGCTTACCTCAAAATGGTTTTAATAGTTTGACAAAGTACATATAATAGTTATTTATAATGTCATATTTTTTTTACGGCATGGCATTTTGAAATTTATTTTAACGGCATTGTTTTGAAAATGTCAAAAAATTGCGATTGTAATTCCATCCCTTTGATTTCCATGAATTCATCATTCCTGATTTATGAAATAAGTGGTGGTGAAGTAATTTGGATATGAGGGCATTTTCAATCAATCAAATCAATATAATCCTGCATCTAGAAATTCAGCATTGGAACATTGAAATCTCTTACATTTTGGATTTTAGGTTGTTCTCGGGCTTTCAAAATTCTACGAGCTGCCAGCTCTTGGATGAGTGTTCTCTTCTCCGATAGCATAGAGAAAAGAATGTTTTCAGGGTGGGCGAAGAACCCATTTCGCTGAATAACAGGATCAATCACTGACATAAGTTCTTCGCTAAGGTATCGGGACAGCTTGATCATACGCTATAAGTGGATAGCTCCGCTTATGCATAATGGAGTTGCCTTTATCATAAACCAAACTGGGCAACGTACTTTGGCAATGTAGGGTGTTATTGCAATGAGATCATGGATTTGGCTCAGCAACGTATAAGTGCAAAATTCAGTTAGCTGTGGTTAACTGTGGGATAGGAACAAACTCAACAACAGGCAGTTGTTCACAATTTTTCTTTTTTTTTCTGACCGTACTAGAAAAACCTAATAGTCTAACAATAGGCCCATCTATATGTTCTATTAAGTGTCTGAGGAGCAGATCATTTGCATGGAACAGGCAAATTAGCCATTGCAGTAGCTTATGAAGCTCTCTTTCCATCAGTTTGATGACACTACCTTTACGTCCGGTGTTGATTACTGTGCCATCACAGCCAACAGTAAATAACATGTCGGTGTTAATGTTTTTCTTTTTAAGATAATTCATAATGGCGTTTTTAGTAGCTGCTGCGGTATCACTTGCAAGAGAAACATGACCCAAGTATGTGTCATCAGGTATATTTACTAGAGACACATGCTCTTCCACAATTGTTTCTCGATGATAGACTTTTCTTTTCTCCATAGAAAGTGTATAATCTTTTCTACCATCGAAAAAAAATACCCCAGACATACTTTCTTCATTCTTGTCTTGCAGATTTTTGCGGGTTTCCGGTCTTTCTCATGCAACCTTGCTTGCATCCATAACATTTGGCATCATATCTTCAGATATTATACCCACGTCCTTCAATACCGCTGAAGCGATGATTGTTACTAGCCTGTCAGAAATCGCATACTGATCACAAACCTTTGGAAATGTAGGCAAGCTAACTCATGTTTACGAGGAGCTGTTTTTTTCCCTGGTAGATGTAATCAGGATCAGTTACCTTATGAAAGTTATTGTCCGAAATTTCTTCTTCATCAAAATTTTCCGCTGAATACTTATGATTGATTTTTGACTTTTTTTATTTTCAAGATGACTTGCTTCTAAAGATTTTCTTTCATTTTTCCGTATCATTCTTATAGTTTCAATCTTAATACCAATATAAATGTTTCATTCGCCACTCTGGTCCTTCAGAAAAGCCTGTTCAATTATGGGAACTTTACGAGAACGTTCGCATTTGCACTTATCAAATTAGCATTTTCAAGCGGCTATAGCCAGCAACTTTTTACACTCAGCTAAAAGACTATTAACTTTTTGCTGGACAGTCTCGCTCTGTTTTCTATTTCTGCTAAACCATTTCTTAAGATTTTGATATTTATTGCAAAATGATCGAATCATTTGAAGAATTCTTTCTCTAGAAAAAATTAGAATTGAGGCACGATTCCAAATTAACTGTAATCTATCGGCCATGATTAGATAAATTTCGTTGACTGTAGATTCCTTAGATTTCTTATCACACAAAATTTCAAAATTCTACTGTTAAAAGTTTTCGAGTTATGCGAAATGCCAAATTTGGCTATATTTAGGCAACACTCGCCAAGGTCGACGACATTTCGGCGAAATATCACCAAAATTTGGTTATATTTCGCCAAAACTCGCCAAGGATGATGACAAATGTCGATATTTTGGGCATGCACCAAATGACTGACTACTGCCAGATTTGGCGATATTTCGGCAAAACTTGCCACGGTCGATGACAAAAGGCGAGATTTTGGGCATGGACCAAACAATGACTGACTACAGATGTAATATATTGAAGATGTCCTAGACATTAATGTATTGAAATCCTTCTGGGTGGTCCTGTAAATAAACCCTCCAGTAAATATGAGCCAACAATCGAGATGCACTACTAAATTTTATAACAATCTTATGTATGAAATTTCAACATTCTACGACTAATAGTTTTTGAGATTTGAGAATTAAATACATACACACGTACATGAAAAGTCGCCAAGCTTGGAGACTTTTGGCGTAATTTTTGAGTGTGGCAGGTGATCATTGTCTAACCATATGGTAGGTCAGTATTATACTTGAAATGGATGAATGTCCCTAAAATTGAGCTGAATGCTTTGGAAATCTTTTTAGAGTGCCTGCAGCAGAGCTATGATAAAGGCACTTTTTTCGATGGAGAAATTCATTTTGTAACCCTTAACAGCATATATCACTTCTGAGTCGTTTGAAATAGACTAATACCTCTAAAATTACTCTTTAATGAATTTCTGCACATACGGCGTAATGTATTTAAAAGTTTTGGACGGCCCTATAGATAAACTATCCAGTCGAATGGGACCGTAAAGAGAGGTGCACAACTAGATGTTACAACAATCCTAAATATAAAGTTTCAACATTCTACGTCTAATAGGTTTTGAGGTATGTGAGTTTAATGAATTTTGGCCCCTAGAGCGTAATGTATTTAGAATATTATGGGCGACCCTGTAGATAAACTATCCAGTTGATTTAGGCCAAAAGGGTAGGTGCAGAGCTACATTTTACAGCTATTCTAAATATAAAGTTTCAACATTCTACGACCAATAGTTTTTAAGATATGCGAGTTACATACATACGTACGTATGTATGTAACTCGCATATATACTACGCACATACGTACGTACAGACGGCATGGAAAAACTGCTCAAAATAGACTCGTAGTCGGTCAAAATGGGTTGCAATCGCATTTATATAAACGTGCATGCTGATGAGATGCATGGCAAAAATTCTTAAAAGTAAACTTAGAGGTAATCAAATTCGGTTTTTTCGTCGAAATTTGGCCTCCGAATTTTTTCGGGATCGTATTTTTTCATTATACTTTATGGGATGGAATTCATTATTACCAATTATTCCATAATAACCTGCATGTCATCTAGGAAAATGAACCTTTAAATTGATGTGCAAAACACTGACAGCTAAAAATCGACTACAGTACAACAAACTGAAATTCTTTTAGTGTAAATCATGCGTAACACCAGTGTTCAAGTAGTTGTATACTAGTAGGTTAAAATGTTTGTAAACTTACCTGCAAAAACCCTTGGAAATCACAAAACTCAATTTTTTTTGTAGTGAATAGTAAGACAACTTAGGAGATCAACTCTCACTGTATTGTAACATAGGAATCTTTCTTGAGTAGTTCATACTATTCCCATGTGACAACAGCTCTTAGCAGATCCCATAACTCGGAATTCCATAATATTCTTGTATAATCAAAATGCGTATATATATATATATATATATATATGTGTGTGTGTGTGTGTGTACATATATCTAAAGGGCACTAAAGAACGCTATATTTTATTGAAAATTCATTCGTACTTCGTTGACTTTTAATTACTTATTTGTTTATTATATTATTAATCTTAATTTTAAAATACTATGAAGAACATATTTGAGGGCGAAAACGAGGATCTGTTGGAGAAATTCTTATTTCAATTTCACGAGCCACAGAATGTAATGCTTATATCAGAAACGCTTGAGTATAGTGATGTTCAGTTTGCTGAATTATCATTACCATACTTTTGGTCTACTCTGAATAACTATATTGTGTCGCAAGAGACCAATTTGTGTATGTTTGCTTCATGCTTTTGTATATTACAACCATGCATTGAAGATATATTCTGTTTAAAAACTTATTACATAAAATACTAAAAATTAGAAAACCCCCCACTTTTTTCTTAATTTGCACAATTGGTAAACAAAAACTTTCTGCTAAATGCACTAAAATCCACTTTTGTAGTTTATTTATATTGTTATGTATCATTAAATACAATACATTTATTATTTTTTTAAAATATTTTACGAAGTATTTCACTGAAACTCAACTAGCAAAGAGAATTTTAATGTAGAAATGAAATAGAAATGAAAGCTATCGCTTACAACAGTAGTTGCTCTTCAATGTTCAATACACCATACTATAAATTTCGTTTGTTTTTGCCCTGCGTACACTCCGGATGCAAACTTTAAACATTTCCCACATATTATGTGAAAAGTGTTAACTAAACTAAAAATAATAACTTTATTGGTTTTAGTTGAGTTTTGTTTATTTAAAAAATTTGCATTGATTTTTAGAAAATTATTTTTTTTTATTTTTGTTTAAAATGTCTTTCTTACTTTTATTTCTACTAATTTTAAAATACAATTTCTCCATCTCATTTAAGAACTGATTTTTTTTCTTAACATCCACTCAGTTATTTATACCTAACCTAAAATACCCAAAATGTAAAAAAAAAAACTCCCATAGCAGCTTTGTGAAGCTAATTGTTATTAAAAGTTTTCTGAGCATTTCAGTTCCCAATATCCATTCAAAATTTCATAGGTGTAATAGAAATATGGCGCATTTTCAAAAAGCTTGACAAATCGCTATTCGAGGTTATTTAGATCTATTATTTTTTAAGATTATAGGTTTAATTTTTCAAAAAGTTCATTTATGCTCTTATATGTTGAAATATTTTCTATTTTTTAAGCAATTTAGGGGTTGTAACATATATAAAAAAAGGGAACATTGACATGAAAACTGCGCATTTGCTGTCCAAAGCCTATTCGAAGCTAGATTTTTCAAACATTAATTCATATTACTCTTAAAAACAATTGTGTGTCACATATTATACATGGGATTACCTAGCATATGGTTATATTTAAAAAATTATAAAAGAAACTTATTATTGAGTGCTAATATAGTTTTAAAGGTATGTCCTCGAGATGTGTCAGGAATGCTAATATTTTTGGTTCTAATTTCATTTAAATAAATTACAATATCATCTACTAGCTTGTGATGTTCATTTATCCGTTCCCTGGAGTAGTGTAACACACTATTTATGCTCACGATACATGTGATACTGCGTTTTCGAAAGTCACACTTCAGAATTTTTCAAAATTAATTTAACGATGAAATTAAAAAAAATTATTATTTAGGCCAAAAATCTGGGAACATAAAGTATTGCATTCTTATTGTGTAATCTATCATTTATGCTATAAAATAAAAAAATTACATATTTAATATTACAAGAGTTGAAAATTTTAATAACTAAACAGTTTATAGGATTTAAATCCTTAGAATATTGGATTTCAATAAAAAATCTAAAATGTGTTTACGATCCACTTTCACTAAGCCGTTAAAAATGTTTATGGTAAAAAAGTAACAGATACTTGTAAACAATGTGGTATAATAACAAATGAAATATATTATACTTAAAAAAAATTTAACTTGAAAAATTTCCACTAATATTTAAGTAAAACAGAAATCACACAAAATAATCTGGTTATTTTAGTTAAAATGTTAGAACGCTGCAAAATTGCATTGATAATAACACTAGAAAAGAGTGTTATTCGAAGAAAAGTGGAAATAATGATCACTTTTAAAACTCTGAAACAAAAAACAAATACAGGCTGGGTTTCATCAGGTTACACAACAATTCACAGACATTTCCGCATGTTGCGAAAATGAATGTTCTTTTCTGCAGATGCCTGAAATAACGTAGTGAAAAAGGAAAACTTGTGGCGTTATTGATTCATCATTCTAAGCAACTGTAGCTGAAACAAAAAAGTGTCACGAAACTAAAAATTCATAATTTGCTGTTGTGGAATAGGATTTGAAATAAGAGACAAGTAAATGCTTTTTCATGGATACAATAACGATCTCAACTTACAATCATTTCGTAACTACTTTTTATCATTAGAATATGTTATGCCTATGTAGGTCATAAGTGGTATTTGTATTTCAAACTTTGCGCATATTTCAACAAACGTGCTCGTGATAAATATTATCACTCTTTCTCTCTCTTCACACAGTTTTCGGAATAGATTCATTCTGAAAAAAGTTAGTTTCCATTCTAAACAACCCTCAACAAAATTTATTTTCTGCTACTTTTATCTTTTATCGACTTGAAAAATAATTTATTTATCAAATATTAACAAAATTTGTACACTTTTTTCACTGTGAGCGACGCAATCATTTTTTAGTTTAAAAACATTATCGTTGCTTACTCTGTTACCAGACATTAAATTAAAAATAAGAACATAAATATTTAAGTTTTTAACGTGTAAAAAATATGATAAATGCCCTAAGATTTAAATTAATACAGCTGTTCAACGAATTAACTGATAAGTAACTATCCACTCTGTAACCAAACAGGAAATTTTAGTTTCATTAAAGGAGAGAGAGACTTATTATTTTATAAATGATGGTGTATTGTGTATACATATATATATATATATATATATATATGTATATAGTAACATATAAAATTAAATATACTCTCAAAACTCGAAATTTCTATTAACTTCCTTCAAAATTCTCTATGGGCGTAGCAACTTTCGTTTTCAAACAAAGGATTTGTCTCGGGATCTAAATTTAATAAAAACGCAACTGATATCTCCCCACTTTTTCACGGTCCTTTATCTCCATACCTCGCAAGAATTTCCTGGGACTATAAGACAAAGACATTATATTAGCCAATAAACGCACATTTGTTGGAACATGTGTTTACTGTATAAAGCACTTGACCCACAGATATAAGCTGAAATACTGCTAAAAGAGTGTCTTTTTCGTGACTTATGTTGCCGTAAAAATTCAATAAAAATATGCCTTAAGGGGACAAGGAACGTTCATATTCAAAATTTTGAATTTTGAATTTTTACTTGTAATCTTAAGTAAAGTTGTTTAACATAATAGTTTGCACAGGCGCGTAGCCAGGAAAATTTTTCGGGGGGGGGGGATATGCGCCTTTAAAATTTTTCGGTGGGGGATATGAACTTATATGTGCATAAATTGACGGAATTTCATCACTAATCCAAAAATTTCGGGGGTGGGGATATATCCCGATATCCCCCCCTGGCTACGCCCCTGAGTTTGCATCTATATTGGCGCTTACAACTAAAATATAAATAATTTTTTAAGTGAAAAATTGATATTCTTTGAAAAAAATACGCCTTCTATTTTTTTGTCTAAAATATCCCATGTGCATTCCAAATTAATAAAAACTATAATTTTTTAAATATACACTTCACGCAAATGCACACATATATTCAATATATGTATGAATATATGCGTGCATTCATTTTTATGCGTGACAAAGGTAAACTTTATAAAAAAAAAACATGTGAGGTAGTTTTTTGTTTTTTTTTAATTTCCATCCCATTGTTACATTTAAATTCCTATATCTCTATTAAATAACTTTCTTTTTTCAAAATTTAATGCTAAATTTATGTTTATACATGTATTACAAGTGCAATCTTAAAAAAATACAGCTTTTTATTTATTTGGAATGCTCATGGGATATTTTGAAAAAAAATATTGAATGCGCATTTTTCTCAAAGGTATTAATACATATTTTTTTTCAGTATTAATGTAAATGTAAAACTTTGTGTTGAGCAACTTTGCGTATGATTTGAGACTAAAAATTAAGAAATAACAATTTTCAATTAAGTCCCCTGTCCCCTTAACCCAGGAGTGGTTGTTTCAATACGTCCACAGCTTACAGCCGGAGTACCAGGATTTTGCCGCAGCGTCCCGTGCACAATTCCAACGCTATTGTTGGCCCGACTACAAAACTCCAGTGAGGGCGCCCGGTCATCTCCGACACCTAGCTCGGGGCTCAAAGCCAGTGTCCCGAAAAATCAGCGTTACCACCTGGCATATGTCACATATACGAGTGTGTGTGTGTGTAAATGACATAGCAATATATTATAATGTTTAATCTTTTCAATAACAATAAATACCGTTCAGCGAACTCTGTTTTTAATTAGCATAAATACTTGCATATCATAAAGAATTCTTCAATTGTAAAGCTTCAAAGATGTGTTTAGATATGAATTTCTCTAAGTCAAGTCGGGTAATCAAATTTTTATTTAATTAATTCAGTTTTTATACATTTTATGTTGCTAAAACTTCCTGAAAGTAGAGCATACATAATCCTTCACTTTTTTAATGAAAAATTCAATTCAACCATTTATTTCTAATGTTGTGAAAGGAAAAATATAAAGATTTACGCTATTAAATAGATTCTGCACAGTCCCTTTCTACATTATTTTTGACATGTCGGAGGGCCCGAGAATTTGAATCAAATATAGGTTCAAGGGACGTGGGAGTTAATTCCATTCCAGATCGTAAACATATATGTTTATCTATTTATTTCTGCAATATTCTCAGAATGTTATTATTACTTTTTAAGCTGCCGTTTAAACATATACAACTATATATGTGTAACCACTAAGAAATGAAAATCAATGAGATTTTCAAAATAAACTTCGAATTGCCGACAGTATTTAAGGATCTCTACAATAATCTATATTGAAAAAAGAAAAAGATTATATGGTCATTTAAACCATTTATGAAAATGGTCATAAAAATGTATGGTCGGAAAGGGGGGGAACTGACCACGGGAAAAAATCAATCAATCAAAGATGAAAAAAGCTAATCATTTCCGACACGAAAAGTTCTAAGTTTAATCTCCAGACGTTCTGAAACGTTCTTATTTTCTTGAATAAAATATAAATCGCTTGCACTGCCTCGCCCTATCCACAAAGATCGATCACCTTTGGAAGTTCGAGAAGTAAGATGCGTTTATCTTGAGAGAAAGTTTTAGGGGGTAAAAAGAGTTAGTAATGCCTAAAATAATACCGTAACAGAAAATAATGCTAGTTTTTCAGGTTAAATGCAAAATGGAATGGTGTGGCTGAAGTAACATGAAGTTAGGACGAGATAGTTCTTTAGCATATAAAAAGAACAAAAACAGAGCAGGGCATTTTTAAAGATTATGGATTAATGTATGGGGAGAATACTGCGTAAAGTAAAAGCGTGTAAAGAAAGTGTGGGTGTATTATGGTAATAGAATAAAGGATAGACTACTGCATTATAATTCTATTGTATAAAGAGTAAATGTTTGTTTATGGGCGCATAATTTGGATTTATGGTGTTTAAGATGTATAGAAAGAATACGTAATGCACCCTTTAAGTCATATGAGGCCATCGTATTAAAAGCGTTATTGAGATTATAATAAGTAAATACACAAAATGTAAGAGGTTAATTCATAAAATTTATAGCAAATTCAGAACTTATTATAAAGCTCTTACTATTATGCAATAAATTAAGCTAAAAGCGGTAGGCAATAACCTTGGATGTTTTACACTTTTCGCAAAAGAAAAAATGGAATTTACGATCTTATGGATTAAGAAACACTAAGAATTTTAGAAATACTGTAGAACATAACGGATGAGGGATACGTAAAATTGACACGATAATATTACGATGCTTTTAGAACTAGAGGAAGAATTTGTTTCTACATTAATCTCAAACAATGTTTTCTAAAAACCGTTTTACCAATATTCCACACGTACACAGTCTGTGAGAAGTTTTCAAGTAAAATGCAGATAGAAATGAGGAAGAAAGAGTAAGAAAAACGTAAAAGAGTAACAAGGAAAAGAAAATGAAACCTCTTAAAATCGCTTGACTGTTCCGCTCCTCGGGTGTACTTAATATCTATACTTTTAGAAATTTTCTTTATTGTTAGGCATTAAAAAATATTAAAGACTAAATAGAAATTTAACTAATATTGTTTTTTTGCTACTAACCGAAAAGGAATATTGATATATGTTAACTGTACAAAATATGTCAAGCTCTAGTTTTAGAAATTTACATCTATTGAATTTAATTAAACATATAATAAGATATACTGAACGCAGGTGAAGACGGTTTGGAAGCTTACTGGCTGAATTTCAACTCCTCCGAGACCTCTTACTCAATTTGAAGCGGTGATCTTGATCAATTTGAAGCGGCTACGGCTTGCACCAGATGGTAGTAATAAGTCATGGCATTGAGGAACAAACACTGGCAACACTCTCCCCCCCCCCCCATACACTTAAAATTGAAAGTTTTTTTTTTTCCTATGACAAGTGTACAGGAAAACTGACATTTAATACAAAAAAAAAAACATAAGTAAAATAGAAATCAGTAATCTCTATTCTTTAATTATAGTATCTCTAATTAAAATAAAAATCAGTAAACTATCAACATTTTTCTGGCTATGAAGTAACGTTCCCAGAGGGAAACTGGGGGTAGAGCGTGGTAGGAACCAAGCTGATGCATGTCCATTTCAGCTTTGGAATCACATAGTTGGCAAAAATGGTCAGCAGCCAACTTGATCTTATGTAGATGTTTTCTAAGACAGTCATGGGCAGAGTATAGCCGCAAGAGAGCCACTGACTTATCTCTAGGCCACTCAGAAATAGCATGCAAAAGGTCAAACCAGTACTTTGTCGATTTCTGTCGGCTATATCCTGGGAAAAGTTATTTAGCTTTCTTTTAATTATTTTCTTTATGGCTTGGTAAGGCAGATCTTGCTTATTCAGCTGTAAAAAAGAAGCTCCTTTTTTAGCCAGATAGTCAGCAGACTCATTCCCTTCGATACCACAGTGGGCTGGTATCCACTGCAAGGCAACTGTTTTGTTTTTGACCAGACAAACAAACAAGTAAATTGATACAGTCGTCGATGACCTTGGGTAGGAAGGGGCTGGGAGAATCTAAGGCCTTTAGAGTTGCACTTGAATTTGAGAGGATCACCACTTGGGAGAAATGCTCCAATCGGCACAATAATTGAGAAAGTGCCAAACGGATGGCAAAGATTGGGTTGGGGTGCAACGTAAATCTACCTCCTGGTTGGTATACTCCGGGCAACGTCTAGTACGCCAAAATGATCTACGAACATGGCATACAGTGTGGCTCTTCGATTCTTAGTGTCTTGCAATGGAACGCGGGTGGATTGTCCCAGAGTATGAGAGAGGAGTTGCTTAATACTGTCAGGAACAATGATATTGATGTATTCACCATAATGGAGACAAATCTGTCTCGTGATAGTACGAAAATTGAAAGTTAAAAGAATAAATTAATTTCAATTTTACTTAAATTTTTAAACTTTTTTTATTGTGCTTTAATATATAAATATATACATATATAAACACAGCTAAAATAACAAAAGTTCAATTAGGCCTAATAACCACATGATATCATTAGAACACATTAACCAAACATCTCAACTCCCATAGCAATGCGTTCAAAATACAAACGCAGCATATGCACTAAGTATCAAACTAATTTAGTTAATTTCTAGCCTTCCTGCTAGAATATTCCCATTCAATTAATACTAAGAACTCTGATCCTAGATGATCAACTAGATTTCTAATAATCTTAAGTAAGAACTCCAATAACATAAATGCGATTGGAGCATACTCAGATCTAATTCAATGCTAGTCGAGTTTGACCTACAATGCGGAATTGCAGAGCCATCTGAGGAAGCAGTTCATCTGGTTCGCTCGTTTCTCCACGATCAGTCCAGCGGTTAAAGAAGTTGTTCTTAAGTTTGATTCTGTTACATGCAGATTTTCGAGAGAAATTCGAAGACTTAACATATTGTGATTTCTGAACAAAAACAATCCGTCTCTACCTGTGTATAAGGTATATCCCAAAATAAACTGATTACTTCTAAGGAATTGTAAAGACTAGTTTAAATTTAAATTTTTTCATGCACTTTCTTTCTGAATATAAGACCTAAATATTGTTGCATAAGAACCGATAATACTGAAATAATATAAATTGTTTAATAAATTTTTTTCGAAATGTTCAATCCATAAAAATGCAATTCATGTACTTGAAGTCAATAAAATTATTTAGTCATTCTGTATCTGTATTAAGACACCAGAGAATCAATTAATTTAAAAAAATTAGTAGCAAATATTTTATCTTTGTAAGGACGGATAACTAACTGATATCCGGTTTAATGACATGAAAAAAGCAAGAATGCTATTTCTAAGAATATATATTTTGTGTATTAGAAACGAGTTAAATTTATGATAATATATTGTTGAAAAATTCTTTAAATAGCGATATGATATTTTTAATTTGAAAGTTACCAACATTAAACATGTTATAGAATTTCATTTTATGATGTGCTTTGATTTATATTTATCACTCTATAAATAATCCAAATTTAAACTGTCTAATGCTCTTCAAATAGAATTTTAGACAATTCAATGATTACAGTATGCACTTGGAATTAATTGATCACTGTGATAAATCAGACAAGCTCAGTAAATAAGATAAACAGCTCATTACGAACAGTGTAGAGTTTTATTCCCTGAGCACCTCTGTGGAAGACAATATTTAGAATGCCCTAACTCTAAATGTAAATAATTTAGCTCTCTGCTAAGTAAAGGACACCAATTCCGTTCATTCAAACTACAAAAATATATTTTCACAATTCTGAAACTTTCGTTCAACATTTTTATTATATAAAGAATTAATTAACGAATCCATATTTAAAATATCTAATGCTTTTCAAATAGAAATTCCAACAATTCAATAATTGATACATTTGTAATTAATTTATCATGGTGATAAATCAGACAAGATCAGTAAATAAGATAAACAGGTCAGTAACATCACTCTAGAATTTTATTACCAGAGGCTGTCCATGAAAGGCAATTTTTCGTCACTAGGCATTAGACATTATTTAGAAAGAACTAACTCTAAATGTAAATAATTTTCGTCTCTGTTCAGTAACAGATATCACAACCCTTATTTTAAAGTTCAAAAAAAATTTTTTTTCGCAGTTCTTAAACTCTCGTCGCACCTTTTTATTAAACAGGGTGTATCTAAATTGTTTCAACAAAACATTATGGGAGATAGTGCGCATAATAAGGAATCAGAATCACATGGCAATGTCGGGTCAAAAAGATTGTTTTCATGCAGCTGTTAATAATCACTTAAGAACATGTGCTGATACAACAGTGAACTTTCCTACCATTCTTTGTCAAAAACTAATGTATTTTTCACAGAAAACATGTGAGTAAAATTTATAGTTTAAAAATTCTACTTTATTTCTTGGATGGAATTTTTGGAGGCAAGCACATTGTATACGAAACTTGCTTAAAAAATTTGAAAAACACTTCAACACTTTTCCTAAAGTGATTATTAGCAGTTACATGAAAACAACGTTTTTGACCCTTCTGATTCCTTATTATGTGCACTATCTCCCACAATATTTTGTTGAAACAGTTAGATACATCCTGTACACAAAATTAGGGTGAAAAAAATACCTGGATCCTGCCCCAATATTAAAGGAATATTTCTCTTCTCGATTGATAATTCGCAACATAATGGTAATTTTAGAGAACCAAAATTACTCAAATACTGAAAAATGTTGAAATTTACTTGCATTTTTTTAATAGCGTCAGAATACCTGATAGGCATTAGCCAATACAAAACTCGTAAATGTTGTTCTCTTGTTTAAGGTGAGATCCTGCAGGTGGATGTGGTCTCTCTTACGAGGGGTCTTCTACTTTTGAACTTAATTCTGATGGGAATTGGCACAGTCCGAGGTACGAATTGAACAATAAAGGCATTGGAACCACAAAATATTTTACATGCATCAGCTCTCTTTAGCGTACATGATCCAGCGGCAGTTTTATCTTTTTTGAACAACTTATAATTGAATGAAAGTAAAGTTATAAAGTTCAATTGCATTTTAGTTTTTATAAGGGAATTAATTTTTACTGTTTGCTTCTTAAAAATAATTAAATAATTAGTTTCTTCTCATATTACTCTGGACCTCATATTACTGTGGACAGCTTACATAAATCGCATCGAAAGGGTTAAGGCTCGGGACAAGAATTAAAATACTTCACACATCAATCAACTTTTCATTGAAATAAGAAGTCTAATACTCGCATACGAGTGACACACACTTAAGCTCTAATTTCGTATTCGCTGTGATGCGGTTCATAAAAGTTCAGAGAAGGTTTCTAAAGTGCATAATGCTCCTCTCAAATTCCACTCACTGCACTCAGAAAAGAGATTAAAGAATTTGCTTCTCTTCATAGTTACTTTACTTAGGAACTTGAAGGGAATTTATAACATTCAGAGTAATGTGGATTATTTCACGGTAAAGTTTGAAACTAATGTCACAGTTATGTGCATATTTGATGAATTCAGAAAAATATATGTTTTAATTAGAGATTTAACTAATTTTTGAACAGTTGCTAAGATGCATTTTTAGTAATTAATTACTTTCAGATTTATCTTTTAATGTAATACAGGAATATTGTTAATAAATATATACACTCATCAAGTAGATGAGCATTCGTGTAGTCCTTCATAAATGTACTCCAAATCTAATAAGTATTAAAAAAAGCATAATTTTGTGTTTTAAAGCAATACATTTCTTTAAATTTTGCAATAGAACTAATGCTTTAATGAAGGGGAGACCAGAGTACAAAGAGACGACAACTATCAAATTCAAGAAATACGGAAACTTTATGAGAAAATTATTAATGTGGATTTGTAATAAAACGTAAATATAAAATCTTCATAGAAACAAAAATATTCATTATCATTTGAAGTTTTTGAAACAAAATAAAAAAGATAACATAAAATTTTGTATCACTGTACCCCAAGTATGTTGTACACTGAAACAGCATTTAGTGAGACATATGTTAAATGTTTCAAATCAAAATGAAATCATACTGAATAAAATATTAAGTTTCATCGCACATCTAAATTTGTTATGTTAATTTCACACGGAAAAAAAAGATTGATTTTCCACGGTTGCGGTTCATTCATGAGTCGACTGCTGAATTGTAGTATGATTTGAAAGAAAAAATACGGAAGAAACTAGTGGTAACTAGTAATTTACTGCTACAAAGTGGACTGTGGATGTAATGTGAAGACAATGTAATACTGTTGTCGTTTGTTAGTTGAAGTGCTTTAATAGATAAATGACTTCCATGGTTGTCTAAAATTAACATACTTCGGCTGTTCACAGTTGAACTGAATAATTTAATAAAGTGCTCTTTAAAACATCGCATTAGTTAAGTATCCACTATTACTGTTAACATTTATCCTTCTTATTTGATATATAAAAATCGCAATATTAATTTTCAAATATAAAAATAAAGAAAATTCTTGTATGATATTTTGTAAGTTAAAGTCTAAACAGCTTTTGAAAACTATTAGACTTCGTATTTTTGTCACTTACAGCCCAGACAGCATAACTATGTTCTCTGAACGTCTACTAATGTTCAGTGAAAATTACTGAACGTTATCTGAACACTTAAAGACGTTCAGAACTTACTGTGCCGCTTGTGAACGGAATCAAAAATTAAATTTTAAATCAGCACACTAAAAGTGATCAGGGGGACAATTTTTGGTCACTCACAGAGGAAAACATAAAATAAAATATTGTAAAATAGCTCTTCTTTTTAATAACAAGCTAGCAATCCCAGTTAATGAGAGGAAAAAGTGTAAAAATATTTAAATAAATGCAACTCAAGCAGAAAAACTCGATAAAAATTTAAATGAAAAGTCAATGTCTGTTTTTTAATTAAATTGACATTTTCAGCATTTTTCATTAGTAACTCTTAATTAATTTGGATTGCCCAGACCTTTGCAGGAACTCATTTCAATTAATTCGAGACATTCAAAGATAGATCCAATTGATTTCTAATAATCTCGAGCAGGAACTTCGATAGCATAATGCGATTTGAGCTCTTGAGTGATAATTCCGTATGAACAGGAGTATTAGCGAAAGGAAGTGCAGCACAATTCAGAAAGCTTTCTCGCGCAGTTTCCTCCTTTTGCTCTAATTCAACACAGAGATTAAAGAATCTGTACTTAGCTGCGATTATATTGCCTTATAGTTAGACGAGATAACTTAGAATTCTCAAATGGTTGTTTTCAATATGTTCACAAAGATTATTTTATCAGTTGAACAAAGGCTGCAAGAGTGACTAAATGTTCTATTAATCTCTCGTACAGAATTTCCTAAAGCTTTGTTTCAAATAGGGATTTCTGAAAATATAATTTATTCCACATAGAAGCATATATCTCATACAATCTTACTGCTTTATATGCAATAAACTTGGTTTTTTAATGTCCGTGAGGGTATATAGTTATATACGCTATGTAAGACTCATAAATCCAAACTAAAAGGATATATTTTAATTCTCATACAATCAAAATAAAAATATAATTTGAATTCGAAAAAGTACTCTATGGCTGTAAATTATATATTAGGAAACCTAAAACAAAATTTTGTTTCGGTTCATTAATGAACTTTACGAAATTTCAGTTATAGCCCCATGGTGCTTTTTATTCTTTTTCTTATGAGAATAGCCAACGATAATCATTTCTAATTATATTTCTCTCATTTTTAAAAGACCAAAACTTAGCAAAAGGTTTATGTAGTTTACTCACTCGCAGTGAAATTTAGATTTTACGGTTTTTTAGTGGGTTTATTAGACTTTCATGCATCATCTTTACAAATAATTTATAATCCCCTGCAATATTTTGCCAACAGAGGATCGCAATTTAATGCGAAAGAGCACCATATCTGTTCAAATCTGCTATAACGTCCTCCAAGAGAACACTTACGACTGCACATCTTCTGTCTATTTTGCTCCCCTCTGCTGCAAGTTGTATTCAGTTAGCGCAGCTGAAACTTAAAGTGGTTAATTGACAATAATTCACTAATAAATTAAGTTTTAAGACTCATTAAGGACTGTATAGCAGATTGTAGTAGCATATCTTTGTATGAGTTTTGAAAGTAGAAAAGGTATTTTACATTTGACACACACTCTTAAAATATATAGAACAATGTCTTATTACATTTTTACACAAATGTTTGAAATTTTGAACAAAAAGTGAAGTATCGGATTTTTTTCACAGAAAATAACTCATTATTTTTTTTCTCTCAGCACCAGTTGCCTAAAGATTCTCAACTATGTTACATATATAAGAATCACTTATCGAATCACTTTATAGTGTTTTAAAATCATAAGAATGTTGTAGTAATAGTTAAACTGTAATGCTGCCTATGAATCTTTGTCGTATTTATATCTCTAAAGCAAAGTTTTTACAATATTCACAATTTCAAATCATAACCTGGTAATTAAAATATCAATAATGACATTGCATTCTTTGTTAAATCAAACATGAATTATTACTTTCAGGAAATCGCGTTTGAATCGATATTATGTACCACAATACTTATTAAATAATAATCTTTAAGGCATAAAAATGTTGAGCAATTTCATTTTGAGGATAATGGTTAGAGTATAATATTTCTCTGCAATACCAATCACGTTCAAACTTCCCGATCACCTGTTTTTCAACTTGAATATGCATGAGTTTTTGTTCTTTATCTCAAAAACATTTTCTCTGCTCTGGATTCTTTTGATTCTAATCTTTTTATTGTATTTCATATCAACTTTATACAAATGTCTTGCTTCTCCATTAAAAATATTTTGTATCTGTGATCGATTTTCCTGAGCTCTTTCTGTCCATTGTATTTTTCACGTGAAAGTTCTTATTTTCTTGGAAAAAATTTTCTCAATCAAACATAAAAAAAAAACCTGGAATAAGTGAAACGATATAGCTTTCTATGTGAGATGTAATGAACGGTCAGTAAAACAGTGAAAGTAAAAAAAAAAATTGCAGATGCTAGAAAGGACAAAAGAATTCATTTAATTAAATAACTTATTTATATGGGGATATCATGTGTTAATACTTAATATTCACAAACCTCATTAGAATACAAATGCAATCAAGTTAAATTTCATTAAGTAGTAACCGATGTACATCTCTGCATTATTACCCACTAATTGGATTAATTTCCACCTTTCATTCAAATGTATCCCTTGGCCAATTAACTCTGCATACTACAAAGACTAGGATATGCACGAAGCTTCAAATAATCACGAGTAAGAAATCCAATAACATAATGCAATTCCGGAATACTCCAGTCCTAATTTCAGAACTTGGGATATGGCCCACAAGAGAAAATACAGCACAGATCAAAATGCATTTCATTTTGGTTTTATCCTTCCACCGTGTACACTGGGAAGACTAAAGCTCGTCTACCTCCCTTTTATTACATTACTTCTTAGTTGGGAGAGAAATTATATTCTGAGGAACACAGGACGGAGCTGTATATTATAATACAATTAATACACAGAGAAATCTGGCTTTTTAATAAACGTTCCTGTTACAAAATGAGAAACAAACCGTAATCCACGCACAATATATGATCACGTTAACGAGTTCTGAATGATTTAATGAATTTACGTTAGGAGCATGCCGTAAATGAAACCAATGTACCTGAGTAACAAACAATCGGAGCGTAATTAAGAGAATAACTTTCTGAGTAATTCTCTTGCTTTATTATTTTTTTTCATTCATTTATCACAATGCTAGAATGCTCAAGAAGACCTTTATTTGCTAAAGAAAACAAAATAAACAACAATATTTATTGTTGAAATGGCTCATGATATAATTATTATTCATGATATATCATGATATTATAATCCTAGATCTCTTCATCAAATTGAACTTTTGAAATAAAGTTCTCCGTTATAATAATAAATCCCAAATGAAATTTTTGATGTATTGACATTGCCACTATTTCACTATATTACTAGTGGAATATAAACAAAACGATAAGTTCATCGTAAAGAACATTTAAATATTACAATAAAACCGAGCGATCGTTTAGTTAATCAAGTGTTGCACGCAAACCTCTGTCTAAGCCCTTTTTAATCTTCCTCTTTGAATTTTACCTAATTATCGGACTTTTCCAGATTATATCTGGGGCGTAACCACCTCTTTTATCAAATTTTCTGGCATGGCTCTATGTCATCAAGACTTTATGAAGTATTTAAGACGCTTGACCTAGATCAGCCCTCGATTATTTGACGTTTTCTAATATCTCGCCAGGAATATAAACGATAATCTTCACTGTTTTTCAAAGGAACCGTTTTCTAATAATTGCCATTAAACACCCAAATAAATTCTCTCCTCAAGTTTTCACGAAAATATAGGTTAATAAAGCAAAATTCAACCAGGAAATCGATGAGTTTTTGTGTTTCACAGTCGAAAACGAGAAAAGGGTTTGCCTGGAAATTTCCTTGAATGTTTTATGGCTTCGCTAATAATGGCTTCCCGGAAAAGTATAGTTTAATATTATTGCAAAAATCTTATGAGCACAGCTGCAGGAATTGTGGATTAGATATATTTTACCCGATTTCAAAATTCCTGTTTATGTGTTTTATTTATGTGTCAAACCCAAGTGATTTATTGCTGCTTGAAAAGTTTAAAACAAGTTTTCCACTTAAATACTGGGACTTTTCTCGTTAATATTCTATCTAAGAATTCGGTATAATCGAGAATAATTTCTAATTTGCTATTAAATGAGAACTAGAGATTTAAAGAAAAGTTGGATAATTTCGAGACTCATGCCGTACATTTTTTAACATCCCAGGCTGCACATGCAATAAAATAAATCATGCTGTGCTATATAATGTATAACACAAACATGTATACCGTAAAAAATAATAATAATTTTTTTTTGAAACATTGCTCTGCGGGTGAGACGCCGCTCTTGTGCAGGAGTTATGCCGCTCCTGTCAAAAATATTAATGAAATAATAACTAAAAATATTAAAACAAATATTCATGTCTGGCCCATAACTATCTGTGTGATAACAAAAAGAAACTAAATGAATAAAGAGACGTATAGTTGGTTTAAATCAGTATGAATCTGGCAACTTAGTTCACTACTAAAATTAGATACTTATTTTTTAATTGAATTTCAATTGTTATTTCATGAACAACGTAACAGTGTATTTTAGATACGAAAAAATAGTAAATTAGTGTTTATTTTGTTTTAACATTGTTTCATTCTTTTATAAAAATATGGGCGTTTCTAATAAAATCTGTAAACAAATTTTAAATTTATCTGGTTTTTAAAAACAATATTTCATTTAAGCCAGAATGTTAAATTGCAAAATATGTGCACTTACAATTAACGACTAATAAAATTCCCAACTTGGTGAGTCTGTGCAAAAGAAAGGAGAAAAGGTTAATAATACTTAAATTTAATTCATGAAATATACGCCAGTAACATAAAATCAGTAATGTAAAAAATAAGACAATGAGAAAAAAAATTACTAAAAGCGGCATCCCGTACAAAAGAAATATATACCAGAATGGTACTGCGGCATGTATCCCAGTTTGTACGGTACAGACACAGCATATCACAGTTGCCTGTCTTCGCAACAGAAAATGACGTAACCATGTATAAATTATTCCGTACAGGTGCTACAATTAGTTTTGACTTCGAAATCATGCATGGATTTAGTAATTAGCGTAAAAAAATACTTAAGCGCAACGTGTTTAAAAGTTTGGATAATGAAATTATGAACTTACCTCAAAATAAAGATTGTATAGTTATAGCTAAAGTATTGAAAGGGATTCCTGTATACACTAGTCAAGGAAATCTCAGAGCAAAAATATACTGCTCGTGTGACTGCTATCTTTCCACAATTACAAGAAATATATTCGATGCGGCATCTGTCCTGGATGCCGTGACTCTCCAAGAATTACCCTATAATGCGATATTAAGTTCTTGGGGACAAAATTCAGGCTATAGTAGCCAAAATTCATTTTGAAAAGTACCTCAATTAACAAACATATTTTCCTTAAAAGAAAAAAAAATAATCATATTTATAGACAAATTTAGGAGATATTCAATGATAAATAAGCAAATGGGGAAACTCCGGTAGAATCGCCGCATACGGAAAAGATGCCGCACCCCTTGTATTTCTTGTAATTGTCGGCAGATAGCAGTCATACGCACAGTATAGTATAGGTGTGTAATGAAATTTCCATAACCAATGTATAGCTTGAATCCTTTTTAATGTTTTACTACTTCTTTACACTAAATACTGAATCCATGCATGATTTCGAAGTCAAAACTAAGTGTAGCACTTGTATAGGGTACTGTGTATATGTTTACGCCATTTTACGTTGCGAAGATAGGAAAATGTCATGTGTTTACGTATGAACCGTACAAAATGGGATAGATGCCGCAAGGTCATTCCTGGATACATGACACATTTCTTTTGCACGGGACACCGCTATTAGCTAGATTTTAATTTTTCTCCGAGTTTTATTTTTTTATATTGCTGAATATATATGTTACTGGAGTATATTTGCTAACATATTTTTTTTTCTTTTCATTTTACATAAACTGACCAAGCTGGACAAGTTATTCGTCGTGAATTGTAATTGTAATAATTCTGCATTTAAACGTTGTATAGATGAAATATTGTTTTAAAAGCCGAATAAATTGTTACTTTGTTTACCGATTTTGTAGAAACGGCCTCATTGAAAAATAAAACAATGTTCAAACAAATAAAACAATATAAACAATATTTTACTCTTTTTTCCCCTTCAAATACACTGATATTAGGTTGTTGAGGAAACAACAATTACAATTAATTAAAAAAATATAAGAATTTCATTTTAGTAGTTAACTAAGTAGGCAGACTAATATTGATTTAACCCTACTAGTACGGCTCTTTATACTAATTTAGTATCTTTTTGTTATTAAATAGGTAATTATAGTGCAGATATGAATACTTTTCGAATATTTATTATTTATTATTTAATTCTGTTCTTATGACAGGTTCAGCAATACTCCCGCCCAAGAGCGGCGTCTTCCCGCAGTGCAATATTTTACAAAAAAACTGTTAAAAAGCATTACTAATTATTTTTATAGATATTTTGTCGCAGTAAACGTGTTCTATTTCCTACTATAAATAGCACAGCATAATTTATTTTACTGTATGTGCAACCTGGGATATTTTACACAAATTCAAAAAAAAAAATAATAATAATATGCTGCTAAGTCCAGAATTACCCTATGAATTGAAAATCTATCAAAGGTGCTTTGTGCTTCTGTGCCAAATAAACCAAATTATTTGGCGCATATCGGTCTAGAAAGACAAATGCCTTCATTTTAATGCCATAGCCAACTTATTAGCGTTCACAGTTCTTATTTTCCTTGATTTCTAAAAAAAAACCCAATTAACCCTAATAGCACAACCGTCCCCTGTGACTGAAATGCGACCACACGATACTGTCACAATAGAGTTACAAACAGTCGCCGTGATTCCGCAGCAAAGTCACCCCTGAGTCCCTATGTCCTCTCGCTGAGTAGTCACATTGCGACCCTTCAGAGAAGTCGCTTTGGGACAGTTTTGCGACAGCGAAAAAATGCGGAGAAAAGGAGTTACCGAGAACATGCACTAGATGGCAGCACCAAACTCCCAGGCAAGGAAATGTTCAGGTCCAGTATTGAACCCTCAACACACTGTTTCGTAGGCCAGCATCTTACCTCAACGCTGTGATTACCTTGCTCAGGTTGCTTTAAAAGTAAACTGATTGCTTCAAAAGCTAGTTCTGGCATGGCTTCTTTTGGAAATTTAAAATTTTTCTGGAGTATTTTATAAATGCAGGGAAAATACAATAATTAATAAATATAAATTAAAAATCTCGGAAATCTTTCTTTTTCCACATAAATTATTTTCAGGAGATAATGTGCTGTTCTATTTAAATATTCATCCGCAAAAACTAATGATTTATCGAAATTTTTTATTGGTTATGAAATAAATTTTGTAATGTGCGACATGTGGGGTTTGATATATATTAAGGTGAGGGATTATATTTATATTTTTGCTGTATTTTGCCTAAAAGGGATTTCATATAAAAATAAATAAAATTAATTGGAAAAACATGCATTAGATAAAATAAATAAAGTATTTTTGACTTAGACCCAAATTTTTACCACAAAAATTTCCTAGTGGAACTTTCAAACATACCAGGGACGTATTTAAGGGGGGGGGATCCCGGGCCCATCTGAAAACTCAAAGCAATCATTAAAAAACAGCAATTTTGAGACATTTGTATTTACTCTAATAACAATAAGGTTTAAAATACCGTATAGTTCCCCTCCCCCCCATCCGAAATTTAAACCTACATACGCTATCGAAACATATATGCCATGGGGATATGAAAGAAAGTGTTAATTTTACTCACAGATACTTAGTTTTCACCATTGTGATTAGAACTCTCAACTCTAATATTTTTAAGAATAATATTTTTTTTTTATAAATAATATTGTCTTGTTTAAACGAAATAATTTAAAAATTAATAGAAGTAAACTAAATTCCATTACTACATAACTGCGAGATTTTATTGAATTACTATTTTCGAATTCATTTATTAAATGTTTTACGAAAAAATTGCCCCAAAATATTAGAAACAATGAGTCTGTTTCTAGTGTCGCAAAAGCGGCCAGTGTGACGTCATTTTGAAGTCCAAAAAAATCAGTAGTCACAAAACAGTCACACAGTGACTTCACAGTGGAGTCACTGAGCGACCGAATAGTCACATGGTGACTTCACAGTGGAGTCACTTAGCGACCGATCACATACTAGTCAC
Organism: Cheiracanthium punctorium; assembly: GCA_038373885.1. Taxonomy (NCBI): domain Eukaryota; kingdom Metazoa; phylum Arthropoda; class Arachnida; order Araneae; family Cheiracanthiidae; genus Cheiracanthium; species Cheiracanthium punctorium. Next base: position 690,946 of record JAWZYV010015281.1, read on the forward strand.
ATGGTGACTTCACGGCGACGTCACCTCGTGACTGGTCACAAACTTCACAGTGACCACACAGTAAAGTCACATCACTCACAAGTCACAATGCGACTAGTATGTGACAGTCCTGTGACAATTGTGACCCTCTGTGACGTCACAGCGACCCTTTTGTGACCATCTGTGCTATTAGGGAATCAACATAGAAAATTTGATAGTATGATCTATATTTTAAAAGGCTATATAGCTTAATTTTTTTTTTTTTTTGTATTTAAAAATATCATTTTAAACGCTTTACTCAGTTAAATCAATTTTATTTTCGGAAACCAATTATCTTCATACATTGTACATTAACATTGGTATAAATTCCTAAATACCTATTTTAATGTTAACAATTTGCCATTAGACCATAACATATCGTTAGTGCCCATCTATAATTCATATTCGACAGTATTTTTTACATTTGAACAGCAGAAAATTGAATGCTTCCTTCATTTAGCGACCTACAAAAGCATTTTTCTCGATACCTGATTCTACAGATAGTGCAACGATAATGAATTCAGCTTTTAAAATTTTCTATAACCTTAATAACCATCATAAGCGTCACAAAAAGTCAGCATCTTTCATTAGTATAAGTTTTTATTGCAACCATTAGCAGGAAATTGCTTTAATATTATTCACTGATAAAAAAAGGTCAATCTGAAAGCGCAATCTAATGCAAAATAATAGCCCTCGCCCCCCGCCCCCCTATTTCTAGCGATATACATATACAGAATTATTACCTAAGTGAACTCAAATGAACAAAAAGATTCCAGAAGTCATCACAATAAAAACTTGATTTCGTCCATAAAATAATTTACGATTTTCCATCCTGGAGATCCCCCCTCCCACATTTGCGATGTAAAAATTCTATTCTTCCATTCCCCGTACCATATTTTCCGCGGAGTCTTAGCTGTGAGGGAGTAAATTACGTCGAAACCAGCTCGACCAATTATAATTAGTTATCTACAACCCTGTTATCACATACTCTACGCTCCCTCTCCCCCCCCCCCGCACCAGACATTAGCTAGCTCTTAATTTTCCTGACCTAGATTCTTCCATGTACCCCCTGCGCCCCTCCAATTTTAATAGTCTCTCTTTCTGATGGCTGCGTAATGACACAGGAGAGTGAAAAAAAAATCTTTGATCAGAAACGGGTATTAAATAATAATGGCAATCGATATTTGTGATTAGATTTGAAGATGGTGAAGTATTCGATGAGGAGAGGGAGTATAAAGAATTATTCTTAACATTTGGGTTATGGAGAGGAAAGGAATGAAAAGAGAGAGGAAGATTTTATAATGTTTCACGTTCCTCCGTAACTGTTCCTGATATTTTGTATTTCACTAACGTTCTTTCTTTTTTTCCATCTTGAGAACATAACAATCAATTTATAATTGAATTCGTAATTGCATTTCCGTCCTGGAGGTGATTTCTTTCATTGTTTTCGATGTTGTACCAACATTTACACAGGAAGCAACATTTTCGAAATCCTGTGTAAGTATTAAATGTATCCAAAAAAGTACTTGTTCTTCTCATGGAAAAGGATATTGTTATTAATTAAGTTTTGTAATTGTCTGAGAATCTCAGCAAATTTGAAAACGATTCGTCTAACGTCATCCAAGACAATTTCTTTCGGAACTGAAAGTAACTAAAAATCAAGGTATAAGTAAACTAACCAAGAACGTGTTTTGAAGCAAGTATTTTGAAGTAGCCAAGAATGGGTTTTCATTACTTTTATATAATACCGAAATTAACCTTATAAATTCCTCAAAATTGTTTCTAGATTTAAAGAAAACAGTTTAATTTTTTTTAAATAAAAACATATAAATGTGAAATGCAATAGTAATCATACTATTTTCTCAATGTAATACAATTTAATTAAAATATAACGTAGATGATAAAAAAAATTGAGGTTGATATATTTCGTTGCGTAATAGGAATATAGCGATTAAAAAAATTAAAGGATTTTCGGCTCACGCTAGTACACTAGTGTAATTTCAAAACACGCAACAGCTACAAATGCAGCATTTATGTGTATATTATCTGGAGTTTCCGACTGTGTTTAAAAAAGAACTTTTAATTTGAAATTTTTTTATTACAAATATGGCGGTATCGCGCTTGTTTCTTCTTTTAATATAACTGAATTATTCTTAGCAAATATGTCTGTCTCATAGAAAAGTTCATGTATTCATGCATTTACATTCATAGTATTCATGTTTGCAGATGAATTAATAAATAGAAACAAGTTCACACTGTACTTATATGTTTTGTATAAATTCAACGTTAAATAAATTATTTCATATGAGGGAGAATGCACTAAAATATCACTTTTTAAAGATGTTTTGGTACTTGAATAAAAACTAAATTAATTATGAAATGATATCGACAGTAGAGCCTTATTTTTTTAATTTTTGCCCAAGTCAACAAACAACCTGCTTATTTGGCCGCGTTTACGCAAAACACGAAAGTTGTTCAAGTGAGAACTGGAAACATTTTAATCTCACGATTACAGTTGAGTGAAATATGCGGAAACTGACAACGCAGATTAAATTGCACGGTTAGCCCTCCCTGTTATCTGGCCCTTTTTTCCGCAACATTACCCGGAACACGACTCGTTTTGCGTCCAACTCCCATTCCCTGAAGACTTAATTGCTACGCCCTCAGATATCGTTGTGTTCCTTGGAGAAAGGAAAAGGGGTGAAACATCTAGCACGAATGCAAAACACATTAAGTTATTAAAGCAGATAAGAATCCCACTCACACGGCGATGGCCGTCAGCTGCAAAAAGGGTAAATGACGTTTTGATCACCTTTTTTTTGTAAACACAATTTGCAAATGATGCTTTATTTCTTTTTAAACGAAATCAAGAAAACGCATGCATTAGGCAAACTGCGTTGTTATAAATTATAGAATGATTTACGTTTAAATTTAACTTATTTCTAGTCTTTTAACACTTAGCTACTCACACATAAATAAACGAATAAATTAAAATGCATTGTAGTTTTAATAGTCTACACATAAATCCTAAAAACCTGCAGTTACAGTTTTAATAATAATATTAATTATGTATTCATCCGATGCAAAGTAATGAACATGGCACACATAAATAAAAATATGATTTACATTTTTGAAGTAAATTAAGAAAAAACATTATCACTTTATGATATGTACAATCTAAAAGAATAAACATAGAAAAGAGAAGAAAATTACAATATTTACAATTATTTTTAATTAAAAAGTATGGTCCATTCGTATTAAAAATGCATTCCACTTGAAAAAAAAATTGCGTACGAGCCAGATTTCTTATTTTAGTATTGTGAATATCTAATTAGTCTTCTAAAAAGTACAAAATTAGAAAGAAATGGAATTATTATTAAATACTACTTGATTCATGTTTTATGGAGAATAATACCTTATATGTGAAACAAAGAAATTTGTTTTATTCTTGAATGCTTCGTTCAAATATTGTACATTTACTTATCGTTACATTTACTTATCGTAAATGTACTTATTGTACATTTACTTATCGTCGTACATAACATATCGTTAACAGTGTTTAAACTCAATTAATTTCTTACATTTACAATTTCAGTTGAAATTCTTTTATTTACACTAGTTGGACTGTTCTGTAAATAGAAAATTCATCTGTAAAATCATTTTCCCGACGACAGTATTTTATGACTTACATTCTCACTACAGTAAATTATATGATACATTACAGTATGAATCCTGTCTAATCCAGTGTGTTTCTTGTACGTATATACTGTAAAATTCCCAGGTTAATTTTTAAAATACTTTCAGAAATTCATATGATCTGAAATAAAAGATATATTTACTAAATATTTAAAATTATAGAAAAGTATCACTGAAACTTTAGCCACGCTAAGACATTTTTAACTAAAATTGACTGTTCTACTTCCTTTCTAATCCCACTTACAAAAACGTGTCATGAGTTAAGAGTTTATGTAAAATATTTACTCTAACATTATAATGTGTATATGATGTAGTATGGATACAGCAACATATCTTTAAAAAATTTAGATTTTCTCTATATTTAAGACAAATGAAATTTTGTAAACACTCAAAAATTTGTAGAAAATAGTTATAGTATTTTTTAAATTTCACTATTAGAGACGTATGATTAAATTGTGCTATATTTAAAAATAATTATATTTATTTAAAATTTTAAAATGCAAATAATTATACTACTTACCAGCATTTTAAAAATAATTTAATAAATAAATTATTCCGGACAATAGAAATGTGTGTAATACTAAATGTACACTCTACAAAATACAAACTATTTTATTTTTGTGGATAATGTTTAGAAAATTTCGTTGTTAGAAGTTCATCTGGGATTTTTATATTTGATAACATTTTTTCAAAATTCATTGCATAAAATATGCGGTTCTTGTGAATTTTTGGGGAGCAGACATTAGAGTAATAAATTTTCATTAATCTGAGTGTTTATTTGCAAAAAATATGGAAACACAAGACACAGAATAAGCAGCCGATTAAGATTCCTTCAGTTTGTTAAAAACCTCATCAAACTAGTCAAAAAAATTTAAATAATAGTACTAGAAAGATACTAAGGATTGCATTTCTAGAACTCAAAATTCACGAGCTCGTACAACGTTTATGACTCAATCCCTAGATTTCAAATTGCACTAAGTCATACGGAATAGGTAAAGCTCTATCAGGCTCATTGCCGATAACCATGTGTTTGTAAAATACTTGAAATAAAACAAGGTTAACCAGGCAGCACTCGCACAAATTATAATATTACCCGAAACCCTTTTGTTTTCGATGTGCATTAGAAAGTTTTATTTATTTTTTTTTTTTTAATTGGAGATGAGACCTGGTGTAACCAACGCCCCCAGAGAGGAAAGCCGCGGGGCTTACTTGTGACGTCACACCGAGTACGTTTCCATCGGGTTTCTCCTCTCTCCCGCGCCGCGGGAGAGAGGGAGAGAAACCCACAATGGAAACGCTTTGCTTTACCTACTCGGTGTGACGTCACAAGTAAGCGCCGCGGCATTGCTCTCTAGGTGACGTTAGTGTAACTGACTCTAAGCATGGCAACAATAACACCGGCCAAGGAAGCAACGCGGGTCACGTGACGTGACGTCACTATTTCCGTCCTTTGCTTCTCGGGAGCTAGCGGTGCCTAGAAGGCTAGCAGTCCCGTTGTGTTATTGTTTCATAAGAGACCACGTTGATTGCGATTTTTAAAATCGTTTTAAATTAAAAATGCCAGATCGTTGCTGTGTGCCTGGTTGCTCGTCGAATTATAACAAAACTGGCAGATATATACCAGTATTTAAACGCCTACTTTAAACGTATCAGTAGTCAAACCACAATTGCCATTACTGATGTAATGAAGCAATTGTTATCGAATGGTTCAGTGTTTATTTTAACTACTAAATTTCAGACCGATAAATTAGAAAACCGATTTTCTCAATATAGACAAATGTCTGGAGGAAATTATCATGTTTCTGTCCAGCAGGTTTTGGAATCTGAACGGAAGCTAAAATTAAAATCTGTACTACAAATTCATTCTAACAAATATGGAAACATCCCTCTGAGAAATTTTGTAACAGAATTTTCAGGAACCAGCCAAGAAGCAGTTTCAGACCAAGATGTTGACATCGAACCGTTTTCAGAAACAATATATGATAATGTTAATTTAGCCCAAATATCAGAAACCGAGGCTAAATTTTTAACATACATTGCTGGATATTGTGCAAGTAAGATCAAAACAAACTGTAACGGTTGTATTGACTTTTGTATCATGGAAAAAGAACTGCTAGTAGAAAATAACATGGAACATTAGCTGAATCCAACTGTGTGTACCTTGATATAATAAATAGAGGTGGTTTAAAATATCCAACCGAACACATAATTTTGCTAGTTTCAGTTTCTTTTTTAATTTTCCAAAAATTAATATCTCAGGAATACGAAGCCCACAGTCTCCAAACACAGGGAAAACAGCACCGACTGACGACTAAAATTGTTCAGTCGCATTTAAAAGCCAACAGCATAGGATTTATAAATGACAAATCTTCACAGTGTAATTGCCCTTATGAAATAATAGTATCATCTGTAATTAAAAGTTTTATGAATATATGTTTAAATAACTGTGTGAAAAAATTGTGCTCAGATCATCAGGAAAAATCTGATGAAAGAAAACTGAAAAAATTCAAGAAGTAATGTTAATATGGTAGTGTACTTAAATATGATATTTACGAATAATAATATATTAATTTTGGTTTTCACATTCTTATACAGTTCAATGTAAATAGATTTCATCTGTCTCAGTATTATTCTAAATTCCTGCACTAATAAAACATAGGTATATGTGCAATTTAAAGGATTAGTTTTACGTTTTCTTCAGAAAAGATTGGTTTTGTTCTTGCGCTGTTTCATGTGTCTGAATTATATTAAATGGCTACTTAAATATATAAATTTATTCAGTGAAGTAATAATGATTATTTTGCTCAAGTACTATTGCCAGTTTTGGGAAAACAAAAGCGTTTAAAGATATATTTACACGTACATATACATTTAATTTTGGTTTAGTTACGATAAAAATAGTTTATATGTCAAGAGTTTTTAACTGTGCTAGAATTGATCAATGTTTAATATGTGTTCTTCGGTAAAATAAAGGTTGGATTTATTTTAATATTTTTCATTTATATTGTTATACATGTACTTTAAGGATATACATGCTGTGCGCAAATTGTGAAAAAAATATATTGCTCTAAATGTAAATAATATTTAATTCTTTATAAAGCCTTAAAAATACTAATAAAGTGCTTTTATTATGTTTATTATGATAATTTCTTTAAGATAATTAGAAAGAAAATAATTTATATTTATTCTATTAATTTAGATTTTACTGTAACTGGTTAAGAGTATAACTGTATTATAACATTTATAATCATGAATAAGATCGCTTTCATTATCTTTAAATGTATTTTTGTAAATTTAAATAAAATACTTTTCTTTATTTTCCTTCTTAGTGTGTCTTTATTTATCTTTTTGAAGCAAAAATTCATGTGTTTTTTTAATTAAATAATTAATGGAAGGTGTAGAAGACATAATACCTAAACTTTTCAGAAAATGTACACTAGTATATTATAGATAAATTAATTAAAAGCATTATAGCTTGTTCATAAACATTTTGCAATTTCAATTCAGAATTATCTCATTTAATGTTATTTCAGTAACTTGTCATGTCATCTCAGTTTAAGAATTAGATAGCATCTTTAAAACCATTGAAAATATAAACGTTTTAAAGATTCTAAAAGCCGATTCGCCTGAGACTGCTAGGACGGAGGTCGTGACGTCAGCGGAAGCTTCCGTGGCCGGTGTTGTTGTTGCCATGCTCTAAGGTCATAATCTTGAAGGGGAGAAAAGTTGTTTTGAAATTCTTCAACAGTTTTTCGAATATTGCCATAACGGGTGCGTCATATCCTGCGTGAGTACTTCTGCTATTTTTATGAGAGAGAAGCTCTTTTTCTGAGTGTATAAACATATTTTCATATTGTTCTTCGAGTAGTATTACAAATTTATGATAGCAATTGCACTTTTGTATTTATTTTTCCATTCTTAAATATCTTGTATCGTTTTATGTTAAAAAATATAAAAAACCACCCTTGGGTATAAGGATACTCTGTCAGCGTAATTCCGTCCGTTTTTGTGGAAATTCAGATTGTGTTAATAGAACCGTAATAATGAAACCTCTTTATGAAATATTCTGGTTTTTTGGCTAATCATGAATTTTTCTGTTTTGTGCTTTATTTATAATATATTTGATCAAGTTTCTTGGTGATCATGAAGTGCTCCTGTAACTTTAGGTATTATAAACTTATATTTTGAGAGGATTTTTAAGCTGCCAGGTATGTATCAAAAAGAACTAACGATCGTTGTACCATGGGGAAAATCTATTTTCCACCAGTATTACTCTTAAAAATAAGATATATGTAACACATTATTCTTAAAAATAAAAGTTTCTGAATGCATCCACACATTTTCCTTTAATATATAAAGAAATACGCCTTCCAAAAAATAAGTTCCCTCAAGTAATATTACTCTACAAAGTTTACTATCTTTTTAAGGTTTTACTAACAAGCCAAAATAAATATTTCAGCATATCTTTACTTTTCTGCAGCCCAATATATATCTATTTTAAATTCCACGCAAAGTTCTGAAACCGCCTTATGAAAGTACGCCTCCTTAACAGCTTCAATCTACTTTCTCTAAATTAAACAAATTATCAAGCCGACACTTTAATAGCAATAAACGACGTGCGGAGTGAACACATTTCCGAAATTTCTTTTGACGCAAACGGGAGCAAACAGAAAAGTTAACGAGACCAAATTGGCATAAAGTAGCAGGTCATCCAACCGTCACAGAATCACCAGGCTATCAGACTAGAACTCATTTGCGAGAAGAAAATTGAAGTCATGTTGCGCCTTTATGAGGTTATTTATCAGTAAAATGAAGTTCTCCAACTGTTCCTCTCTCAATCTACTACTTACGGTGGTTCAACGTGAAATGATTTCAAGTGGAATGAAATTCCGTGTGATAAGTACACGAAGTCTCATTTATGAAATTTCTGACGTTTATCAGCTGAACAATGGGGATGTACTGCGCAATTTATTACACTCGTGGCGATGTTAAAAGTATTGGAAAGCCAAATCGCATTATACGGAGTGGAATGCCAGAAATGTTTTCAGGAAGGCATCAGTAAATTTTATATTCAGACCGATAATAATAGCATGAGTGTATAATTTTATATTTTCTGAGGTGTTTAGGATTAATTCCGGTTTCCAATTATATAATTGTATGTGTGTTCAGATGTTTACACAATGTGTTTTTGTTGTATATTCAAATCTGTTACAAAATCGAGAATGTTATTAAATTTCATAAGCACTAATTTGTTTCAGTAAACATCTAAAAATTAGAGGCAATAAAGTATTGATTCTAAGATTTATGAAAAATGCCAGTTGTACTGAGTTTATCGTTTATAATCTTTTATTTTAGAAATCGAGTTGGTATTTGTGTACATCTGCAGATTAATGTTTTACTCATGATTTATTTTTGCGTAAAATCTTAACCACTCATCTAAAGTCTACATCTGTTAAGCCTTTCCAAATAAATGTCTATGTATCACAGCATACTTTGTATCTTATAGGCCAAAAGAACGGACTCAAATCTCCGCCTTCCCAACTTTTACAGAGATCAGTCTCTGGAGAAAAATCTTGGCGATCCAATTTTCAAAAAAAAAAAAAAAAATCTCAAACATGTCACCGCCCAACAACTCTGAACTTTTATCATGCTGAAGAATTTTTTTTTCTTCTCTCTGATCGTGAATAAAATATAACTTTCCGACTCTACACGCCCTCTTCCGAATAGTTAATCAATCTAGGGCTAAAAGGCTATATAAAATGTACATCCATATGGAGCTAATGCATCTCTCGGATTTTTCTTTTAACAAATACAAACATTTTTTTTTTTGTAGAATAGCTATATTTTTATCGAAAAGCATTTTTAAGAAGCATGTTTAGTGAATAAGAAAAGAAATAAGTCAATAATAAATTTAACGCTACATACAGAATACGTAAATTATTAAGCTGATTTAAGTATTATTGGTTTAAGATATAACGGGAAGGAAAATAATAAATATTTATTCATCAGTTTTGTATATAGATGTATATTTCAGATCGAAGTAGGAGTATTAGATTAGTGTGTTTCTTTAATTACACAATTCATAGCAGTCGTACAAGGCGTAGTAGAATGAAATTCATATATAACAATTTTGAGTCATTTGGCAAACAGATTTTACTTTGCATCTCCCCACGCATAAAATTTATTATTCATTACTAGAAGAAAAGCTCGTTGTGAAGGCAATGACAACGGGCTTTAGGAAAAAAGCATTCGACAAAAACATGCCAACGTTCAATATATTTAATCTTTGTCCACCTAAAATAAATAACTTCATACTCAATTTTTATTGTATTCCGGAATTGAAATTGAATGCCCTTTTGGAAACGTGCTGAAACTTTTCACAAACGAAAGTTGCGTTTCGTTGGATCAGCCGCTTTCATGTCAATGCTTCATGCAGACGAAATCATTTTATTTACGAAAACAAAATCTGGGTAATCTCGAAAGACTATTTTAAACGAATTGGAATCGTAATTTTCACATCAAAGCCCCATATCACATCAAAGCTTCCATATGACGTCAATATTAATTGCGATGCCTAATTTTGTCTGGCAAATGAATTACTTTTAATTACTCACGGAACTAAGATGGAGCTGAAACTAGCAAAAAATCGCTAAAAAGTTGGATACGGGTGTATCTTCAGATTTTAAAGCAGAATATATTGTTCTCTATGTAACATTTTTTACATGATTATGAAAAATTTCACGCCGATCGTACATACGGTGTGGATTTTATTATATATTTCTTGCGTAAATTTGTAATCTTCTTGGAGTGATGATGGTAAAAGTTTTATCTTGTACTGGATGAACTGGAATTGCATCAGAGTCAATGAGTCAGGGATCAGCGTAACTATATAGCTGGATTCTTTTTACAGTAAATTGACTTCTATTTTTAGTACCATCTCTTGAGTCTCAGATTCAGAAATATATTTTTTAAAAATGGAATTTTGTTTGGACTCCTTAGTAATGTTACACTATTGTTGATAAAGACATTTTTAGCAATTTATCTTAAAAACATGATTCACGCGATAGCAATATGCAGTTAGATGCACCTTAAAAACCGTACAGAGAAACGGAATTAGCATTTTGTCTTGCAATGCAAGTTTGGATAAGGCGGATTTCTCTAATGTTAAAACAAATATTATTACTTAAGTGCTCTAGAGAAAAGTCTAAGTGAAACATTACAGCACAGAAATAAGATATTTTCATAAAGATAGGAACAGAAAATAAATACATTTAGAAGTTTGAAATACTTTCTTACACATTTCTTCAAGGAATCATTAAAAAAGGAGGCAATTGCCAAGTTCCTGTACTGAAGAAGGCTCCTGTACGAGAAGCGTCTAGCAAAATACATGAAGCATTAAAGGAAGACTAATGGGTTTGTCATTATAAAAATTTCCAGGCTAGAGAGGTTTCATGCCGTTTACATACCACGAGAAGATTATAATATGGCCGTACCAGGTATGTATCTGCCTATGCCTTTATTAAAGGACAAATCATAAATTCCTGTCCCCAAGCACCAGAATTTAACGAGAATCAATTAAAATTTAAATTGTAAGTATTCTATAGATAAAATGAAAAGAAGTAGTGTACAATATTAAAATCATTCTGTGGAACATCGAAGGAACAAAAATGTAAAATGCTAGTAAAGAAAAATTGTACGAATGCATACAGAATTAATAGACATTAATATTCAAAAGTCCAAGTCTTCAAGAGCTCTTTTCATTAAACAAAAGTACGATTAGATGCATGGTAAAGATACGTTCCAGAACTCTAGTATAGATTTTTAATTTTTAAGATATTAACTTTCAAAGGCGAACTTCGTACTTTGCATCTTATTACCCATGAGATTATATTCATAAAATGTATTTGGAAAGAATTATTTTAAATTTAAGACTTCACACTTTTATGAAAGATTTAAAGGCTAATCAAAACCTAATTCTGTAAAAAATATGGAATGACGATCATGCTTTGATAGAATTTAGATGTAAAATGGTGTTTAGACTAATGTTCTAAGTATAGTGTCTCAAAATAATGACTAGTGTCTCAAAATAAATCTTCATTGTAAAGTTATCAATAATAGATAGGAGAGTTTTAACCCATTTATTCGTAGCGTTCCTTATTTTGAACGCCATTTTCCCTATCAATCGAAAACGTTATTTATATTTCCTAGCCTTTGTTAACGAGTATTGAACCTCCAACTCCACAAAATATTTTAACATGGCCCAGTAGGATGCTGACATTTTAATTTTTATCCATAGTGATTTTAAAAGATATCATCTTTTTTTTCGAGAAGTTGAATCAGAAATTTATCTATTATTGCTGGTATCAGCAAAAATCAAAGAAAGTCGCAAAAATATCTGGGCACAAATGGGTTAATAAAACCCCTATTCAAATTGCCCTTTTTTGACAATTTCCCTTTTATATTTGGAATTTAAATTTCTCGTATAGACTCTGTTCACAAAAACAGATGAAAATATTTTGCAACTAACGATTTTCGTTGTCGTTGGAAAAGTAAATATATATATATATATTTATATAATCGTAAACAAACATTAATTTTGACATCGCCATCGGATAGACTATCTGGAACATCAATCCGTTATATATTATTTACTTGACTTAAATATGCATTTATTCACTTAATTGCATCAGCTTGCCCTAAATTCTCATACAAATTTTTCCATATACCGAGAACGTGTAATTGTTAGCTTATTATGTAAAAAGGACATTAGAATTATTTTTATTTCAAGTCTAGACATGTCCGTCTAGACTTGTAAATCCAGACATATCGAACGAATGAAGAGTAGAATATGCTTGTGGACAATATAACGATGATTCTTCCAATATAAATATATACGGACATCACTCAGGGGACTTTTTTTTCAGTAAAAAATCGTCGATTCTGGCAGTTTTAATAATGTTTTAGATATTTATGAATTATAAAATTATTAATTATGCAGCACCTTCAACTGCGCTAATTTTGATGTTTTGGAAAATACGCTTATTTTTTTTAATATGCATGAGATTTTGCGAATGCGAACAACGCAAACGGAGAATAATTATTAACATAAATCATAAGTCGCTCTATTTAAGGGAAATCTATGGTGGACTAATAAGAAAAGGATCTCAATATATCATACAACTAATTGAAGAGAAAAAATTGAATTGACACAAAGGAGGGCTAAGTAAAAAATGTAGAAGAGCATTTTAATATTACTTGACAAAATTATTGGAAATATGTTGTTTTTATTTGCTTTCTACTGCATTTTTAAAATTTCTATTGTATCCATGATAATATTTATCTGATATCTTTACTATTTGCTTGTGTATTTGTTAGCCGTGCAATTTTCAGGCTACAGGCTCATTTTATATATTAGAAACGATAATGCTCATTATCTTTTAGGCAAATATTGTTTCTATTTCAACTTATCTGTGAATGCTAAAATTTAGGTTAGCCTAGTGATTGTAATAATAGTTGAGCCTCAAAAACTCGTCAGCCAGTTTTCAATTTTTTTTCCAAAAAGGAGAGCTAAATACTAACCTAGTTTTGTTTTATATACATCTTTATTTAATTGATAATAATGAATGGCAATTCCATATCTTCAAAAGAGTTTCTAGTATCCTATATTAGAATTATCCAGAAGACGAAATGCGGAGGTGATGTAATTTTTTGAATCATCACTTAATAAATTCCTTACGTAAATGGGGTCTAGTTTATTATAGAGTTCGGCTCACCCAATCAGGATCCTTTCAAGAGAAAAAGGAGCAGAGCTCCTGGGGGTATATCCAAAATGCCAGGGTACTCCATTGCTCGCTGGGTCACTTTGCGAAGACCTTTCAGGGTCGAGCGTCCTTCTCGGACATCTATTTTTTTCGGTTTCTGACGAAATGAGGAATGACGTAATTTGGTGTTTTCTTCCAACGAAATCTGAAGTCTTCTTCTCTCTTTCGAAATTGCCTCCCTTATTTCCGCATTGGGGGTGCGGCAATCCATGCCCCTCTTGCTAATTAGCTGAAGTCTTCGATTGGTCACTATAGTTTTTTGATCCCCTCTTACATTGAACAACTTTTCAGGAGCTCTGGCTTTTGTCATCTGCTTCTTTGCATCTATCATTCAGATTCAGACACTTTCATCTCGTGAGGGTATAAAAAATTTCTTTTTTCAAAGTTGTTCTTTTATATTCGCAATGTCATCTTTACCCGCAGCTCGGCGACCTCTGAATTTTCCATAATCTCTGTGGTGGTGTGACGTGGAAAAAATATTTTACAATTTTCTTTTTAAAATATTTCGCATCTTAACCTTTAGGCCACCACAGTTCCTGTCCTTAATCATAATTTTATATAATAGGTTCTAATGCTTAAAGCATTATATTTATAAAATCCTTTTCTTGCACAGTAGCTTTAATTTCAAAATAAATTGGATAACACTCCAACAAATTGTAACAAGAAGTCCTATATTTTATTAAATTTACCGAACTGTTAATCCCATTACAAATGCTTTCTTTCGAGAATTGAATTGCTGTTTCATAAGAACACCAATTTTTCACTATTTCGTCGGTCTTTTAGGAGAGAAATGTCTTTCCCCAAAGCTCCTTTTACGGAGCGTTAAAACCCACTATGTCGTTTGTCACCACCGAAACAAACTATCTATTGTTCTAAGATTTAAAATATGCTAAGCTGTAGGAAACCGTCAGTATTTGAATAGTTCTAGAGTATTGTTTTTTTTAAGAATCTGTTCTTTACAGTAATGAGTTACAAGTAATTAATTCCAATAAAGAAAGAGACTATCTCAATTTACGGGAAAGTTAAACTCACCATTGAAATTTTTTAAGCCATTTGTTTAATTTGACGAAGGCTTCATTTTCATATATTTTCTCACTTTCTTTATGTCTCATTTTTAAATTTATATGAAGAAATAATCATGCTTCAAAGTGCAGTGTGCTAATGTTATACCACACTTAGAAATGTAACGCCTGCCTTGGACAAGAAGCACGACATTTATTTATATTCTGAGCTTTTTCGGATCAAGTTTTTTTTGGTCGTAAATGTTATCAAAAATTGAACTTGAAACGTTCATTATGTTTTCTATAATTTTAATAGCGTTCATTTTCATCAGTTTTTCATATTAGAATAACGAAGAATTCCTTTAACATTTTTCATTAAAGCATAATTAAAGCGTTTTAGTCTCATGCACTCTTTTTTAGTTCAAAAAGATTTCCAGTCATGAAGATTTCTAGTGGTATAAAATATTCATAGTTATACTTGCATAGAAAGAAATCTCTTGAGAACGGAAAAAGGAAAAAAATATTGCCCAATTATATCAATATAAAGAAACATAAGAACCCATGTCTATCTATCTATCTATCTATCTATCTATCTATCTCTCTCTCTCTCTCTATATATATATATATATATATATATATAAACGAATTCCTGACATTGTGTATTTTAATACTTACGGCCTAATTAATAATTTTTACAATACTTGGTTATTGTCAGAAGTTTTAATTTACGTTGTAATACCCCGTTAAATTGTATATGTATGAAATCTTGCATCCATCTTTTATAATTTCCCATCATGTAAAATGTTATGTGGAAAGATTATATATGACTCAGCATGTTAGTGTGCTTAGTTATTTCACCTTGTTTACCTGATGGCTTCATATAAAACAAAAAACGTTTACTATAGAAATATTAAAAAAAAAACAAATTAAAATTAGTGATAAAATATTTTTTCCATTGGGTATAGTCCTCTGACGAAAAAAATTCTGTTTATCATAAGAAAATTCTTTTGTATGCGTAAGTAAATAGCAAAATGGGGAATCTTTGGATAGTTTAAATATTAACAGTCATATTGTCCAGAGATCAATCACCAGACTATTTTCGGTTCAGTCAAATCCCTCGAGACCCTGAACGGTAGGAGCCCTGAAATTATCCCAATATACCTTTAATTCTTTATAGGCAAGCGCGATCCATCCATGGGGAATTCCTATTTTCGGGAGAGAATTAATGTTATTCTCCACAGGAGCACTACGTGGTGGACAATTACTGATTCCCTGATTTCAAAGTGTCATATTTTTTGAGATTTTGACTGGTCATCTTGACTGGATTGAACTCAATCCAGTCAAGAATATCTCTTGATCTTGACATTCTGCAAGGTCAAGAAAAGAATGCAGCAAACCGTATTTTCATTATGTAACTTGTAAAAATGTACACAAATTTTTCGAAATAGTAGTTACAATAGATGCTAATAGTGTCATACACAAATTTCCTTAAGATGAGGGAGCTTATATAATCGTAATGTTAAAAGAGAAATATTTACGTAGAAAATAAAAATTATGTACTCTATTCAAGAAATCTTCTACAAGGTGGAGTCAGAACTACCACACTCACCTTTGCTTCGAGTCAAAATTGTTCGACCCTCATTACGCATTTATAAACCCATTTTATGAAAGCAGACATAATGCAATATTTTCAAAATTTTCACAGTTCGATCTGCAACGGTGGCGCAAACGAATAATAAATTTAGCCGTCAAGGGCGAATCTGGCATGAAATTTGTCACAGCTCGTAATGCCTTAGCGAAAATGGACTTACATGCCATGTACATCTACGATTCAAGTTGGCGTGTTAATATCATGTCGGGAGGCAGTGTCTTTCAAGGTTCCCCACAGAAAATAGTAACTAGGAGTGAGATTTAGAGAATATGGAGCCCGCGATTAGAGCACTGCCTTTTAGCGGTTTTTGTGACTATTATTTCGAAACTTTATAATTGTTTTCCAGCTTCCCTAATAACCCTTTCGTTTCGTGCACATTTCTATTGATATTTGTTCTTGAGATTTTTAACTTTCAAATCAGAGTGTTATTTGCTGGACACTCTCTATCTTCACCACATGATTGTATTATATACACAGAGGAATTATTCGCAATATTAATTCGAAATTTAAAAAAATAATTTCACAAACCCCGTGAAAATTCTCAGTTTTCACGTTTAAAAATAATAAGCACTGGATGCGTGAATATTTTTTTACATAAATTTTATACAGTGTATTTAACCTGTCAAGGAAATTATAATTTAAAATTATGTAATAGTTTATAAGTCTAAAGTTAAAGATCAATTTAAAATATCATACAACTAAGATGTTTCTGTTTGACTAAACAACTCAGATAAGCCAGCAGCAATTTTTATACCATTTTAGAAACAAAACATACAAATATCTTTTTAAAATTTTGCTTATTTTATTTATTTTTATTTATTTTTCTTTTTCTTTTTTCTTTTTTTTTGAATCAGCTCTTATGCACACACATAAATTGAGTGCATTAGTGTTTATTTCAAAATTAATCCTGCTCCATTTTCAATTCAAATAGGCAACATTAATCAAAATAAATTGCAATAAAAATTGGTGTTTATTCCTCTGAAACGCTGCTTTTATTTTTGTCAGATTAACTCCAACAAAATTAATTAGGACTTTCGAAATTAGTATAGCAATTAAATAATCATAGAACTAATAACTATCGAAACACTTCAATATACATCTGACATAGAATTATTTTTTTCCCGTTGATGAATTCTAAAGGAAAGGAAAATACTGTACAAATCACGAAATATCCATAAGATGAAAAAGTAATTTGGCTAAGTCTCACCACATGTCTAGACACGCTTGTCTGGTCTACTGACTAGAATAACTCACTCCTATTGCATTCGACAGATTCAATAATCGACCGCTTTCCAAAAAATTGATCCCGCCAGTATAAGGAATTAAATCCTATCGGTAAATGTTTTGATGTTTTGGAGTGAAGTCTGTTAACCTAGCTTGCGAAAGAAATATTTTAAAGAACATTCAAAAAATGAGTTTTAAGTACACGTTACTAGAAGCTGTACAAATAACGACAAATAGAATGTCATCAAATGGGAAAAGGAGAGGCCATCGAAGCATTCATTCCCATAAATATAGTTTCTGTACAATAAAAGAGAATTTAGGCACATTATGCAATACTTTTCTTAAATTAAAACATATCTAAGCGAGACATTCTTTGTTTGAGCCCAAACGAAAGAAAAAAATTGAAACTTTATTTTTTCCCCCGATAAATACAGAAAGCAAAGTTATGGATGAATAGTATACTACTGTTTAACTAACAAATATTTTTTTCAGAATTTTGCGGTTAATAACTTTGACACAAATAATTGTGTAAGTCATTGTTATTTATGTTAATAATTATCATATTTTATTATTAGATTTCGAACAAACAACAAGATGTTTTAAATCACGGATTAACATCCCAAGAAGTTTAAATGAGTGGTGAAAAGAAAAGATTTGTTAGACTGCATTGTTGATTATGACTTAAGAAAAAGAAACAATATTCTTTACAAACCATGTGAATTTTTTTCCCTGTTTAGAAATAATAAGCGCTGAGTGCGTGAATATTTTTTACATAAATTTTATACAGTATATTTAATATGTCAAAGAAATGATAATTTAAAAATCTGTAATAGTTTATAAGTCTAAAATTAAAGATCGATTTAAAATATCATACCACTAAGATGTTTCTATTTTACTAAACAACTTAGAGATAAGCCATCAACAATTTTTTATACCATTTCAGAAACAAAACATAAAAATACCTTTTTAAATATTTCTTCTTTTTTTTTATTTATTTTTTGTTTTTGAATCAACTCTTATGCACACTCCCGAATTCAGTGCATTAGTGTTTATTTCAAAATTAATCCTGCTTCATTTTCAATTCAAATATGCAACATTAATCAAAATAAATTGCATTAAAAATTGGTGTTTATTCCTCTCAAATCCCCATTTTGATATAGAATATATTGAAGTTGCTTGAAAAAAAAAAAAAAAAAAAAAAAAAACTTACAAAGTATTGAAAAAAAAAAAAAAAAAAAAAAAAAAAAAAAAAAAAAGCATTAGAGTGTTCCAAATTAGAAAATCGATGGTATAACTGCAGTTTCATACAAATTTACAGTAAAGAAGAAGAATTTGGAGGTGAAATATATTCGTGGGCGGATGATGATTATTTTTAGTATTTGAAAGGGAAAATCTTTGATGTGGTTATCTGGAAATAAGTCGGAACATCTGAACAGTGATCACATTTTTTTTTCTTTCCGAAAGCACCTATCAAGAAATAATTAATTTACTAAATAAATTCGTCTGATATTAAAAAAAAAATATTTTTTAACTTCTTTGTGATTGAGAAAATATAAAGAAGTGAATTACCATTACTAAGTTTAATTGCATTTGAATGATAAAATAGGGGGAAATATAACAGAAGTATTGAACAAGTGTCTTGGGATATATTTCTTATTGTTGCAGAAAACTGAGATTTTTTCTAACTCTGATTGTTTCTAGCTATTGATTGCTCTAAAGTTCAGTTAGTGTAGAACGTTCAGCCTATGTTCCGTATCCGGTGCCCCTTGGTTCTGGCGACATCGTGAGCGATGTTCAACGTTAGTAAAGTACCCTGCCGATAGTAGTTTGACTGGCAACCATAAAGAAATATGTAGAGCTTGGCGACGTTTTTTTTGGAGGAATGATAATGCGTCAAATATAGTAAATCGGATAATTTAGAACTATTGAAAGATGCGAAATTTCTTGCACTTTCGGGCATGCGTAATAGTTCTTTTTTAATCTAGCTACTGTGTATGTGTGGCGTAAGCAGATGAATGTAACCAGGGCCGGCCCAAGGGGGGTGCGAATGTAGGCGATCGCCTAAGGCCCCGCGCTTATAGAGGCCCTGCTCCTGGGCCACTTTATTGCTATCTCATAAGACATGATAGAGAAGAGGCCCCGCTCTTGCGCTTCGCCTGGGGCCCCGCACGCCCCTCGGGCCGTCTCTGGTGTAACGAATTCGCTTGCTGAATTTGACGTCACTAAGCTGTTAATTTGCGTTTTGCGCATGCGTTATTGTTATTTTTCGTTTTTTCCTGTTTCGTCTACTATTCTAATTTGCTTCAACTTGTACTAATGTTTTGTTTTGGGCGGCCCGCGTTAGCATATTTTCGAGGGGGGGCTCTTGAGACGGTGGCCGGATCCACTGATGTTTTTTTTTGGGTCTCACAGAGGGGCCCCCGCTAGCATATTTTCACGGGAGCCCTTTTGAGACGGTGGCCGGACCCACTGATGTTTTTTTTGGGTCTCGCAGAGGGGCCTGCGTTAGCATATTATCGAGGGGGCCCTATTGAGGTGGTGGCCGGACCCACTGATGTTTTTTTGGGTCTCGCAGAGGGGCCCGCGTTAGCATAGTTTCGAGGGTGCCCTTTTGAGGCGGTGGCCGAACCCACTGATGTTTTTTCTGGGTCTCGCAGAGGGGCCGCGTCAGCATATTTTCGAGGGGGCCCTTTTGAGGCGGTGGCCGGACCCACTGATGTATTTTTTGGATCTCGCAGAGGGGCCCGCGTTAGCATATTTTCGAGGGGGCACTTTTGATGCGGTGGCCGACCCACTGATGTTTTTTTGGGTCTTGCAGAGGGGCCCGCGTTAGCATATTTTCGAGGGCGCCTCCTTGAGCCGGTGCCGGACCCACTGATGTTTTTTTGGGTCTCGCGGAGGGGCCCGCGTTAGCATATTTTCGAGGGGGCCCTTTTGAGGTGGTGGCCGGACCGACTGATGTTTTTTTTGGGGTCTCGCAGAGTGGCTCGCGCGCCCTCCGAGAAAAATGTTTTTACACTACATAAATGGGGCTTTTACCAATATTTAGCAGGCTTTATACTAGATAAAATGAATATTCACTATTTGCGCCCCCCTCCGAAAGAGTTTCTGGTTCCGCCCTTGGAGAACATATGTAAAGCGACGTCATAAACTTGAAAATCGTCTGGATTTTTTATCACATGTTGGTCTGGAAAATCGTTTTTTTTTAAATCAGAATCTGAGTGGCAATTCTGATAATTAAACGCGGTGCATTTGAAGTATAGAATTTTCATTTAGTGTTAATTGCATGAAGATTGAATTTTGGTGTTCTTTGATTCTGAGTCGAATGTTTGTGTTGGATTTTCCTTGTGTTTTTGATTCCGTTTTACGGACCCTTTATCGTAAGTTAGTGAGCGTCTCGGGGAATTTCTTCGTTAGTATGGATGTGTGGAATATAGAATGGGGGGGAAAAGTGAGGTAAGTGCTTCTTTAATTGTACTTTTTCTAATGTTTTGTTGTGGATTTGACTGTTTTATATAGTGTCATTTACTTAGAATTTGTGTTTCTTTGTAAAATTTCAGTGGTATATACTAGTGTTTATTCGTCACAAGACGGCGATAGCCGTTGGAGCTTGGCGGTCGCCAGGGAGGCTTGGCGCCATGGCTGGAGCTTGGCGCCAAGGTCTGTAGCGCTCGCACTTGGCGATCGCCAAGCTGCAGCGGCTATCGCCGTGTTTAAATGAGGGGCACCGTCTTGTATGATTTTACCGAAAGTTCTAATAAAGAGTCCACTAGTCAGGATGTAACACTAACTTTATTGCATCTAGAACTTTGTCGAACAATCAGCTGTACAAAATTCACAGGCACAATATGCCAGTACGTGCTGATAACAGTCCGCTTAGTACAAAAGCGTTCATAAATGCTGTATTTCTCACACTAAATAGAACACTTCCACAATCATAAATTCAGTGGAAACTTACGAGGGAAATCGTTATCAGTCCCTCAATACTCAGCAATGAAGGATTTATACACAGAACTTTAAAAAATGGCTTTTTAAAAGAAGCGGAAATACCGTTTCTATAGCGCAAATACAAAACCTTAAGCTTTCACGGACATCCGCTCTCTTAGCAAGCAGAAGCAAGACTGACTGGTTCGGGGCATCCCGCTTCCTTTTATAGATGACGCAGAAGCTATTAGAAATTTCTTTAAGAAACTGTTTCTCGAAAGATCCCCGTAAAGCGCTAATTTTTACTACGTAATAGATGAATATTAGACTATTATGTAATGCTAATGCAGGAAAACTAGCTTTACACGCCCTATTTGGAAAATCTCGTCAAATGACCGAAATGTCGCCAAGCTTGGCGACTTCTGACGATATGTCGCCAAATTTGGCTCAAAAAATAAGTCTCCAAAACTGATGTTAGATGGTCAATATTTCTCGAGATTTTTAGAAAACACTATTTTCCAATTGGGGAAACCTAAACTCCATATATCGAGTTCTAGTTAACCGATTTCGATGCAACTAGATGCAATTAACTATTTGACGCGTAGTATACTAATTTGAAACTATTAAACCCCAGATCAGCGGGTTATCCCGAAATTTCCTAACATTATAGATGTTTGAGTCCTTGCGAACGCCATATTATTTTATTTTCACTATACAAGGTGCTTCGAAATTAGAGGAACAAACTTCTAGGTGGGGCAGGTAATAACAAGACGATTCAGAATTTACATAGCGCTCTGGGGTCAGAAACATCATCTTCATGTACCTATTAATAATCGCTTAAGAAGAAGAGTCCAAATAATAGTGAACATTCCGACCACGGTTTTTCAAAAATTAATGTATATTGATTAAGATTTTTAATTCAGAATTTTTTGTCATTACATTCATGAAACTGGTAGAGGAAAACCCATTGTTTATGAAACTTGGTACTTCAACACTTTTCCCAACGTGATTATTAATAGGAATGAAGACGTCGTTTTCGATCCCATGTCGCTATTTGATTCTCAGCCCCTTTGGTATAACCTACCCCTCCTAAAAGGTTGCTCCTCTAATTTTGAAGCACCCTGTATATTGTTCCAAAAAAGTGAATAAATACATAAGAACTGTTAGCAGTTAAAGGTAATATTTCATAGTGTTTTCATTTGAAAAGTTCAGCCTTTTCTAACACAGTGCATACCGCTATCAAAATACTTCAAGCACGTGAATATAGGCATAATCTGAATATTTTACACAATAGGGAAAATGCAATTTTAATTACATAAAAAAATGAGTAACTGCTATGTGTGAGGGGCTAGTTTGCTTTTTCAAATGTATCTTATTGTATTTTAATTTATAGTGTACATGATTAGTTTCTAGTAGGTTAGGTTTAAACTCAAATTTTACTTCCTTACAGCTTTAACACTTTCATTTGCTTCATACCTTTCCAGATTGTATGCATATGTTCAATAAACATAACTTTCTTGAGGTAACGATTCCAACGGATAGATATTTTCTTCAATTAGCATAACTTTCTTTTGGTGTTGATTCTAGCGGAAGACTGACCACTATTTAAGTTCATTCACATGTGAATCGTATAACTAAGAGGTGCTGGGTGATTTGTGAGCTTCTCCCCATTCAAAAAAAATATGTACCTCCATAGCTTTATTATTGTCAAAAAATAATAAAGAAAAAATAGTGTTGAATAAAAAAATTTCATTGCATGTTACTTAACTACATTTCATATTATTTACATAACAATAAATGTTTCATTTCCTGAAGTTTAGATACTTACAGTTATAACTTATATTGTCTCAAACTGCCTGCTATATTTTATTTAACACTGTAAAAATTTACAAAAACGGTGAAAAAACGCTACTGAAGAACATTTTAAGGCCCTGGGGCGCCGTTATGAGTTCTGATAATATATATACTGCCACAAAATAAACTAAATTAAATTTTAAGTAAAATTTATTGCCAAAAGTAAGAAAAAAAGTAAAAAGCAAATAAATAAACAAAACAAAAATGAACTCAGCAATTCAAGAGATATGAGGCTTTATAAATTTTATAAAAAGAAAAAGGAGAATGATAAAAATTTGAAAGGAAAAAGCCATTGCCTTTAAAGAATAAATTTATAAAGTTTCTGCTATTGTGAGTATGGGAATATGGGATAAATTGTGTAAATAAACTGGTTTTTGGAAGAAGGATGAAAGTATTTATATTTAGTAATATTCATAGAAACAAAAGAAAAAAAATGCAAAATACCATACTATCTGAAAAACAATAGCTCAATTTTACAAAAGAGAAATGCATGTTTGCATATATCTTTATAATTCAAAAGTATAACTTAGTTTTATTTAAAAATTCTGCCGACAGTTACAGTTAAGGAAAAGTATTTTCTATTTGTATTTCACTTGCATCTGTATTACTATATTGAATAACTTAATCAATTTTAGAAATAACAATTTTACTTAGAAATTAAATATTTTTATAAATTGTACCCTTCTTCCATATAGAGATCAAAACTATTCAATAATACACTCATGTCCATAAATTAAGGATGATTCAGAATCACACAGAAATTGATCTCTAAAATAAAAATTTCACCTGTGGAATGATCATACACATCTTGAAGAAGAATATGCAAATTACAGGAAACCACCAGATGGCGTGGATGGTACGTCACAATGACGAGAGTGTAAGAGAGGGGTATATAAGGAATGGTGGCAAAGAAGTAAAATTGTTCACAAGCGCTGTGAAAGCCTTTCAGTGCAAAAACCGCATAGTTATGGCACAAAGGAGGCATTTGGATGATGTTTTACGTGGCAGAATTATCGGACGACTGGAATGTGGACGTAGCCAGCTGGAAGTATCCGAGGAACTTGGAATCGCCCAGAGTGTCATCTCCAGGCTTTGGCAACGATTCCAAGATGATGGTAATGTGAGTAGACGTTACAGCACAGGTCGACCCCGAGTTACAACGCCGAATGACGACCGCTATTTGGCAGTTACTGCCAAAAGAAACAGACGGAGTACAGCATCAGACCTGTCTCGTCAGCGCTCTTCAGCTACCGGTACGACAGTTTCAAGGCAGACCGTGTACAGACGCTTAGGGCACATTGGTCTATATGCTCGTAGGCCTGACAGATGTGTTCCACTTACCGTAACTCACTGTCGCCTGCGATTAACCTGGAGTAGAGAGCATGCATTGTGGACACCGCAACAGTGGTCTTGTGTGATGTTTTCCGACGAGTCCAGGTTTAGTTTGGAGTCTGATTCTCGCCGGACATTCATCTGGAGAGCGCCAGGTACCCGTTACCACCAAGAGAACACCATTGAAAGACACCGTTACGGTGGTGCAGGATGGCTCGTTTGGGGAGGAATTATTCTTGGTTCCAGAACTGACCTGCATGTTCAGAGTGTAACGATGACAGGCCACATCTATCGGGATGTCATTCTGGAACAACATGTACGTTTGTTTCGGGGCGCCATGGGTGCTGAATTTGTGTTTATGGATGACAACGCCCGTCCTCACCGTGCAAACATTGTAGACGAATGCCTTCAATCGGAGGATATTACCCGTATGCATTGGCCAGCATACTCACCGGACTTGAATCCAATAGAGCATGTGTGGGATATGCTTGGCCGACGAATTGCAGCCCGTCAACCCCCTCCCACCTGTCTACCGGAACTTCGGAGTGCATTGCTTGATGAGTGGTGTAATATTCCCCAAGATCAGATTGATCATTTGATACTCAGCATGCCTAGGCGTTGTCAGGCCTGTATTGCATCGTCCGGGAGACATACTCCGTATTAACCATCCTACTAACCATGTTATACTGTTTTTTGTAAATAGGTTCTTTTTTGAAATTTGGTCAAGGGAGTAAAACTTGCAATTTTTATTAATTATGTCAAACATATAGCATCTTTTTTGCTCTTTACTTTTTGTTTAATAAATAGACTTTACAAATAAGTCAAATTTGTTTTGCTTCTTTCTCTTTCTTTGCCTGAACTTCATTATCCTTAATTTATGGACATGAGTGTATTTAAGTATTATTTTATTAAATATGCTTTGCAACAGCGCAAATATGAAAAAAAAAATTAATTGAATGAGCATTAATTTTTTAGTCAGAAGATCAAAATATTTTTTCCATAAAGTGCAGTATAACTTTCAAATCGTCAAATTTGTTAAAGATTCGTACAAAAAAAAAAAAAAAAATGAAGAATTAAGGCTGTCAATTAATAAAGTAGAAATTTATAGAAATAAAATACATTTTAACTTTTTATCATAATAACACATTTTAATATGTCCGCAGTAGAGAAAAGTAATTATTAATTGATCTTTTCATCAGAATAATACTGCTGTAATATTGCTCGAAAAGTGTTCATGTTATCAGGTTGTTAATTTGAAAAATTAAGAAATTAAGGGTAGGGGATGTAAGGAAAGCAGTCAGTGTCAGAACACTTCCAGAAATTGGGAGGGTTGTTTAGAAAACAGGGCATTTGTGTTTTCTAGATATGCAATGCAACTGATCATCTTAGATGACAAAAATGGATTATAAATTGCCAAGCAATGCACTGACTAATTAGTGTCTTTACAGGGACAGTCTGAATAGCCAGTCATATAGTGAGTCCAGGAAGATGATTTAGAGCACACACAAGGACCAGTGGGTGATTTGTTAAATTTATTTAAATATTCATTAAGGAGTTCGTTATTAGTGAAGAAGATGAAAAGTTTTCGATGAGGAAGACAGATATCTCTTGAAACTTTCAGAAAGAATCTGTGTGTTATCCAGTTTTTAAGGCTAGCATTTCATTCCTCAAGCCCACGAAGAAACTTCTGCCTGTATTGAGTTTAAAACAAAGCCACAGTAAGGTATCTGCCTAAGGTAAGCGCCTTGAGCGAAGCACTTTTTAAAAGAAGCTGTTGCATTAGGTCAAATTGTTATGAGCGGGAGCGGACATCGAGTTTTAATAATCGGATAATCAGATTACCTGTTACCTTAATCGAGAAAGCTGTTTGGGAGGCAAATTAGCAAACTCACTGCCAAGAACTCTTTCCGTGAGATTTGATCTTATTAATATTAAGTTTTTTCTTCTGTCTTGTAAAGTTGTAGTATTTCTTGTACTATGGGTTTTTGTGTATTTGGCAATATATGGGTAGTATATTGGCTGTCTGTGTAAATGATCGCTGATTCAGATGTAGTATGTGTAATACTGCTAAGAGCATGCTGAATTGCAATAATGTCCACCTTCAAGCAGTGGCGGATTAATGCAAGTTTCTCGGGAGGGGGTCGGTTAGTTAGAAGATTCACATGTACGCCCATTTTGTGGAAGTAAAATAGGATCTTTTACATTCATTTCTTTTGTCTCGAGGGGGGGTCTCCCTCTCCGCCCCCCTTTAATCCGCCCTTGCCTTCAAGAAATAATTTATGTAGCATTACTTTTGTTATCACGAAGAACATCAAACACACACTTAACCAGTGTGGCACTTTGAACTGTCGGCAAAGATATGGAGCGATTCTTGTGAGTATTTACTGGGTTGAAGAGGTTTATTTTTATAGCTAAAAGTAATTTTGTGGATATGTGTCAATTCAATGTCCGATCGGTATAGTTCAATGTTTCCTAAGTGAATTCGAAAAATGTTAAAGGTGTACTAATATGAATAGTACCATGAAGTCTGAATACGCAAAATTGGAAGAAAAACATATGCAGCATAAATCTTGCTTCTTTGCATTAAAAACTTTCTTAATAATCAGTAGGAATGTTATATTTAAAATTCCAAATCTAGTTTAATTTTCTTTGAAAAAAAGCAATATCAAAATAGTTTATTTTTCACAACAATTGCATCGGTCGATAGTACAAATGATTATAGATTTTCTTTGCAAGTTAAGTTTTATTTTAATTTATATTGTATGTTTAAAAATTTTTGATAAAAATGAATAGGTATGCACGGGTCGCGATGGTTTTTTTTTTTATTTTTGCCAATCCATTCACCTAATAAGATTTTCCTGGACATTAAGAAATGCAATTGCCAATATTTTCGCCAAATCGTATTTCCTTTTGACAAACTAATTTTATTGTCGCAATTTGTGACGTTGGCGATCGACAGCGCGACCCCAGGGTATGGAAATATACCTACAAAAATATAATAACTTACGAAGTTGTAGAGATTATAACGTGTAAAGGTGCATACTCTATTATAAGCATGCAATGCCAGAATAAAATGCAGTTTTTATGTAGTATGTTGAATTCTCAAATTTTCTGATATCATTTTAAACGGAAAATACTTTTACTTTATCAATATTAAAACTTAAAGTTTGGAGAAGTATTCAAATATGTTCAATAAATCTTTTGCAACAGGAACCAAACGTTATAGTTTAGTTGTTGATGCCCTCGAACCTTAATGCAAGACTTTCTTTAAAGCCACAAAGGAATTACTTTCAGCATCTCGCTCATCTTACTAATTATTTTCAACTTATCTCTTCCAATATGTACTTATTTCTCTTAGATAAGTTTGTAATCGATTATTAAAGATTATATTATCGAACTCTAACAATTCGATATAAATAAACGTACTTGTTAATGACAAACCGAGCCCTGTGGATGCTGTTTGAGAATCAATAGGATGAAACAGTTTAAGTGTTTCCGCTGTGAGTATTTGCATTCGCAGAATTATCAAAACAATATATTTCGTTGTGTTTTACAAAAGTTAAATTGAATAAATCTATCGATTTATTGCTTCAGAATGCTAAATAACATTTTTGAGACAAAAGATGTCCGATAATATTAAATTATGTTTGGGAAAAGATGAATTTTAATTTGTACACTTGTGAAATTACAATTGTAACCTCCTGTTTCTATTTTAAGTAAGCAATCAAAAATTCCTTTTGAAATAATCTCTGCCTTTTCGTGTAAGTTAGTAACGTAATGTAAGTTTTTGATATAAGCTATATATGCATCCACAAACAATTTGTAGGACTTTGTTTATGATGTAAACATAATGTATACCCCTTTACGACGGGAGTTGTTTTCAAGTTCAATTTTATTTCTTAAGAATTTTAATTGAATTAAAGGTATTATTTATGGCTGAAAGAAGTATTTAAAATTAAATTTTCAAGAAAATAAAGTAAGTTCAATTTTATTTCTTGAGAATTTTAATTCAATTAAAGGTATTATTGCTAGTGGAAAGAAATATTTAAAATTAAATTCTCTAGAGAATGAAGTTTGCTTTTGCCTTTCTTTCGACTTAGATTTTTATCGACTAAAAAGTAAGAAAAAGTAAATTTCTAACCCGCACAACCATACGAGCTCGGTCTTCAAGGAATTATGTAATGTTTCTGGAATTCGACCCTGGTTTAAAAATAATACTGTTAGAAAACGCCAGGCATTTGAGAATTCAATTTTCACAGTCTTCCATAAAGAAAAAATCGTCTTAGAATTTCTACTTTTATCTGTTCTCTGTCTAGCTGCTTTGTTGAAGTTTCAGTTAGACGTGACAAGACTGTATACTAAGATAACGATCGTTTTTGCTGCGAAACGATGGGTTGTATTATTATGTAACTGTTGTTTTTAATAAACAGTTGAGTTCTTACTATTAGGTGTACCGGTAAGTAATGCTGCTTATTTTATACTAAATTCAAATAAATAAATTTCCAGGTTTTTTTATTACAAGCAAGCTGAGCCTAAATATAGGATTCATATATCTTTAACATATTAAAGCAATAATTTTTTTTTATTTTGTTTCTTTCCAGAAAGATATTCAAAAAAGGGACAGTGTTCATCTATCCTTTTTAGAAGATGACATTCAAAATATCTTGAAATTGATTTTTAGGTATTCGCGATTATTGTATTTTACAGCAAGAACTTCTTTCTATATGTCTTTCTTCCTTTGAGACGGGCACGATATATGTGATAAAAACATTTCAACCTATGAATTTTGGAAAATACTGTCAAATTTAGCTGCTATGTTACAAAACTGGCGTACATGTCAAATTTTGTTTTATTATGTACAGGCTAAATATTGATAAATGTTAAATCCTTACTTTCCTGTTCTCCATTATATTTTACTGACTATCTTCATCAATGAGCTTCTCACATTTGAAAGCTCTAACGCAATGAAATATTATTTATATTCATATTTATTTATTTATTTTGAAACTGCTAGATACAAGTAGAATTTTATGATGTTAAATATACATACATTATTTTGTAAGTCACCGTTTTTTAGAACATGTTCTATCTAAGGTTAGATAGCTTTCCATAGCTTAAATAGTTTAGCAAGCAAATGCGATTGCGCGTATAATTTTTTTAATTTTTTTTAAAATCGGTGTTCGGCTTATAATATTCTAAAACATTGTAAAACTATAAAAATTCGAAGCACTGTGTTTTAAGGAAGTTAGATTGCGTGAAAAACCGTAAACAAATACAGTGTCTTATATTTAACTGAAACATGCAGTCTACAAGTCTCACGTACATGCATATCCATTACACGCAACTTAACGCGGAAATTTGTCTCCTATTTTTAAAAATCTCCTCATCTTAAATGCATTTAAAATGCATATTTAATGCCATAAAAAGCATACATAACTAAAAAAATGCAATTAGAATTTAAACAAAAATGCATTTTTAATGAATGGAGGAATGCGCTAGTAGATGGGGTAGAAAATTATGTTAACAATTTGAAAGAAATTTCTAAACGCAATGTTTCCAGAAGTTCAGAAACCTAGTTTAATTTAAACATGTTGCGTGTATAACAAGTAATACAATAAGTAAAAAAAATCATCGATTCTTGTTTTGAGTCGCAGAATTGAGTTACAGAAGGTTTCTGCATGAAAGTAAATAATATTGAAGGCGAACACAATTTACAAATTTTCAGTAAAGTAATTTTTTTACAAACTACAATAAACAAATATTACTGGTTGTGCTATTGGTTTTTAAGACTGAAGTATTAATTCAATTGTAGAAAGTTTCTAATTTTAAACAATATATGTCTTTTTAGCTGGCCAAAGGATTGAGTAAATAGCATTTCATTTTTTTAAATGCTTAAATATTCTTTCAAACATCCTGTACTATGAAAAGTTAAAAATTATTCGTAATTTCCCTGAAATATTTAGCTTCCTATTTTTAAATTCCTGTGTGAAATGTTGTTACAAATAGAAAGTACGAATATTGGAAGAATATATAAATTCTTCTTTAAGAAATTCAAAATAATAAATTGTGAATTTATTATATAAAGAGTATTGTGCATTTAGTATCTGAAGAGACCGCAAACTGTTAGTCAAATTTAATGAATTTTAATGAAATGTGTCAAAAGAGGAAAGTTGTAATACTAAAATATTAAGTATTTAAATAAGATACGTTATCAGATTCAATACGATATATCAATACGTTATCAGATTTAAATTACGTATATGCGAAGACGTAACAACTCCTAAAAATAATGACTTTATTAGCAAAAGTGTCACAATATTTTTTTCACAACTTTTTTTAAATATTTTATGCATGAAGTTGAATACTTATGAAACAAATTGAAACTCACATACTTTTTTACCGCAACTTTTAATATTAAAGAGAGTGTGTATGCATGGGATATGTTTATTGTATTTCATTGTTCATTTGTGTATTTGTATTTGTCAATGTGTGTAAGCATAAATGTATGCATATCTAGTCTCATTCTTTTGAACAGGATGCAAAGAATCATTATTTTTCGTACAAATTTCAGGATAAACAGATAAAAAATCTACCAGGAAAAATTTAAATATCCTGAGAGGTTCAGGTATTTGAAATATAATATTTTTGTGAAAACCTTTGAAGTTTGACTGTACATGCGTAACTTTAGTGAATTAGATGTTGTATAGCTGATAGATTTTGTTACGATATCACTCCTTTCCTTTCATACTTAGTTCTAATGTATCTCTCACGCTAAATTAGTAAATAAATAAAATTTAATCAACTTCTCTTAGGGTGAATGGAGTTTTTTATAAATAAATAAATTTCATATTTTAGCAGAAATTATTAAGCAGATAAAAGCAGGAATTCATGCACGGCAACAGCACATGAATATAAAATATGAAATAAACATATTTAAAAAAAGAGCAGACAATGAGTTTACTAAAGCAAACGTTACCATAAGTACTTAAAGCAGAGAGGCATGGTTGTGGTAAAAAACTACATACCTGAAAACAAGAAAAATAAATCAATACAAAGAATCTACTAGCATACACATTAAATAATACATTATTTCTATTAATTTTTTTGCATTTTTGTAATAAATTTCAACTCATCACTTACCTGACTTAATCTGTTCTTTTTAATGCATGATAGAAATTATACAAATGTCCTTTCAAATTTACAATTTTTATGTAAATATAAATGCTAATTTATAGAATCCATATATTGGGTGCAAGGAAAAAAGGAGAGAAAGGTATTACATTTATATGCTTTTTATCGAGGAAATACGTCCTCCCTTGACTTTTATCATAATCTCCACCTGATTTTCACACTGAATCAATATTTTGTTTCACACTTTCCTGATATCCACGTTTTAAATAATATCTCGATTACAAAATCAGTTTGTTTTGTTTCTATTATTTTGTTCACAATAATATTCGAAACCAATATTAATAAAGAACGGCATTTAATTTAATTGCTTATAGTTTTGAGAGAAAGATGTGTAAATATACTGCTTGGAATTTTACGAAAATTGCACGTATTGACGTATAATAAACACATAAGAAGTACCAAAAAGGAAATATTATTTATTACAAGGATTCTGAATTTAACTGTACACAATTGCTGCAGTGAAATTCACAACACTTGCAAATAAAATTTTATTCATAAAAGCGTGAAAAGTGTTATTCATGATTTACAGATAGTATCGAAAGAAAAAAGCACATCTGCAAAAAGTAACCTCTTTTTTTATTTTGCAATTCGTTTAAATAAAATATCGCCTGATGATAAATAAAAATGAAAATTTTTAGTTTTATTTTGATTGATGTCATTTACAGACACGTTAAAGATTAATTGCTATAATTCGTACATAAACAACAAAAATATTTTAAATTTATTGTACACCAGGCTTAACTATTTGTAATTATTTGACATTTACTACCTATAAATTGTATTAATCGAATAAATCTGTTCGTAGTTAATTGGAAGTATGTTAACTTTTGAATAATTTAACACAGAAATTGTAAAAGAAATGTCTTTAGCAATTGCATTTAAAAAAAATTTTAATGGCAAATGTTTGTATATTAAAATGCGAAATATAAGGCAGACCAGAATACTTTGAATCCTGAAATTTCTCCCTGCTTCTATTTTTCTTCTAAATATTTTCTGGAATTCGATGAGGTATGCTTCGGCCGAACTGAAAAACAAACTAAAGCAGAGAAGAACATGGGGAATCAATAATTACTCTCATTAATTCCTTATCCAAATATTAGTGTTCTTGTCAGGGATCATATTTTGCATCGCTTCTATTAAATATGTCGGAGCATCGTTAAAGAGCTTTGCTTAATTTATGTGATATGCCTTGATTATTTTTGCCTCTTAAAAAGAACAAATGTTATTCAATTATGAAGTATTTCGAAATTCATGAGTGGAAAGGAATGAACAGCACATTATGTGGAATGGAATAATATTTTTCTAATTGTGTATTTTTATTCTTAGAATGTTCGCTCAAAATTGGTTGAAAGCCCAAGTTTTAATGCATTCGGTTCTCGTAAATTTCATTTAGGTCTAAGTGCATACGCAAAGCAGATATAAAAAAGAAATAGTTCTCTATCAGTATTGGATGAAGATTGTTAATTATAATTAAAATTTATTGCGAAATACCAGATTAGATTAAGCAGATAATAAAAGTAAGAATTAAATTTAGATAATAATAGTAAAAACATAATATTGAACTAACAAGATAATAATATTTGTATTTGATCTGAAAATAGTTTTTCATAAAATGTCGAAAATAATTTGCTTCTGCATTGAAAAATACACAATTGCGCATTAAAGTCTGTTGTCTTTTATGTTCTTATGTAATACACTGACTCATTTTACTTTGAACAGCTATCTTGCACTAGATATCTATAAGGTGTTTTTATGATTTTGTTTTTAAAACAATTTAGAGTCACCTGTAGCTTGACCCAAAATGCGAAATGTCACCAAACTTTTGATGGAGATTAATGATCACATGGAAAGCAAAATTCCGTTAAGAAAACATTTAGTTCTGAAAATCGCAGATAGGTATATTTATGGCACTGGACAATACAGTAGAACTCCAATTATCCGAATCATTTGGGACCGGAAATCATTAGGATAATCAAAAATTCGGATAGCTGGATTTTTTCCAAAAAAGGGTCTAAAATGTATTATAAAATTACTGTGTGTATGCATGCTGAAAATAGGAGAAAAAACTAATTATAAAGAAAAAGAGCTTTTAATTAAATGAAAAGGCAACACATTTACATGTCAAGCGTACCTACAAGTGCTGTACATTAGTACAGTATGTACGTACCGTACGGTAAATGAAAACCATTGTTCGCGCTGCGCCTGCACTACCTTCCCGGAGGGAAGGACAAATGCGCCCATAGACAGAATCTTTCCTTCGTTTCCTTCTTAATTTCTTTCTTAAATTCTGCCAGCGATTCGGATAATCGGCGATTCAGATAGTCGGAGTTCGGATAATTGGAGTTCCACTGTACTAAAAAAAGTTACCACAAAAAATAATGCATGGTGTAGCCCTGAAAACTACTTGACTGTAGTCCAATTTCTTGCTGGGGAAGTGAATCTGTGAATAAAGTTTAAAATTTCACTGTGATTTTGTAAGAGTTCTTATTTTCCTTTCACTACTGTACAACGCAAAAAAAAAACCTAGTGTTGAATTTTGCATCTTTTTCTTTCACATTATCTTACTTATCATATCATCGTTACTATCCAGCAAATTTTGAAACCAGTTCGGTTGTTGATCTTACCAACAACCGTTGGTAAGATCAACACCCATTCACCATTGGTGATTAACAATGCTAGTTTAAAAAAAGTCCTTGTATATTAATAAAAATAAATGTATGTTTGTACAGGTATTTGTTTTACGTTTACTGCTAAAACAATTTGACTGATCTGTTTTAAACTTCGTACAGAAATGCAGCCGAACATAGAAAAAACACAGGCTATATTAAGATTCAAAAATCCACCCGTTTTCAGATTTTTAGCGATTTTTCGATATTGTCAGCTTTAGAAAGTTTTTTATTATTCATTAGTAAAAAAAGTAAATCGAATGAAAGAAGAATGTTTGGTGTTCAAACCAATTTGAGAGTATTTTTATTTCAAAAATATAGGAATACTTTACAAATCCAAATATGATAGCAGGCTGTGAGGCAAAAATTTTGACACGGGTGAAATCATTTCTCAAAAAAAAAATCTACCTCAATTTTTCAGTGTAGAAAAAAAAGAACGAAGAAAACTCAAGTATAGTTATTCTCTTTGAAATTGAAAATATCGTGTGCAGGATATCAAATGCAGAAAACTTCGCTTTTAATTTCGCTCTCCTGCTCCCCCCCCCTGCCCCGAAATCTGGCATTTAAAAGTTGTTCTTATCCTAGTCATTGACAAATATACAAGGATAGTTTTCTTAATATTATAAAAAGTCTAAAATAATTTGACACTCGCGGACGCCTCTTCTAAGGGACTAACGTAAGTGCACATGTGTGCCTATATTTTACGGTCAGCGAAAGTAAAAAAAAAAATTCTGGGGCCAAAATACTTTTGATTTGTATCAATGAAAATTACACACAATGAATTTCATATTTATCCACTTAAAATAAATAATTAATTCAATATTCTGTTTTTAACATGACGAATTGTTGTAGTAACAGAATCCATTATTGCCACTTAAGTTTGTAAATACCAAACTAATGAAACTGGAGTAATTTGTGGAGTTCTTAGGAAATAAAAATACATAAATGTTTTTCAAACAGAATAGTAATCGAATTTTTAATGCTGTTATATATATATTGCACTCTCTTTCTTCATGCATGTGTGATAACCTTACTTCTTCATAACTTCAAGTCCATGACTTACAATTTCGCTGTAAAATAATCCGGAGCTAAGCATGCGCATGCGCGTTAACCTCTTATCAGAGAAAGGATTCTCCGGTGTCAGAGAAATCGGAAACTTTTTGTGAATTTTAATCTTAATACATTTACCATATTAACCAACGATTCGACGCATAATCTCATTCTGATTTTTCTGACAACAGACTTCGCTGCCTTTGCCAGGGTGCTTGAAATGTTGCAATATATCTGAAGGTGGTAAAATGGAATATAGCAGAAAATTATTTTTTAAATCGGAAGTAAGTTATAATAGCTTATTTGTTTTTTATTTTATGATATCACCTTTCCCGAGTCTCAGAAGGTTAAATTTATTTCAGATTTTGTTAGACGGTTGAATTTAACAATGTAAATGGCAAAAAATTTTGGTACTATGAAAACAGTAATGTTAAACATACAGTATGAAATTCTCTATTTATTTTAAGTAAGCAAAAATGAAATTTACTGAGTGTCGTTTTCATTAATACAAATAAGAATTATTTTAATGACAGAAGATTTCTTTTTACATAAGCAGATACTTACGCACTCCTGAAGGAGAAAGTTCTCTCTGATTTCGGATTGTTTGAGATGCTGTTATTTTAACTCTTATGGTGCATACTGTTTTTGAATTTTGATCCATGTGTGATTCTCTAGACTGCGCAGCTTAAGAAACAAATTGCTACGAAATTCTACAACACAATTTTTTGGTTTTTGGTTTGCGATTCTGATGTAAATGTTAACGTTAGGGGAGAAACTATTTGGGAACGTCGATCAAAAAAATTTCTTTTAAATACAAGTGTTGAAAAAGAGATTGTTTACTCACGTATGAAGAACGGTGGTACTTTAGCTAGTTATTAAAAAATGTTCATCAGAATGAAAATTTCTTGACTAAACGCTTAAAATTCATCTAAATACATTCATAATCTAAATGCTGTATCACTCATAATACAATACCCCCCCCCATTACACGGGTTCATATAAGGCAGAGTCGTATCGGGGTAAAATTGCTATCTTTTTCCTATAACACATTAAAAAAGACTCGCACAACATGGTAAATAAATTAAACAGATATTTTTCTATTACCTATTAACATTGATGATGCTGTTCATGTATTTGTGACTCGTACAAAACGAATTCGTATAACACCGGACTTATCTACCCTGTTAAAGGGAGACTGTAATACTAGTTCCGTATATTCAAAATATATTGCACAGTATTGAACAAACTATTATGAGAGATCATATTTTAATACTTTAAATTAACTAATTTATTTATCGTGATTATTACGTGGTACAAGAAGATATAGCGATTGCAACCCTTATTCTTATGTGATACAACTGATCTTGATACACATTAATATTTCTTCAAATGCGTTATCCGATAATCTCAGTTGTTCAGTATTTTCATGATTTATAGTGTTTTGGAATAGTTTGCCAACATTGAAATTGGTTTAAAGTTTAATTTTGCTGTCAGAAAATTTTGGAAGTGAGCTCTATGGCAGTTATTGATTAAATTCAATCAAAAGTAAATCTTGCAGTGCAGCACGCAGTTTGTATGAATCCAAGTTACTGATTAAATTTCTAACCACATGCGACTGGAACGGAGGTTTCCTTCTTTTCTGTTAATACATATTGCTGCCGAAATTTGTTTTCATAAATTAAGTTGACAATTTTATTAGAAAAACAATCCTATTTGCAGCGATATAAATGATTTTAATAATATCAAATTCACTTATGCGTATTTTAATCTATATAACATATAAATATAGTTACGCTTATTACAGATTCACGGATTCATTGACTCGCTGACTCTGGAACGCTTTCGGGGAGCTCAACTCCAAAACAAAACTTTTACTGTCATTATTCTGAAATCCATATTATGTTCGATTGTGTAAAAAAGAGAAAGGAAAAGAGAAAATAAAATTCGTACTACATTAAAACGCTTAAGGCCCAACTGTTCCCCCATTTTTAGCAAAGCTAATCCAATTTTATCTCCAGGAAATTGTTTCGTTTGAATATAAAAATTTAAAGCTGCTTCATTCACGTCATTCTTTTTAATTTCAAAAGAAATTATTCGGAATTTGTACGATTTCTGTGCATTTGAAATAGTTTCTCAAAGTACCCAGATATTATTTTGCATGTTGCTTTGGATTCATAACTAATTTAATAACTTTAGCGGTTAAGATGTTACCTCGGTAGCTATAAAAAGGAATAGAAGTGAATAGAAATAGAATATGAAACATTATTTTAAACGGACAAAGACAAGATGTATTGAGCGTAGACCGTTAGAATATAATACTTTTTTAATATATAATTTAATATATATATATATTTTTTTTTTTTTGGGGGGGGGGGGGGAAGCACCCGTTGTAGTTGTCTCCACAAAGGGTTTTGTTACTAGTACAGAAATGTGCGTACTTTACTTCTATCTGAATTAATATGCATATTAATATTAAAAGACTGACTTTATTTTCAATGATTGCATGAACAACAGAAAATATGAATTTATTTCAGATAAGTATGAAACGAAAGCTTTACTTTTAAAAATGTACATTTTAGAAGTAAGAAGTAATGAATGAATTTCTTCAAATTTGAACCGCCAAACATATCCTAACATATAAATATACTAGGGGCATTCAAAAAGTAAGCTACACTTGTTCCTCCACGGATGGAAACATTGCGAAACAAGACCGAAGCTTAAATAAGACGATAGTTCAGTTTCACGGCTTCCAACGGCAGCAATTTTATTCGGATAGTCACAATCGTTGGTGCGTACTACGAGAAGGAAATGCCGCGTAAACGGGAAGCTTACTCCAACGTTGAAGTACGAGACACACTATGTTTCTGTGGGCAAAACGCTTCAAGCAAAAGCATTGTCTTCTTGCATGACAATGGAAGACTTCACAAGGCGAGCACAACACAGGATTTGGCTCGCAGCTTTGGGTGGGAGGTCTTCTAGCATCCACCGAACAGTCCCGAACTGGCACCCCTTCCCAGCAAACACACACCTGCTGGCGGAGTACCTTGCCTGTGCCTTTCTGCCTTTACGTCCAGCACCGGCCCGGCACTGCAAAAAGTAACTGAATCGTACCAAAAGTGGTCGCCCGAGAAGCACCTTGTCAGAAGCTCGGGAAGGCAATGGCACTGTGCTGGTGCTACTGCATGTGCCGGCCATCATTTACAATAAAGGCACAAGCCCATTAAGTTTAAAATGCCTAAAATGAAACGGCGCGGTGCGGTGATTATTAAAAATAAAGGCACTGGTCTGATAGCTTAACAGTGACTGTAATATAATGGCACTGTGCCGGCTTAGTGCCTATTCACAGCAATGCTGCCGTAATAAAAATACGAGCCAGTATCGCATCTAGGGGAGGGGTTAGAGGTCTTATTCATCAACCCCCCCTCCTCTCCCCCAAAAAAGACATTGCTTAAGGGTAGCATTTGGATTTACTGTACGTTTGGTTTAAGTAAAATAAGCTTTTATTAATCTCTATCCTATCAATTTATATTCAAGCCATTTTTTTAATCAATAAATAATAAAAAAAGCTGTACTATGGTTACACACACACACACACACATAACTTTAGGGTAACATTTTGCTATGTATTGTACATGTTGTTTTAATCAAATGATTTTTCTTATGTTAGCTATTCTAAATAGAAATTTCTACATCTATACCTGTTGCATAACTGCATAACTCAAATTTTATGGAGGAAAATAATTTTATACATTAAAATACGCTATGAGATTATGCATATTAAAAACAGTGAAAGTAAAAATTTACCGTTATCCAAGTTACATAATAGTGTTATCCAAGTAATTTGTAGAATTTATGTGTATGTTGTATCATAAACTAACAGGGTTCCAACATTTAAGCAAATGCTATTCGTATATTGCTCCAAACGACGAAACCAAATTAGTTGTCTTGAACAGCTTAACATTAACCAAAGCAATTAAACTTTCGAAAGTTCAATGAGAAACCGGAAAAAAATGTGTATCCTAAGAAATGTACTTGATTCGTAATTCATCAATTATAACTCTCTCGTTGCTCAACGTCTGCGACTGAAATTAAAGACAAAAGAAAGAAAAGAAAAAGAAAGAATGGTTGCTGCACCGGAAATGCGCCAAACTTGCCAATTTTAAAAGCATAACTATAGTGGCCCCGTACCATATTAACTTCGTGTTTCGGATTATATGTGCATTATATATATATATATATATACATATATATTGTAATTTTTCAGCTTAAAATTTGTCTTAAAAGCTGTTATATTAAATTTTATTATATTAAAATAGTTTTTCCTTTTGCTGTGAAGCTGTGCTTTTTGTTTTTCTCAATTGTTCTTGAAAGTGAAGTGATTCTTATTTTATGTTTGTAAGGAATTTGAATATAATTACACACTGTTCATTTAGCCCTAACGTAGCTTATAAAAATTTACAGGGCCCGATTATGACCAACAGGGGCCCCAGGCATTGATGAATTTGGGGGTCTCCATCTATAAAATTTGTTTTCTTTTTCAAAAAATTTTGACATATAAAAGAATATTTCAGAACTGGGGAATTATTCATTTGAAACTGGGGGCACTTTTGAACTGGGGACCCTGGACAAAGTCCCGATTTGCCCATGCTATAACAAGGGTCTGAAAATTTATCAAATATATGTAAACAAAAGAGTTTGAATATTGTATAATGAATACTGAAATGTGAAGGTCCCGGTTTCGGATCAATTCGCGGAGCTGTTGATCTAATTGTCTTGAGTTTTGGTCTGTTTACTCCAGATGTAACGTGAATGCCCATTAGAACCCCTTAAAAAGTCCTCCGACTAAGGTCCCAGGATAGTATTCTCCACTGCATCTTTTCAATAATGAGAGTGAAAAGGTTAAGCATGGATACGCGGTTAAATGCTTATATGCATATAGAAAGTTATTATAAACTCACTTAAACAAAAATCATATAAACAGTATGCACGTTTCGGATGGTACAAAAGATCGACCCTCCTTCACCACGCTCCTGAAAAGAAGGGTGGACGCTTTGTACCACCCGAAACGTGCGTACTATTCTTCAGTGAAATTTGGATAATGATGCGAATTTTTTGTCGATTCCTAGAATATTTTTATTTATCACTTTTTTTCTGCGAGAATATATATTGTTCGGAATTTTTAGTTATTTCGAATTTTTTCTCTGCTCTTTTCTGCGTATTATTATGCTATACCATATTATATATTTTTTCACTGAAAAGAGGGCAACTCACAACTTAAAAGTTTATTAGATCTATTTTATGCCCATTGGAGTACGAGGTAGCAGCAATTTTGTAAAATTTTCCAGGAGCGACCATAAGGTACGTGGTGCCCCCCAGCTAACGTAAAAAAGGCTGTCCTTTTATATATTTTTCACGCTTTGAACTCGATATACTCGATATTGTGTCCCTTCGAAGACAGCGCCTCGATGCGATGCTTACTTTAACCTGTTGGGCAGCCCTTGAAATTTCCAATAAACTATTAAAAGATCCTTTGAAAAGAAACATATATAATAACACTTATACACACCTCTTATTAAAATAGACAAGCAATTTTTTATTTTCTGTCTTCAAAAGCATAAAAAAAATTCATCTGTACTACGTATAAATAATCTGAATTAAGTGATGTACGGAAAAAACTTCTACACAGTATCCAAATCCGCGATAACAGTTCGAAGCTTCTAAACTCGACACGTGAGAAGTTAGCTGAGCACACAAGAATTTCTTGGGCTAGCCGTCTGGTCTGTTGCGTATATAGTTTTACATGTGAGGTCCCAAGGTAAATCAAACAGTTAATTCAAGAGCAACGAAACAGCGTAAAGAAAATATAATTCCTAAGTGAGCCCATTGCTTTCTATTTTCGACTATTACATGACGGTAGATTTTAAAAGGGGCTTAACGTAGAAAAATTCTTCAAGCATTTTTTTTCAGGAAAATTTTAGAAAAATTGTGAAAAATTAATATGAATTATAAAAATAATGAATTATATAAGAATATAAAATTCATGTTCTGTATATAGGCACTCATATACAGGGTGGGGGTTTCATTGTGGATGTAGCGAACATTTTTATGGCATACTGAACTCATTAGTTTATTTTAGTTTTTAGTACTAAAATATGTGAAAGCACAATATGAACTCTTCCCCTTAGACCCACTCCCCCCTCCAAAAAAAATCTTAACTGTGACCCTGTCTTTGGGTGTACGGAAAACACTTCTACACAGTATGAAAGTAAAATAATATTATTTAATTAAAATAACGAAATTTTATGCTAACACTACAAAATATATACTATACAGGCCCATTGCCGCCAATTACTGCTGGCCCGGTACATTTTAAACAGTGCCACGCCGTTAACTTTTTTTTTGCATGTCATAGACACGTGGCAGTTCGCCGTTACTAGTTATATACCGGCGCATATGCACTTTTCAGACACTGGTACTCTAGTGACTTCCAGACGATGGCAATCTACCTTGCTCCCGGTATACGGCAGTTTGCTAGCACGACGGGTACCCGGCCGTCATTTTGCGGGCAGTTGTGTGTTTGCTGGGTTGGAGTAAGTTTCCAGTTTACGCGGCATTTCCTTCTCGTAGTACGCACGAACGATTGTCATATCCGAATGAAATTGTTACCGTTGGAAGCCGTGGAACTGAACTATCGTCCGATTAAACTTCGGTCTTGTTTCGCAATGTTGGCATCCGTGGAGGAACAAGTGTAACTTACTTTTTGAATGCCCATTAAAGTTACGCTTATCACTGAAATTCCAACGTAATGTTATTGATTAGGAGAAAAAGAACAAAATAACAATGAGTCTCAAAAATCTGATGCAACATTTCACCAAAACCTGGTACTAGAAAAGTTGGCTCCGTAAGATGGTGAAACCTTGTTCCAACTTTTGATGATTCACCAAATTATGGTTAAACCTGAGAACCAACAAGGTTTCACCATCTTATGGCACCAACTTTCTAGTACCCTGTTTTGATGACACGTTGCACCAAAATTTAAGAACTGTTCTCAAAATGTTAATACAAAATGTATTGTCGACTGACCGCCAAAATACGCACTTTAGTACATATTTAATCTTATTCAGTAATGTAAATTTCAATGTTGTTCTAGCAATTTTCGTGAATTAAGCAAAATGCTAAGGTATTCCGGAAAAATGTCTAAGAAAAATAAAATACAATAAGGGTATTCAAAATTGTGCAGAGTGTGAGATCTTGGCAATGTCTTTGTGCTAAAGTTTAAAATGGACTAAGGAATTTTTTGCAATGTCTTCTTGAAAACTGATTACATGTCTCAAAAAATATTGAAGCTTTAAGAAAAATTAAATATTTTTTAAAAAAAAAAACCTTCTACCGATTTTGAATCTATATGAAATTTGCAACACTTGTTAAGAGTTTTCTCCATTTCTCTATTCTATCTCTTCTCTTGCTCTAAAATTCGAGATACCAAATTTTAATTAAGTTTAAGAAAAAATAATAGTTATATAGAATTAAATATATATATATATATATATATATATATATATATATATATATATATATTTCCAATGGCAAGTGTACACCGTACAACAGATATCTTTCCACAAAAGGAAAGAAACCTAGGAAGAAATGAACATAAAGTTGGAAAGACATTGGTTCGTCGACTTGCGTCTGGCAATCCAATATCCCATAAGAATGTATATATATATATACTACAACTACAACATAGCCTTGAAAAGGAATGTTGATTATTTTAGTACTCAAATATTTCATAAATACTTTTTTTGGGGGGAGGAACAGTAAATAAATCTTTTAAACGCAGATGTTTTGATACGAAAGCTATAAGCAATGCTTGAATATACTTTATCCACTTTTTCAAAAAGCTTATCTTCATTCCGTTCTGACGCATGATATACGGCTTAATGCAAAAGTAAAGAACACTTGACATGGCGAGTCTGAATTACCGTAGCACAAATAGAATTACGGCGTATTTTGAGATTTTTACAATTTATGGTCGGAACTGGCGATCAATAATGCTATTCAATTCAACTTCCGATAAACACCGTAACACAGCCATTGATAAATGATGCTGGGTAACTGATTTTCGATGTTTATTCGATCACTCAGTCTCCAAAGTTAAATACGAAATCGATTCATGATCCTGTTGTTTTTGGTCGCTGGATTCTGTTTTTCTCAACTTTACCTGCCTACTGTTTGACACAGTGAGCATAAGAATTTTTTGGGCATTCTAGTAGTGAGTTAGCTTTCTTTTCAAAAGAAAAGTATTTATTATTATTTAACTTAGTTTCAAATTTGGTAATGCAAAAGATTACACAAAGTAATGGCTTTATTCTATATATCGTGTATGTAGAATCGCAGTTGGTTGAATTGCACGTATTTATTCCATATTAAAAGGTCGTGTACTTCGGTGGAACGAAACTGAGGGTCAAAAAAGAATTTCTTTTTTTTTCGCTTAGCGATAGTGCAGAAAAGGCAAGGCCCGATTTAGAAAATTCTTGATCATAGGCACAACCTGGGAAGGGGGGTGGGGCTAACAGTGATGTTGGCAGAGTGAAATTTCCAAAGGGAAATTAATATCTGGCTGTTACCTGCTCTCGAAAGTCTGCGAATTTTTTTTCCAAAATGGCACTCGTCTATTATCTTTAATGATGAATTTAACAAACAAATTCAACTTGTACATAAAATACCTAAGAATTTATTTTTTCCAACCCTGGTTATAAATGCAATCCAGTCATTGAGCAGATTGGCAACTTGTTTAAAATATTATATGAAAAAAATTGAAAGGACATATAAAAATCTGTTATTAAAAAAGATAAAATTAAGAAAAATTGAATTAGGATTTTCTTTTGGGGAGCCCCAACATTCGGGGGCCTTACGCTCGGGCTTCTGGGACTAGTGGAAAATCAGGGTCTCAGAAAAGG
The DNA here is from genome assembly GCA_038373885.1 of Cheiracanthium punctorium. Taxonomy (NCBI): domain Eukaryota; kingdom Metazoa; phylum Arthropoda; class Arachnida; order Araneae; family Cheiracanthiidae; genus Cheiracanthium; species Cheiracanthium punctorium. Next base: position 735,331 of record JAWZYV010015281.1, read on the forward strand.
TCCCTTTTTTTCCAAATTTAAGATTCCGAAATTTAGAAGCCATAAAAAATACTTTCATGGGCATGAGCAACCAAAAGATTAACTTAAAAAATGAATAATAAATCATTTTTCATAAAATTATGAACTTACGTTAATCATCAGAATTGACTAAAACAGCGGTTCTCAATGTTTTAACGTCGCCCCCCCCCATTAAAGGCTGACTTACGGTGGCGCGTCGCCCCCCCCCCCACACACACACACACACTCACATTTTTCAGCATACATTCAGTCTTTCAATCTTCAACAAGTAACATTTAGTCGAATTTTATACAAAATAATGTTATCAGTAAAATTTGAATGTACATTTTAAGCGAAAATGGATATATTTTTGAGTAAAAATGAGAATAAATAAGATGATTTTTTTAAAAAACATGCATCAGTACTTGCTGTTTGATTTTTCTCGCGCCCCACAGGTTTTGAAGCACTGGACTAAAATACATATTTTTCAGCACTATATCAAATGCTTCAATTATGTCATGATAAAAAAGTACCTTGGGTGTCTTCTGAGGAACACATATTGCGATTACTCAAGGCTAATTTTCTTTTGACTGTATAAGTTAGATTTTCTTTGCTCAGAGTTTTAAATATTCTGTGATTGAGTACTACACCGCGAAAGTACATAATTATGAAAAACACCATTTTGAAAGTATTTCAAGTGTCAAAATATTTCGCATTTTATTTATTTTCGGTAATGAAATAAAAGCATATTGGGGAAGATGGCCTAAATTATCCTGTTAAGGGGAAAATATGTATAAAATGTTAAGCATAAATGTTTAAAACTTTGGCCTTTTGCTATCATATTTTACACTAGAAGCATGATAAACATATTTTCATAATATTTTTAAAGCATATTGAGTAATGAAAAGGATAGAATTTTGAGAATACCCAAACAATCATTTTACTCTCAACCAAAAGGCAGAGTGATCCTTCATTTGAAAATAACTATAAATTGTTTTATTATCGGCAAAATAAAAGATGTAAAAGTAATTACGATTGTACTGAATGTGAAATAAAATAAGTTTCACAACCATGTAGTATGCATAATTTAGTTTATGAAAATTTTAAATAAAAAAGTATCACAAACAATAAAATGGAATATTTCAAAATTAGAATTTAAAAATATTTGGCCTAAAATAAACGCAGAAATAAATTACATAATGTAATGGAGAGTAACGCATTTTGAGAACGATTGAAGGGCTGCTAGGACTGGGTACTGGAATTTCTTCAGTCGATGGATCCTTTTACCAGGCAGTATGGCTGCCCACTTTATACCAGGCGCCAAATCTCATATTACTGGATGACGCCAAGAAACATAACAAACTTAGCAAGTGCAATTCCCATCTAAAAACATACTCCTTTCAGTAAATCAAGTTCTCTTTCTGCACATGAAATAATTGTATCAGGTTGTAACGAAAGTTTTCCGCCAAATCTGCTTGAAAAACTAACTTCTAACTCCTTAGATAACTCTTTTTGAACTTTCGGTACCAAACCTGCACAGTGTCACGTGATGCAACAATAGTATTTAAAGCTGTACTCATTATTCGTTGATATTCTGTAGCTGACTTTTTGCAACACAACTGGAAGTAAATGATGGTTCTAATGCTCTAGAGTGATAGTTCCATTTGACACACCTTGTACTCAATGATAACTATATTTTTTTACAGATTTCATAAGACAGAGTTATAAAGTAAGTCTCTTTCTTTCAAATGCCAAAAATCGTTTGACAAAATATGAGCAAATACGTCAACGCAAACTGTTTACTGACGATGTTTATGGTGGCGGGAAACTTTCGTTACAACCTAATACATCTAAGATGTAATATTAAAGATAGTGAATACCTTATAACACATGTTTTAAAACCCAGTTTTTGAAAATTCTTTTTAGACGCATAATATTGTGACCGCTCGAATACTGCCATTGCTCAGTCTTCACTAGTCACAACTAGTGTATGTGTTACCCAGTAGATATCGCTACTTGTATCTAAGAAAACATGTGTGGATGTATTAGCATTAGGCTTATTTTGGGCTCCCTAATACCACTAGAATTCATAACAAATTGTCATCAAAAAGTTTGATAAAATAGAAATATCCGTCGATATAATAACAATCAGTAAGTTATACATTTTTATTAAATAAAATAACTACTGTTCTACACCTACGAAACATATACTTACTCAACTCATATCTATTTAATTTTAATTTTTTTAGTTCCTAAAAAAGGAAAATTAAACAGAGACCATTTCCTTGAGAGAAATAATCCATCCCTTACACCTTGGCTATAAACGACTTCTGCTACTTCCGTGAGAAGCTTTACTGTTCTCTGAACAGAGATAATTTTAAAGGTATTTTTAGTTAATAAATAAAATAAATAAAATTAATTAATTTATAATTGCATCAGTATTTCGCTAAACTTATCTAATATCTGGCTCAAACATCATCTACTCATCTGGCAAGCAACAGTCTGTGTTATGGCATGGATATTTTAGGAATTCTACCAGAGACCATAGATCAGAGATTCAGTAGACGACTCTTCAATTAATTTCTTGAGTTCATCGTTTTTAATTTCTTTCGTCTTTCGCGACTCCGTTACGTGTGTCTTTAGTCATCAAATCATTACCATTTAATAAGTAGCTTGGAAATTTATAGCAGGGATGACAAACTTTCTCAGTCTATTTTTGTCCGAATACCTGTTATTCCTTACTTTAAGAATTCTTCGAAGTCTAATTCTAGAATAAATTTTCGTTCATCTGTCAGAATTTTCAGAAAAATATTATCTGGAGAGGCAAAATGTACATTCCTCTCTATAGCAGGATGAAATACTTTTGAAGTTCTACTGGAAGGTAACGGAAAAGTTGCATCAGTTGCCATAGATACTTAGGACTCTTCAGAAGGCTTCGATTTTACGTGAAAACATATTGTTGCATATACTTTCATTACATAAGTCTCCAATGTCTTTTATGCAACAACTTACCGAGGTTAAGAACATCTAAATCAGGCGTAAAAATACCACACGTACTGCCAGACATATTTCAAGAAGATAATTTTTATAAATTCTGACCTCTGTTAATATTCGCAAATTATCTGGTTGTGTGGTTGTGTAGATTTCTTCAATCCGTTGAAAGTCAACAACTATTTGTTTTTCATAGTTCTCCAGAGCTTTTAAAATGTCAACCAAGTAGATCAATAGCCCAGCAGTTATTCCATCAAAAATTTTTATGAAGATGTCTCAACGGTAGTTCAAATCCATGAAACAAAAAACAAGCCACTGCAGCTCTTTCCAAGATTATGTTCACAAAGATGTTATAATTTATTTTTCATTACCTGCGTGTTAGTAGTAGTAGTTTCATCTCATCCGAAAAAAAAATGCTTTGTTTAATGATCAGAGAGGAACTTCTATGAAGAATAGGAAATGAATTTCGATTCCTATAAAAAATGGAGTCGGTCATGTAGCATGAATTTGAGCGAAATTTTTTTGGAATTTCGCAATCTGCGATCCTTTTGCTCATACAGACTGGCGCTGGCGCCTGTATTCCTCCCTCCTCCCCCACGTTCAACTTACACTACATTTTAATTACAAAAACAATTAAATACTGTAATAAAAGGCCAATTGGTTCTATGAATTATAAAATGCCAGTCAAAGTATTCTATGTGATATTTTGAGCATATGTTTACATTAAAGAGAGAAAAGCTACCAAATTCGAAAATTAGGGGGCATGATGCCCCAATGAAAAAAATTTTTGAAGAGGCCAAAATAACGTTTAGGAGAGAAAACGAACTTTTTGACACTTTTGCTATAGAATTTAGGTATTTTGAAGTTAAAAAAGTAGACAAATTTCAAAATTTGGGGTCCCGGCGCACCCCTCCTTTATAAATTTTGATCACCTAACTTAGATGAGAGAAAGCACCTTTTCGGCAGTTTATGAACTTTCACTATTTTCGGCCCATCCTACCGTGTACAAGGTAAGATAGAACTTGCTGTCAGCATATCTAGGGAAGGTAGTGTACACCAAAGTTTCACAAAATTATGCAGAAAAGCAGAATCGAAAATATTTTATCCATGCAACAGTTATAAAGCATCTTAAAAACATGAACTGAGGCAAAAAATCTGAGGTAATATTACGTTGCCATTTTTCGGTGCATATTTCAGTAAATATTTAAATTAATGTAAGATAAAATTAATGTAATTTGTCCTTTTATGCATCACTGTAAATGGATAGTAAATGGTATCTGTAGTGTGCATTTCTATTATGAAATAAATAAATAAATAAAAAGTTTTTAAAGCCAAACTTTGCTGTATAATGCATACTAGGTATAAGCTATGATGCATACCTATCTTTGAATTGTGATCCACGTGCGAAGCTCCAAGCTACCCACGTGCTCTCTCAGGTATCCTAAGAAGCAAATCACTTCAAATCTCTACAAGGCAAATTGAATTTTATTTATTTATTGTAATTTCGTTTAACTATACTGTGTAAATGTTGTTGTTAGGATTGAAGCAATTTGGCTGGTCCGATCTTATAAACTACTTTCAATATTTATTAAAATGATATTAGTAAATTTTAAATCTGTCAGGAGCAAAACAAAAAAAATGATATAAAAATGACTTAATAGAGCTTTATAATTTGATTCATAACTATTATGTTTTTTTTTGCGTTTGAGATTCAAAAAAGAAAAAAATTTGGAATTCTTTGTCATAATTTAATGTCTATTTTGAAAATATCAATACCTGAAATTAAGAAAAGTAAATGATAACACTTTATACATACTATAATTTTTCTTCCTTTTTCGAATTGTATTTTCAGGAAAATTTAAAACCCTTTCGCTTTTTATAAGCAACTAAAAGATAAAAATATGAAAGATCTAACCTACTGAAAATTTTATTTTATTTAATTTTATAGATGGTATTTTTTGCTCAGATAACTTGAAAAAGATCTTGTATAAGAGATTTTAATGGAAAGTCAAATAATTAAATTTTTTTTTAAATCTCAGAATACATGTATAAAATTACAAGTAAAACATCATTATTTTATCATTATTACATATTTTTTAGCTGATCTTTTATGGTTCAAAACATTATAGTAAAGGAACAATAAAGAAAATAACTTATCAAAAAGTAGGACATTAATTAACGTCATTTCTATGTTAAAATATCCATTTACATCTCTAACTGATTTTACGAGCTAGTTGGGTTTGTGAGCTAGAATTAATATTGAAAGACTGCCATTAAACGGAAGTCTGCTCTCTTAGAACTGTATTTTACGAAGCACGATGTTTAAATGTTAAGTTTGTTTTCTTTCATTTGTATTTGGGTGTTTTACCAGACGTTGTATCTTGAATAGCTGCAAAACTTTTCCAAGTAATTCAGTGTAGACACAGCAAACAGAAGAAGGACTAAAGTTTTAGAGAAAACAATTCCTGACTTACGAAGGCTTTATTTTCTATACCAGACGTTCTATTTGACTAAAACGAAACATATCTATGTCTTTAAACACACAGTTTTTATTTTCTAGAATATAAATATATATACATTTACTACTTTTTTTTAATATTGCTTCGCTTACTTTTTAAGAAATAATTATTCATTTATCTAGATTTACTTCATTTCATTTAATAATTAAATTTAACTAATATTATCGCTTTTTTCTTTCAGTGTGTGTGTTAATTAATTCGTTAATTCTATAATCACTTTCGAAGATTAAATATATATATATATATATATATATATATATATATATATTGTAGAGCATTTGCTCACACTATAACAGTTTATATATGAATAAATTAAATTTATATATGTGGTATGATATTTATAACATATGTGTATTGCATTAAAAATGGCTTATGTCGCAAAAGTGTAAAAGTTTATGATTGCACACACTATCACCATATATAAAGCATTCTAACAAAATTGGTACCAAATAAAAGGAAATAGTACTTATTATGGTAATTTAAAGATGCATATTTTAATTTGCTTTCAAAAAAAAAAGTTTATTCATTATCTCGAAACTTCAAGATTTTCTAGTCATTTTTTTATCAGAATTTTTAGAGATAAAATTCATTTTAGAAAATGCTTCTTCTAATTCAGGGACTTAAGTCTCATGCTTATTAAAATCTTACAAAAGTTCGACTTTCAATGCATAGAATAAGCTTGTTAAAAAAAGTTCTAACTTTTTTCCCATGCACGAATTCGGTAATCTCCCTTGAAAACTGGAGCACATTAAGATGTAAAACTTTTCTTCCTTAAAATAATCTTTCGTACTGTAAAAAAAAAAAAAAATTCTATAATGTCGAAACGATTCAAAAGTATCTAACAATTTAGATTGGTTTTTGATTACCTCATCTCTTTTAAATTCACTCCCGTTTTGACATACCTTACTTCTGAAGAGTATTAAAATTACACTAAAGTTGAAAATTCTTCATTACCACTCTTTGAATCAATTTTGATTTAGCAGGACATAAAGAAAGTATCTCAAATGGGTTTTTTATGACATTTTTCAATAATTTGTAACAATCTTTAAAAATTTCAATTCAAAATACTTACTATACAAATTTAATATGATTTTGGCACAATTTCCTTATAGTGTCATAAATAATCGAATTTTTACAAATGTATCCACATTTTATCTAATTCGACTGTGAGTTACGCTCTTTAGGAAAACATAAAAATATAAATAAATTATTACAAAATAAGAACATGTAAAAAAATATGTATATATATACAGGGTGTTTTCAAACTCACAGGCAAAAATTTAAGGCACGGTACTGTGAGACAAGATCGTTCGGAATCACATCGTAATGTGGTCGGAAACGTCGTCCTTATGTGCCTGTTAATAATCATTTTAGAATAATAGTGATCTTTATGACTATGGATCGTTAAACACTAGTCGATTTTTCACAGAAAGCATTAAAGCAGTAAGTAATCAAATTAGTAAAAGGATAGTTTACTGAAGTAGGGATTATAACGTGATTGCAAGATTAATTATTAAAGTGATTATTAGCAGGTAAATGAAAAAAAAAACGTTTCCCCAAACCTATGTGATTCTAAACCGTCTTGGTTTCCTCTACCACCCCTTAAATTTTTCCCCATGAATTTCGAAACACCCTGCATTCACCCTAAACCAACAAGTGTGCAGCACTATTTTAGCAAATAACTTTGATGTGTTTGTTTCAATTATTGGCTCTTTTATGGACATACTCTTTCATAAAATGTTCATTTCTGATGAGATACCGAATTCATGTACCAAAGTAGACTAAATTTGTGGATTGGTATACAAAATTCCGGCTAAAAATGCTGTATAGGATACAGTATCCTTCAGATTTCAAGGGTTTAACAAACTGCTTAAGAAGGCATAGTTTTATGCACAGAAATGGAAATATCTTGTTTTCTCTATCAACAAGTGGGTTATGAAGACTGAGGAGTCTCCGAGAGGAGATCGTGGAAGCCAAATCAAGGAGGGTCTTTGCTTTGTAGTTGTGGGAGAACTCCAATACTCTCTTGCATCTCGGCTACACTAATCGCATACATCTAGTCACAGAGAAAGAACTTGTTTCATTGCATGAAAACTATCTGAAGTTTTAAAATTGATATAATATGCCTATTTTAGTCAAAGTGAGTGAAAAACGTGTTCAAAATTGTTCGCGACTGACTCCTTGGTCAGTCGCGTAACAAAGAAGTCAGTCGTAGGGCACTAGTTTTTCGTGTAACACTGAGATTGCTCTATATCTCACAAAATTGACGTTATATCTGTATCCAGCTACCTCTCTCTCTCTCTCTCTCTCTAAATTTATAAATTATCTTATTCTTTATGTTGATAGTACAACGATAATTATTTCGCGTTACACACGTTTGTTCTATACATTTATAATTTGAATGACAGCTACAAAGGGTTAGCAATTGCACCGACAGAACAAAATAAATGATGCCGAATTATATGAAAAGAAATTGAAAAATAAATATATATTATTCGTTAACAGGAACGTACCAAACAAAAAAAAAGTGAAAATGGTAGAAAATTTGGAAAAGTCAGAAATTCTTACAAGAAAACTTGACTGATATCACCGCATATCCTACACTTTTATCGACAAACTAGCGCAATTATTTTTCAAAAAAAGTAAATACAGTTTTAGACAGAGAGTGTAGTTAAGTCTGATCATGTAAAGTGTGGAAACACCCGTATGTGGGGCAAGTTTTCCAACTTTACACTGAAGGGGGAAAAACAGGCAATAAATCTCGATTGCTACTTAATATCTATATTTTACTGTAAACTAAAGGCATATCAGTTGGTAAGATAATAGCAGAGTAATAGAGAAAGCAATTAGGTATATAAAACAAATGTCACCTAATGATTTAAAGAAACTGTCACTTAGTAATTTTACGTACAGATATTTTTTCAACAAAAGTGGTCATTGAATCACGGTGAACGCATACAAAAAAAAATGTAGCATGCCCTTTGATGCAGTTTTCATGTGCACATTTTACAAAGACACATGTCGTGGAATTATTTGCTCCTATGATGCTGCCCCTTCGCAATATCAAAGTATATTCAGTATTACCTCGACGAGTTGCGGTGTATGTCATATGCAAAATAAGTGCATGGTTAAGCGAAGAAAGAAACCCCCTTTTAGCGCATGCAATACAAAACTAGTGAGTTTAATGCAACTACTCTTATTATAAGTTTGTATAAAGACCTGGAAGTTTATTCCGAGTTGAAAAAATGAAGAAAATGGCTCATCAGACGATGTGGCAGCAGCTCCAGCTACTGAACTAAAACTTTCTTAGATCATGTGCGTGTTGTTGCTACTTCATTGCGCCCTGGAGTCATTGATCCGCTCATTTCAAAACTAAAGAGAAGTCAAAAGCGTGGACATATGGAAAATGTACCCCAGTTTCTCCTATCCAATATTCTCTGCCACCTTACTTTACACATGTTCTAATGTTTTAATTTGGTCGCTCCAATAACTACAAACATTGCACTTTTGCGTTAGTAATCCTTATTAAAACCACATTGATTTATTTTAGTTATCCAATTAAAATCATTCCCTAAAATCCTATTAATAACATAAATGCCAATGTTTGTATCTACGTTTATTACTCTTTCACGCTGAAATGGCTCGACGTATTTGGATGAAATTTGGAATAGAGACAGTTAAAGTCCTGGATTAACATATAGGCTACATTTTAATGCGCAAAAAAAACACTGTTCCTATAAATATTTAAAAAAAAATCTTTTATCAAAAAAAGAAAAGAATACAATTGATTTTTTATTTTACAGAACAGTCGACAGATGGCGCAAACTTGTAGAATACACAGTTTTTAATAAATAAAATCAAATAATCGTCTACTATGCCTGTATAAAGGATACACCTGAATAAGTTTTTCCTGATGACGTGGATTTATAAGCGGGTTTCGGGCAAAGCACGCAAATCCGAAATACATGTTACACAAACAAACAATTAAAAATAAGTTTTTGAATCTTTCATTCAGTTCAAATTGTGCATTTTCTGCTCACATTTTTACATTTCTATTGTATTACATCCAGAAAAAGGATGTTAGAAATATCAATTTTAATTTTGTTTAATCACCCTCATGAATAATGATACACTTTCCAACATAATGTAATAAGGAAAGAAAATAGGGAAGGGACATGCATTATGATACGCTTTTAATATATAGCACTTTAATGCATATTTAAAATTTGTAAGTGTTTCAGATTTTCTTACATTTTTTTTTCTCTTTCCGTTTTTTGATAACGGCCAATATATCTAGAAGCTCTTCAAAATGAATATAGGACGAAAATAATATGTACCTTTTTGTAGGTTTTATCACTAAACCATCTTATTTTTGTAACCAGGGGCGGCCCGACACGGTAAGCAAGGTAAGCATCGTATCGGAGCGCCATTTCGAGCTCAAAAAATAAGTTGAGCATAAAAGGGAGTGTCTTTTTTACGTTAACGGGAGGCGCCACTTACCCTAGGGCCGCCCCTGTTTGTAACCATCTTAATTTTAAATTCCATTCAGGATCTGAGAGATTTCAGTGCTATGGAAGCCATTAAGAAACAGGATTCTCTCCGAACAAGATTTAGTAAGATGGCGAACCAACTGGCCGCCGGAGACTGCTAGTAACTTATATGACGCATTATGAATTGAATGCTATGTACTCAGAGAATAAAAATGATGAGCCTTCAACCATTTGTTTTATTACCAAGATATTTGTACTAACGGAGCTTTGATTTATTGAACTGACTGTAGAAGAAAGTGTCAAGAATAAAGGCAATTAATCTAAAAATAAAACGTATCTGTAGTTTAATATAGCATATAAATTCAATGCTGCTAAAATTTCTTATATAAACTACAAGAAAGTATTCATTAATCTATCCGACGATATTATGACAAGCTATGGCTAATATGGGGAAACTATTAGTTACCGAATTTAAGAAAATAAAATGAAAATAAAATTCCTGAAAATAAAATATATAATGAAACTTTATTCCTTAAAAGCAATATTCCACTAAAAGGGTAATTGAATTCTATTTTAAAATAGTTTCTTTGTAAAGGGCCAGTATAAGTAACACATGTATAATGATACTTATACTGAGGGGAAAAATTAACCGGTACTTTGAAATCGGACCTCGCAAAAATCAATGAATGTTGTTCTCTTACCTCAAAATAATCGATATTAATCAAGTAGTTAGAATTCCGAAAATCGATGCACTTGAATATTTTCCAATAAATGTTGAAACGCTATGTAGGGGGTATTAAATAGATACGCTACAAAAATAAAATAGATTTTTTTCGATGGTCTGCCTAGATCCCGCGATAATGGAATAAGTGACTTTTCAATTTAAGCTCTCAAGAGTTTTATTTATTAGGATATTTGAAATTACAGTAGCAATTTTCCCCTTAAAAAGCATTCTATAAAATATTGCCGATATATTTTTATTACTATTAATATGTATGTATGTAGATAGACAGATAGCCATATATAAAAATTAATATTTCCGAAATTTTTGAAGTTATTTTATTAATTGCAATCAACAGTAAGGAATACAGAAATAAAATATTTTAAATGAAAAAAAAATACTAGCATCATTATCATACAGAATAAGAAACATAAAGTAAGTACCCAAACTTATAGAAATAAGTAATCTAAGCAACAATCCAGACCCAAAATTTCAGATCAATAATAAATACATCTAATGCATATAAGAAAAAAATGAAAGCTTACGTGGCATTTCATGGTTAAAAGTAAAGGCAAAGTACAATAAATTAGAGAAAAATGTGTAGCTCTATACTCTGCAGCACTCATCAGGTGTCACCGGCAGAAGTATATAAATAAAATGCAATATATATATATATATATATATATATATATATATATACATATATAATAATATATATATTAATATTGATTGGTGGGTGATTCCCTTGCTAAAGCAAAAACATGCGGTGAAAATGACTTGGAACCATGAATAAATCCTCAACTGCTGCCATCACACGATAGTATGTCACTATCACAAGAAGACAATTTGAAATAGAACTTGAAATTAATATAAAACAAAAATAACATTACATAATACTTTTTACATGGGGATAATGACATAACTGAAGACAATATGGTACATATCAACTACAATAAATATTATTATTGCAGCCTGAAACATTAATCCAGAGAGATGTAATTAAGTGAGAAATTCGATAGTCATCCGAAACGATCAATGTGTTATATTATATGCCGTCTGCATGTATTATAACAGCATATATACACTATTGTTGGCTTATTTGAGGTAGACAGATAATTTAACTTAAACTAAAGTAAGTCACCGTTATCATTCATTCCTCTATTTATATACACTGGGAGCCAAATAGGTAATCGTGTTACTAGCATTAAATTAAAACTATAAGCTTTATTTAAACTTTAGTTTCATGGACTCAAAACGATCCCCATGCACCTCCTTACAACGTTAACATAGATAATACAAATTGTTGAAAGAACGCTGGAATTCTTGATAGTGTACCACCTTCAATCTGTTGGTCACAACACGTCAGATGTGCTCAGTGTTGCAGAAAAGTTCTCCTTTTGAAGCAAATTTAATTTTCCAAAACAGAAAAAGATTCGCAGATGCCAAGAAAGGTGAGTAGGCCAGGTATATAGCACGCGTTCGTTTACGTGCTATTTTTTTCTCTTTTTTAGGGTAGCTCGTAGTGAGACGGTGCATTGCCATGTGACCAGCAAACTGAAGGAGGTACACAATCAAGACTTGCAGATCTCTTGCAACAAATTACATGATCAATGTAAGGCTTTATTTTGAATCTCTGTCACTGAGAAATTTATTTCAAGTTTTGAGTATGAACTAAGTTCTAGTAGTCACATTACTTTTTTCGCAGACTTTCAGGATGGCCTTAAGCTCTACAGTTAAGTTGTTAATATATGTTTTTCTACCCTTCTATCTCTCTACATAAGTATTTTATTGCCAGAGCTGAAAGTTTTACTTTCTTATATTTTTATTGGGTTGTTAATGCATGCGATTTTTATTTTCTACAAAAGTTCTACATCGTTAGAACTAAAATATTTTCTTTCTTATATTTTAACGAGAATTCAACGCTTAAAGAAGCATTTGCATTTCAAATTTCCTGAAAAATACATAAACGATATAGTTTACTTAATTCTGAAAAATGCTGCTTTAGCATCTGTTATACTGATTTAGCATTCCTATTTTTTATTCACTCACGTTTGATTTTCTTTACATTTTAAACATTTGTGTAATGATCTATACTCTGCATTCGTCACCGTTTTTTTCGATTTTATTTTTAATTCTAATCACTTTTGAAGTAACAAATCAAGAGATCCTCATACCGAGTTCTGTTGTTGTTAATTGTAATTGTCTTTAGTATTTCGCTTGTACTGCAAAGTTATTCTAGCTTTTTCTCAAGGGTGTGATAATGAATTTTGATTTCAACGTTATAAAAAGCTGCTTCGAATAATAAATTGAGTAAAATTTGATTAAAGTAAGCTGCTGCGTATAAGCCATGGTCCGCGAAGAGTGTTGACAAGCTAACTTCAGTTTAATACTTCCCGCTATGAAAGAAATTGTTAAACACCAGAATAACAATTTTGAATTTTCCAGGTTATCTGGGAGTATCTATGATAGTAATATACAGAATGAATGGAGACTCAAACAAAATTGAAATAACAACTTAAAAAAAAAAAAACTTTCTAGTAATGTTTTAAAATTTTAGTTACATGCACATTTTTTATAGAAAATGACTAAAAACTAGTAATATACGTAATATCACATTACATTTACATTCTTGCAAATTATTAAAATGTACCGTACTCTGCTTAAAATCGCATGAAAAATCGCCATCATTAAAATAAAAAATGGCGTCATATCTTCTTTACTAAATATTCAACAGCAATCGAATATTCAAGCATCTAAATCACACACGCTTGAAAAGTTTGCAATAAATGTTGAAATCATTTGTAGGAAATTAAACCATTTCTCAATGAATATTTTATAATTTTTTTTTTCTTTTGCATAAAACTGATATCGGTGTCTGCATTCAAATGCATTTCAATAAATCTTTAGACATTTGCAAAGAATAACAAATGTCGATTGGTATCGAATTACAAAGAAAACCCGAATACAGAGTTTGAAAGGATATATCGAGCTTTAATAATGGTATGTGCGCAGAAAATTAGGAATAGTTAGTTTTATGAAAATATATTACTGTCATTTTATATCTATAAGCTGTCGAATACATTTTAAAAATTATGTATGATTTAATCTTTGTGGACAAAACAAATTTGAGATTCGTGCAAAATACTTATATATATATATTTTTTTTTCTTCTCGCATTCCTCGTATGTTCATAAAATTTGGTTTAGTAGGTAGAATAAATTAAAGATCCATAAAAGCAGAAAAAAATATGTAATTGATTCTATAAAGAATCTTCTGAGACCGCATAACACTTGAAAGTGTAATGATTTTTAAAAACGACGTTTAATTGTATATTCGAGCTTTTATTACCAATTTTTAGCTATCAATATTCAATATTTTCTTTTTAATTTTAAAATTTTGTCGCTTTGAGTATTAGTTCTCTTATGAGCTAAGCATATAAGCACTATATGCACATGAAATTTGGCCACTCATCTAGACTGCATATATTTTCAAAAAATAAAGAATAAAAATCTGATGAACAGCAGGTAACGTTATAAATTATATTTTATTCTGTTTAAAAATTTGTAGTGAATTGATTATACTGGTACTATAGGCATATTCGATGTATGCTAAAAACACATAAAACCCTATAGTGGTTAAAAAACAATTAAAGCACATAACTTTCAGCGTTGCATATGCGAAATATAACGTTATTGTGTAATACAAGTTAAAAATATCCCCGTTAGAGCTTCTCTAGAATAATAGTGGATGCAACATGTTTATACTAAGAGCGCACCTATACCAGACATTGGAGAATTTTTTGTTGGAAAATATCATTCCCACTAAAGTCATTGTTTTAAAAAGAAGCATTACAATAAGCGTATTATAAGAAAAACATAGCATTAAATTACCAATAAAGAAAAATTTATGAGGTGTCGGTAACTAACCTCATTATTAAAATTTGTAACACCATACTTTCAGTCCTACATAAATGTTAGTTACGCTGCAAACGAAAGAAGAATACTATGTAATATAGCTGCACGTAAAGATTTCGACAAAAGTGTTAAATGAGACTGCCTCGCTTCAGAACTACATAAGTGGTATTGTGTTAGAGCATCATAAGCATCAATCAAGATCGATAAGTGCAAGATGAAGTTGTCTTAAAATACACAAGATTTCCTTTTTTCGGTAAACATTGTGTTTCAGGTAACCCTAAATAAAAAAATACATGATACTGGATAAATTGAAGGCCGTCTCAGAAATGCAAGATTGGTAATATCGTAAAATAGTTTTCTGTAAAATGACGTCGCAGCTATTGTGGCAGTATTAAACAAATGAATGCTCATACTCTCACCTAACTAGTGACTTGCACACAAACCGATCTCAGTGCTGCATTTCCATTATGTAGGAATTTGTTGGAATTTTTGACTATGACCTAATATGCACACCCTCCAAATTAGAAGATGATATGTTGGCTGCTTCACTAGCAGGGAATCTAGAACAAGAATACAGTGGTACTCGCTTAATGGATGTCGGTTATAGGAAGATCCGCTAATTGTAATACAATTTTAATGTACCAAACCATAAATAGCCAATGTTATTCCGGATAATGGAATATACAGCATATTCGAATAAATTTTCATGGCAAATTGGCTAGTTCATTAAGCATGTTCAACTAAATTTTAATATGTACCACCGTGTGCGTCATACGTATGTATTACTGACATCTGATAATGTTTACGTTGCGAATTTTTAAATGCACTAACATGCTTATTTGCTAAAAACGAGTAAGGCATACTCTGATTAAATTCTTAAAAAGCATGTTTACTTCTTCTGTATTTGAAATACTTTAAGCAAATATTTTTTTATAAAAAATGTTCGTAAAAATTATTTTATTCAAATTTTGTATATTACCCACGAACAATGTAAATTAAGATGAAAGCAGGAAAATATCTCTAAAACATTCCGTGCAATGTAATGTGTTTTTTAATAGCCTGATAAACAAAAATTTCTCTTTTCTAGGGAACATAGTTTTTGTAAACAAACCTCTAATTAAGCTGAGGTTTCTGAATAAATAATTATGCTTAAACATACTTTTAAGAGTATGCAGTAGAAAATTTTAAAATATTTTAATAACAAGTGATGTTATGCTAAATTAGTATTTAATTGTTTATTATAGAAATAAGTCTGTTAAAATTAACTTCGGAAATTAAAGATAATCATGAGTTTGATAATGAGTTTTGAAAACTTCATTAAATATTATCTGTAACTTTTTATGCATGCCAGTACATTTTATTCATATTTGAGCTAAACAATTTTTGCTTCTTTTAAGTTGTAAACTTTTGATCATTAAAGAAATACTGGCTATAATATTGTTACGTTCCTCAAACAATATACGTCAGCGTGATTTTTTTTTCAAGAATTATTTTAGCAATTGCTAACTAGTAAACTATTCAATATTTAAATAATTAAAATAGTTAAGGGCGTTTGCTGGGGGGGGGTGCGAGAAAAGCAAATAGCAAGTATTGATGCATGTTTTTAAAAAATCATCTTATTTATTCACATTTTTACTCAAAATCATATCCATTTTCACTTAAAATGTTCATTCAAACTTTACTAATAATACTATTTTGTAGGAAATTTGACTAAATATTCGAATACATTTTCGATATTGTTGTTGATTGTTAAAGATTAAGAAACTGAATGTATGCTGAAAAAAAGTTAGGGTGGGGGGCGCCACCGTAAGTTAGCCTTTGTTGGGGGGGGGCGACGTTAAAAGGTTGAAAACCGCTGAATTAATAATATGTAATAATTCACGTAATTTTTTTAACAAATCTTTTATTTAAAATAAAATTGTATTCCTATCCGCTCTTTCATTCCGCACACAGAATTCTCGAAAACTGTTTATTCATTTTCTCACTGTCGCAAAAATACACACAACCAAACTCATAATCAACAAGTTCGACTTTGTACATCGCAAAGTAATTTTTTGAGGTTCTTCAATCTAGAAGTTCGCTTCTGGATTTGAGAGCAGAATTACCTCTTGGGGTCGACTACCACTCTAAAATATTCTTATTGTGTTTGAATATGTGATATTTTCATAGTTTTCTGCCAATATTTTTTTTTGTGTGTGCACATATGCTGAATAAACCAGGTTTGGTTTCTTACTCAAGAAACTCACTGGTCTCTTACTCAAGAGACTCACTCTTCTCTTGAGTAAGAATCCAAAGAAAGAAAATTTAGAATTATAGAGCTTAGTGCAGCTCTATACTTCTAAATTTTGTGATCACTGACTGATTCTTATATGTTAATTTCACAAAATCAAGACCTTTACAGTTGTGTTCAGTTTCTTCTACTAAATATATGCATCATTTCAATAATCTTCAGTGCCATGAATCTTTTTGTATTACTAATAGATCTCCCTTTTTATTACATTAATAACTTTTGTATTACTAATATTAAAATAGAAACGATCTATATATGCAATGCTCATGTGTATTACAGGTGGTTTTTTTTTTGCAATCAAAGTATATTTTAAGCAGCTGTAATACGTTTAATGTTATACCTATGCAGCTCCATAATTTTAAAACTTTGATTTTATGATGTACAACTTATTACTGCAAATATTTAGTTTCAAAATGTTTTTTAAAAATATTTTATTGAAGAGATAAAAACGTAATGCGTATAATTTTTGTTACAAACCAATGTAAATATTTGAACGAAATTTAAACAAATTATATGAGAAATTCTGAAAACAAATACGATGTTGCAAAAATACGCTGCCAAGTAGATATTATAAAATATGAAAATGCTATTTATTTTTTTAGTGTAGGATTACATGTTCCTGTATAAGGATCCTATGTATTGAAAGTGTAAACTGAAAGTTTTTGGAAGCTACAGGGATTTTAAAATTTGATTTCGCGGACTCAGGATTACTCAGGAACCAAACCACATACAAGCACGAGATAGGTTTAAAAAATACTCTAAAAATCCCGGATTGACATCAAGCAGTTTTCTAGATATTTCATGATGCTCCTGATTATCCGATATTAGTTTGATTTAAACTTCGATATTCATATTATTTTAGAAGATATTAACGAATGAATGAAAAAAAAAATCATCTTGATTGAGAAGCTTGTTCAGTTTTTTGGCAGCCGCATAAAATGATTTAGGTTTTGAAACTATTTCTACAGACAACAATGGAACAAACCTCATATTTAATCAAATTAAGGTCTGAAATATAGCGGAAATTAAATGTTTTATCAAAAAAATAAGACTGTATTACAGTAAAATATACCTAACTTAGAGTTTTCGAAAGACTAATGTAGCTGGTTAGAAAAAATTAGCGTTTTCCATTTTTTCATCCTAAGGATACATTGTAGGAATCCATCCTGTGTCTGTTGCCTTCGTGGGCCTGGGACAGAAAAGGACCACACAACATCGTGAGAAATATATAAGCTTAAAAAAAATGAAGCCAATACTTGAAATGGATATACTTAAAAAAGTTTTATATAGGAAATCGAACGCATGATATATACGCTTCTGACGACATTGGTATAGATATTTGAAAACTATTTTCTCCCAATTTTTAAAAGTATAATATTCATTTTTAATTCTGCAAAACCATTGCTTCGTAAAATTATTGGTTTATTTCGCAAAATGTGTGTTTGAAGCAATATTATTACATTACAAGCAAATCAGAGTAATAGGTACAGAACGACTTGAAATGCCCCAAACATTTCAATCACAAACTGAAACGTACTGGAAAAGAATATACTCTTCTTCAGTGCTTTGCTGAAAAACAAGCTCGTAATATCCCTGCTAGTAAATTGTTATGGAGTCAATAAATGAAGATTAAACAAAACATTTAAGCATAACTGATTTTAAATCTGCAAGTGGTTGGTCATGCAAATGAAAATAAATAAATCAAATTTCTTTTTAAAAGTTTTACGGTGAAGCAAGTGATGCCGATGAAACCGCTTCAAGTTTTTGGAAAATTATAGGATTACACTTTTAATTAGAAATCTACAGTTCTTGCACCTATAACTGTGACGAAACAAAGCTTTATTATAAAGCGATGTCTGAGGGGACTTCGTACTAAAAAATAAATTAAAAGTTTTATAAAATTATTAGGAATTTTAGGAATTTTTATGCCGTATCAATTTAGATGGCAGTTACAAATTGCCTCTTTTTGTAATCGGCAAATACCAAAACCCTCGATACTTTAAAGACATAAAAATCTCTTCCAGTAGAATACGTGACAATTTCAAATGCTTGGAAGACTACTAATTTCTTTCAAAACTGGTTTGTATAATTTCACAATGAGATATGAGTAAAAAATGAAAAAAAGCTGTTATTTTATCTATAATTGTTCTGACCATAAAGTGACATAAGACTGAAAAGTATAACACTTCATATTTTGCTTCCTAATACTTCATGTATTCCACAGCCATTGAACCAATCAATTATATATATATATATATATTTAAAAACTTTGAGGATTTTCTAGCAACAGTTACACTACTAAAATTATTCGAAACATCTCACTTCTTATAGCTGTTCCTACGAAGAATAAATCACAATGTAATTTCTTCTGGAGTAATAAAAAATCTTTCAAAAATTGTAAATTTTCAACGCAGGTAACATGTGTTGAATTAAATAATAAATCATTAGCATACGCAAATGATATCCGACTTCTTTAGAAACAAATAATTAAGTAAAATTTATTGTAAAAATTTTCGAAAAATACGTATATATTGGAATAAAATTATCTCATTTTTCATCTTAAATTTAATATGTTTAAATTATTTTTTCTTTTAATCTTTCTGTTTATTATAATAGTTTAAATATGTCTATAGTTTAATATATATATATATATATTTAAAAACGAGATAATAAGAGAGGATTTTCTAGCAACAGTTACACTACTAAAATTATTCGAAACATCTCACTTCTTATAGCTGTTCATACGAAGAATAAATCACGGAATGTAATTTCTTCTGGAGTAATAAAAAATCTTTCAAAAATTGTAAATTTTCAACTCAGGTAACATGCGTTGAATTAAATGATAAATCATTAGCATACGCAAATGATATCCGACTTCTTTAGCAACAAATAATTAAGTAAAATTTATTGTAAAAATTTTCGAAAAATACGTATATACTGGAATAAAATTATCTCGTTTTTCATCTTAAATTTAATATGTTTAAATTATTTTTTCTTTTAATCTTTTTGTTTATTATAATAGTTTAAATATGTCTATAGTTTAAGTAATTTTTAATATTCTTGTGGTTTAACTGTAACTTGAAGCATTATGAGCCAGCCTGTCAATGTAATTCTGGAAAATGGAATAACCCTCTTATTAGAATATTTTAAGCAGAAAATATTCTATTCCATTAAACGGGCCCGTTTGTATTTAAAAAATTTTCTTTCTTGAATTATCTGTGCTAAAACTTACTTGCAGTACAAACATAGAAAATAATTTAATTTCCCTTACATGTGACTTCCATTCGCTCTAATCGGAACTTTTCCTTTTTACTTCTCAATATTCGATGTCATTCAAGTATGTGTAAATAGGAACAATAGGCAATCAAAATCCAATCAAGATTGTCATCTGCTATGTTATTTTTGTACTCCTTTATATTTTTAGCTGATTGCCAAAGCAGATGCTTCCAGGATAAAAAAAAAGTTTAATGGCTTTCCTATTTCATTTTTCTGTTGAAATTTTTGATTTTACTGTTACATAGGACTTGTGATAAAGCGTTTTGTTTTTATTTTTTAACTGAAGTAAGTATATTTTTCCTTTTACAGCAGGTGCTGAGTTTCTGCTGTTTCAAGAAGAGAAAATACTACATTGTACGAACGAATATCTTTCTAAAATTTTACATAGGAACATATTTACATTTTAAAAAAATTCACGAGAAAACACTTAATTCAGCATCTCGAAATTGAACATCAATCCAACATGTGTAAAAAAAAATGTAAATATTCATTATTCTAATATAAATACTTAATAATGTATAATGCATTAAAAAATGATGCATTGAAAATTTGCCACTTCAAATGTTAAATTTGAAATTGAAGCCATAAATTATAAAACGATGGATATTTTGATTTTTATTTAGATTAAAAGAAAAAGTAATTTATCTAAGTCTAAAAAATGCAATTGTATTTGCTTTTCATATTCATTCTGAATTATGAAATAAAAACAAAAAAATCATAAAACTGAGCCTATAAAAATCTTGTACTCCAAGTCATTCTTCGAACCCGAAGCTATTCGAAAATTAATACAGCATTGCATTTGAGCAAGTAGCTCTAAAAATGCGAGCATAAATGTGTAATTTGAGCCTTCACGTATAACACAGACCATTCTTTGCATGGTTCCCAAAGCTATTTCCAAAACTAAATCTGTTAACTTTTAGCCAAATTAACGAACTTATTTTACGAAAGAATTTGTGTGCCAATTAAAAGAATAGCAGCATATTTATTTAAATACATATATACTTTTAGCGCTACGTATAATATTTTAAATACAAATTTAAATGCTTTTAAACTTCTTTTAATTATTATACTTTCTATCCTCGTATGTAATCCGTAGTAAAAATAATTTGTTTCTAAAAACATGCAAAGCTCAATAAAACCTTGATAAGAAACAAAACACGCTTTAAATCGCTTTTTTGTAATGAACTGAATCTCCAAACCAAACTCTATTTCAGAATATCTGTTTTTTTTTTTTTTTTTTTTTAATGAGACATCTGATGAATCAACAAAAGCCGGATTAAGAGATTTGATTTACATATTAGATTTTTTATGGAGCATGTACTCTCATTAGCTCTTCTTGTAAAACTTAACATACACCTCAGGGCTATGTGAGTAGCTTCTAGGGATTCCCCATACACAGTGACTCATATGCAGTGCATATCATTATTATTTTTTACTCTCTTCTGTCAAAAATGCAATTGCTATTTCCAATGCATGGATGTATAGAAATAGCTTTGAAATGTTTCAGTTTGAGTAGAGTAAAATTTTCTGTTCTGTGTAAACCTCAGTTAATTTAAACTATTGTGTACTTCAATGAAATTATTAAGATAAAATTTAAAAAAAAGGTATTATACAAGCTAATGAGTTTAATGAATTACAATATTTTAGTATTATTATAATAGATATACTTTCTTTGACTACCATTACATCAATACGTATCTAGTTAATTGCAACTATATACATTATAAAATACATATAGCTAATTTTTAAATAAGTTAAACATGCCTATTTCAGAAAATGCACCTAAAGCATTCCATTTTTATTTAATTTCCATGAAATAATGTCTTGTGTTAGTATTGTTTCATGAAATGGGCGATACAGAAAGTTTTTACGTTTTAAGCTAAAATTATTCTATGACACTAAACTGCCGTATTTAAGGCATAATTTATTATGCTTTATTGCATAACAAAATATTTAAATAATTGTTTAACATTTACTAAGAAACAATTGTTTTAATAATATAAAATAAACTTTTTTCGAAAGCGCGCTGGATTTCTCTTGCTTTCGAAAGCATCAGCAAACGTCACTTCCGAAGACATTTCAACTCCATTTTATCTGCTGAAACACCATTCCCAGTAAAATTTGTGGGAGAATAAGTTTAATCTAGCATTCTTTCTTTTTTCAATACCGTAATTTATTTTTATGTAACTTTTCTAGTAGATGAAACCATAATATAAAATGCATTATGTATATTTCTATGCAGAACCTTACGTATCGTAAATGCTATCAAGAATCTAGAGAAATGTTCTAAATAATTTCAAATCTTACTGCGCAAATATACCTTTCTCAGAGATGAATTCTACAAGTTTTTCAGCGTAAACTTTATGTGTATCGCTAGCATCGCAATAACAGTAAAACTTTCAGAAATGCTCAGAAAAAAGGGAAATATTTCTACAACCAGAAACTTAATGCTCTCGCAGATATATCAGCTGCAAAATTTGCCCGGGCATCAAATTTCTTAGAGGCCATAAACCCTTGATGTATTCCTAAATGACATTTAAATAAAATAGAAATGTGATTTGGCATTGGAGAAGTGCATTTACCGAAAGCTTTCTGCTTAGTCGTTATCCTGCGTCAAAAATTATGGGTTTCTTAAAGAAGCGCAGAAGGGAAATATAAAACAAATAAAGCTGTTTATTTATTTTATTGATTTAGAACTTGGTATTGATAATTATTGCCTGCATGAGGTACTAAATAGTGCATTTTAATGTTCCTACATTGAAGTTTGAATATAGCGATAACACATGGGAAACGTTGGTATGTGTATCAAAATATCACAATACATGAGTCTGCATACACAGTTTCAAGTTATAAGACTTTTTGAACAGTTACAACTAAGGAGTAGACTCTGAGAATCATTGTCATACTAAATCGTCGTCTCATATTTCTAGTAAAACTGTAGATATTAAATCAGTGACTCAATAGTTAAAATTGAATTATATTTCGACCCAGATTTAGCAGTGATTACTTATCCCTTAAAAATGACAGTTAAGTATGAGCGGTTCGAAAATCATAAATCTTTGTTTAAACTGAAAAGAAATAAAATTCTAAATGAGAAGCAGGGTAAATACCCAAATAATATTTATGAGATTAAACTTTTACCTGGAAGTAGAGTAAACATAATTCTCCTTCATATGCATATTCATTGGCTGACCATGCACGATCTTACTCCAAATATAGGATTATTTATTAAATGACACACACGCACCCTAAATTTATAGTCACGTAATATGAAACAGTGATTATAAAATAATTCTTATGGTCAGTGTCCTTCTTGGAATGAGGATTCACGTACATTTTAAAACATTTGTTTTATTTTGTTTTCCTATTTCACAACAAAAAATCTGCAGGTCAGATATTACATTTAAGTTCACGAGTATACAGTTCCTTCGCACATATGTCATTTAAAAGGGTAATTATTAACGCTTTGCTGCAACCTCTACTGAACCTATACTTTAATTAAATAAAAAGAAATATCCCTTTCTATGTATTCCTTTAGTGTGCAAAACACCAAATTAAGCTTGACGTTTCGATGAAATATTTCGCAATATACCTTCAATATTACATAAATATCTCTTTTATTACGTGCTTTTCAAACGTATTATCAGTATTACATAAATATTCGCTATTATCAACAATATTGTATAAGAGTTATATTCCCAACAAACATTTAATCACTTTTTAACCTATACTAAGTAATCGACAGATGCTTTTTATTAAATATGCAGAAAATATAAAATTACATTTTGAAATTATGCGAATAGCTTAGTAATAAAGGCCTCACATGTTTGCTTCAGTAAATATGTAGAAAAGACAGCACACGAAACCTGTTATGTAAACTTAAAAAAAAAATTCATTCTTTAACTTTTCAACCATAATAGGATCTTATTTCCATTATGGTTGCTTCTGCAGTGTAACCAAACGTATAATATACTAATAATGCAAGTATATCATTTAGTGACAAAATTTGGAACTATATTCCTAAATTTTTATTAAATTATACATTAAATTTTAAAATGTTCTAGATTTTTATCTCTGCATATTTTCCACTCTTAACTTAAAGGTTAAGAGTGGAAGGTTCCCTCTCGTCCGCCTTCGGCTGGCCAGTCACTCAGTTTTGCTCTTTTTAGATAATAATTACAGATTTTGTGCAGTTTATTTTACTGTTTTTACTGTAGAGAACAATATATACACTCATTTTTGATTTCAGATATTGCTTATTTTACTGTAAATCAGTATGTTCCTGTATTTTATAATAATCCGCCCCTTTTAGCATTTCGAACATGTCCCCAGTCCCAAAGGAGGTGGGTTAGAGGGGTTCTGCTGTACATATATTTACTTGAACTTTAAAATTTTAGTACGTTTCCTGAAAACGTATCTCAATCATGTGTCTCACATATTCTCACGTCGGGAAAAAGGAGCATAAAAATAACATTTAAAAAATAATTTATCGATGTATGCTGTGTGATGTAGATCACGCATTTAATATTAATTCTCTTTCACTTTTTGTTTTTTAAATTTAATCGATTCAAAATCAAGCATTCTAACTCATTTTTTCTGCTCTCAATTTTCCTTACTTTGGTTTTTCTGTTCGTATTTAGCTTCTTCCCGTATGCATCAGTTTAATTATTTATTATTCTCATCAGAGCGTAGTCGCCATCTCGGTTAAAAATATGTTATATTATGCCAGTTTGCAGTCATAATATGTTTTTCACTAACCCCTGCTTTGCCCTTTTTTGGCATAAATTATTTTGACGTCCTGCACCATCTTCCAAAATTACTCGTTCGCGGTTTTGTTACTTTAGTTTTATTGGTTTCAATTTTATGGTTGATCTGTCATTGGCGTTGTTTATCGGAAACGTTTGGCGGTTTACCGCCATCGGCGGTTAAACCGCCGATGGCGGTTTATCTTGCCACTTGTGTGGCAAGTTTTGTTCTATCCAGTGAGAAGTGCGCGCTTTTAACACGCTGTTCCACCACCAGACTGAGCTAAAAGTTTATCTGAATCTGTTTCTTCAATACAGATAAAATTCAGAAGTACCCGAAGTCCTTGTAATTTAAGTTCTGCAACTTAGTGTTCCAAACGTGGTTTAGCAGACTCAACTCTAGCTAATAATTTTAAAATAGCCCAAGTAAAAGAAACTACATTATATGCTGAGCAAATGGACATTTTCCCTCCTCTCTTTTAAAATACGAATACTTCTAATGGACTCTTTTAAATCTGTAACTCTACGAATCCAGAAAATACCGCGTATAAATATGAAATGATAAATCTCAGAGATCATATCTATTTTCATCTCATCTGTCTTCAAAGCCATAAAACTTACGAGTTTCGAGAGTTTCGCGGACGAGCTAAGCCGATTTCTGACAGAATGTTAGTTGAAACTATTTGAACTTTGTTTTTCACCGTCCTTAGTTTAATATCACGTTACTTCTTTTTTTATCCCAACTCTTTCGTTTCACAGATTTTTATTTTAGTTTTGCTGCGTCTTCTATCTTATACACGAATATGTAGACAGATATTAAAATTTCAAAATGCAGAAGATATATGTGCAGAATGTTGTGTATCCGAGTACAGTATTTTCAAACCTCTGCATCGAGACGACGTGAAAACTTTACCAAAAAATCAATTTTTTACGTAAAAGGTAAGAAAATGTAACGGAAGTTAGAATTTAAAATACTTTTAAGGAAGATAATACGTTCTCTTTGGTTCTTTAATGTCGTATAAAAATATATTTCTTTAGATCAATTAGCTTTATATTAAAAAATAAATGAATAAATAAAAGAAAATAAATCAATCTGAAATTGCACCTATTTCCCCAACTTTGATTATCTGTTTTCCTTCTAAACTTTTTAAGCTTGTCATTTGTCATCAAAATAATCATTTCGCTATATTGCAAGGATAGGCATGGAATTACTTAAAAAATATAGTTGTATTAAGCATCAGAAAATTGCTTTTATTCTATAATTATAATAAATTTTAGACAATTTTCAACATTTTATTTAAATGTTTCTGGTATATACCACTAATAAAGTACATAATAGCTTACTGAAAACATAAAAAAAGCTCTCCTGTATATATTTTCCGCGCTCCTTTAATGTAAGCTGAATTATGGAAATGCAATCTGAACGATTTTCACATTTTCTTCATTTTGTTTTTTAATTTTATAGATCTCTTTCCAAACAATGTTTACATTTTCATATGTATACAAAACTTTTATCATTTGACATTATTAAAGAATAAGCTTTCATTCTATCAGTAATAAATTATGTATTCTATTCATTAAAAACCATCGCAAAGAAAAATTTCGCATTTAGACTGAAAATTGAGCTAACTAAACTCGTGCAATATATATATTTGCTGTTTTTACATGTATTATGTATTTATTATGAATGCATTTAAAGAAAAAATTGGTATTTATAAACATAATTTAAATCTGCTCGTGCCAATATTAACAAAAGTAACTAGGACATTTTATATTACAATTAGAAAAGTTGCTTCTTTAGAAATAATTGAATAAAAGTTCGTAAAAAGTAATATTCATATCATATAAAAATATTTACATTAAATTTTACCTTTTATATTTATGAGTTTTCTTAAAAGAAGGACATTATATTCATATACATTCCCTAATTTGATTTTCTCATTTTTTGATAGGATCAAAGTTAATAATGAAGGTGGCATAATTTTTCGTCTGTAATCTATTTTTTACGAGAAAAAAATATCCGTACTTAAATTTAGTAAAATATTGGCTGTATAAGTACTTTTCCTTAATTAAGTTTTAGAGTTTGAAATTTCTAATTTAAATTAGAATAATAGCATATACCTAATTCAATTGCAATTACAAGAGACAAATTTCTGGGATTTCTCGAAATAAATCATAAATTCACAATTATTATACTATATATATATTAATGGTTTTGAAATCATCATAAGATATTAAACGATGCAAGAAGCAATCACATATTAATTGCTTTTGGTTACATGCATAAAAAATATGTACATTTAAGAAATTTTTTTGTCTGTGTGAGTGAATGTAAAAAATATATGGCCACAAAATTAAAGTCTATCTTCATAATAACGAGCTACGTAAGAGATCCTAAAAATCGGTTATTTTTCTAAGGCAAATAAAAAAACATTCAAAAATTAACTGTCCCCTAAAGTGTTAAAAATAGCGTAAAGTATTGACACATGCAATATAACATGGGATGCGGTGATTGTAATATTCTGTAAGTTAGTAATTTGGTAAAATTAACTGACCTAGTATTTAGTAAATTATTTTAGCTATTTTATAATGTTATTACCTTCGACGCATAAACGTTTACATATCAATTATTTACTAAGAACCGAAAAAGCGCAAATCTAATATTTTTCAAGTACAGGAAAAAACTTCTAAAATCAAACATTATAAACTAAAGCTACTGGTGTATTGTTAAAACATATACACCATTTGGGGCGTTTTGTAAGTGCCAAAACGCCGCAAATGAAAAAAACTGTACTATTATTATTATTTAAAGAACCGAACTATACTTCTGTAACGTGAAAATATTATTGCTTAGAAACTACTAGAAACGTAAAATGTATTCTATTATTTCCAAAAATGTCCATGAACAAAGCTAAATCTCAACGAAATTAAACACATAAGGCACTAGACAAATTTTTGCTTACTTCCGAAATCTAAAATTCTAAAATTCCTTTTACTCAAACAGAAGAAAAGTGAACGGAGAAATTTCTCTAACGTCCTTTTTTTTCTTTTCTCCTTTAGCGACATAGTGGTAGGAAGCAATCTCTTTCTCAAGCAAGGCAAAAAGCACAACAACACGGGACGCAAAATAAAAAGAGAGCTACATTTGACACGTCCATGTCGTAGAGAAGAGAAAGCAAGCGTTTGTGCTTTCAACTTTTCTTTATCTTTGTGGATTTACCGCCTCGGGCCCTTTTATAGCCAAATTGTGATATTTTTATCATTTTTATTTGTGTCTCAATACCATTGTGTGCAGCTACCCTTTATCGATGTATGGTGATTCAGAAGGTTGTGCGGAGTCGAAAGTTGTAGTTTGTTTCGCAGATGTTCGGTTAAAAATAAATACGAAATAGTCTATAGATAAGTGAATACTTTGCAGCAAGGGTTATTTGGAAAAAAGTGTGGGTTGTAATAAAAAATTCTCACGAAAAGAAAGTACATATTTCATTTTTTGTCGTACAAATTGATAGGCATAAGCAAATATTTCATTGTTCAGATTTCCAAAAATTATTAAATGATTTTAAATACTTGTACCGAGGTAAGTGCGTTATGCAAATGTCATTCATATCACATTGAGATGTTTTCTCCACTGTGGACCAGTAGATGACCCATACTTGACTTGCGTTATTGATGTTATGTTAAGGCATAACTGCATGATAGCTATTTGCCTAATAGGGGGTTTGTCTTGGAAAAAATACTTTTTCAATGGTTCTAATGCATATTTACGATGCATGTGGAGAAAACAGCTCATATCACCAGACCGTTAGATCGAAAGCTCCGTGGTTGGTCATAACCCTGTACCTTCACACTTCAGCCATATTTAATGTATTGACAGGAGAATTTTAATAAAATGTAGTGCCGGTATATGAGAGCCCGTATATGCCCGTATACAATGAGAAATATTTGTTAAATTTAGAATGTATAGTAAATATGGAATTGAAAATATAATTATGATATTTATAAGGGTGTTTTATCTTTCTTTTCCTTTATCTGTCTCTCTTTCTTTCAAACATGCAGGAATTTTAAACGGATAACAGGTTTCAATTTTCTTCTTTTCAAACTGGCTTCGTTAAAAGTATCTTATCATGCAATCATAGTGCAGTATAAAAAGTTATAATATTACTTATCCAAAAGACTTTTTCTTTTTTAAGTTAAAACTCTTTGAAAACATTATAGTCATTCTGCTATATTACACAGAGTATATAAAAAAAATATTTGCATTTAATGTGCAAAAACGAAATAAACTTTATGTTGTATAAAATGTATATTCAATCAAAATTTCAATACTTATAGCATGTTTTTAATCTTGCCCAATGTACTTCACTCCAGTAGTTAACATTGAAAGAAAATTTACTAAAGCTATTATCATCAAAACACAATTATCACGCTATATCAGGAATGTAGGATTTTTTCTTCATTATTCGTGTACATCGTCAGACATTAGTTTTTATTTAATCCTTATTGATTGTCCAGAATAAATGGAGTCTACTGACGCATGTACTAGTCTGTCCTGTATTATCTCTGAACATGCCACGGATTTTGAATGACATGGGGAGAAATCTATTTGAATGAGGGATGACATTTTCTTTGTACGGCCGAATTTATTGGTGATTTCTTTCAAATGTAAACATATTTTTATTAATTAACTTATTATCATACGAATATAATAAAAAAATTACAGATGGCGTCAATTCGTCATCTATTAGATATAGGTGGGCAATGTAAATTGAAAAAAAATTGTTTAAAATAAGGTATGATAAAGGACTACATCAAGAAAAGACCTCTCCTTAATTTTTAGAAAGTTACACATTTTAAATTTGTGTACAACTCCCGTCCAAAAAAAAAAAATCCTCAGTTAGAAAAATGTTAGTCATAAACTAATGAGGGAATGTGCAAAATTTCAAGCTTTAATCATACAACGTCTCAGAGATATCTTTAAACCATATAATCGGGGGCTATTCATGATTTTGAATGTAAACTTTTACAGTTAGTGTGAAAAAAATATTTTCTTTCATAATTTCTATACGACCCCTAGAAATGCAATGCCCTAACGTGATTTTTTTTACCTTCTAGAGGTATTTAAAAGTGGGTTTATGTCAGCGTATATTCATATATTTCAAATTTTTTTATGATGCAGTTTTCAAATGTTATGCATCACCTCATTAGTGCATGCAGGGGCACATTTTCTTAACTGTGGATTTTTTTACGAGGGTTTTGTAGAAATTAAAAAAAGTGTAACTCCTTGAAAATTAACAAAAAATCTTTTTTTTTCTAAACGTATTATTTTTTCCTACCATATTTTGAAATATCTTCCAAATACATATATTTATATATAGATATGGATATAGATATAAATATTCGAAATTCGACAGTTCTGGGAATAATTTTTAAAAATTGAAACATTTCAAGAGTGACTTTAGTTAATTTAAAGAGAGTGCGTCTCTGTTCATTTGAGTAATTATGTCTATTGTCAAAATAAATAAAGTTCGCTAATTCATTTATCAGAATATTAATGATGAAATTTCAAAATTAGTTGGGACCTATGACTATATATTTACGGTGCCTGAACTCCAAAAAATTATCAAATAACTAAAATGTTAGCGTAAAATTGAAGTTTCTAACGCAGGCCAGTAGCTTTTAGATGTACACTGCATAAAGCTTTCAGTAATGTCTATTGGAATGTGCAATTATGCACACAATTTGGCGTTAAATGTATTACGTTTAGAGTTTATGATTAAATTACTTTTGTAGCATATCCAATCCCTATTCGTGATCAAAAGTGTTTTCGAGCTATTTTTTAATCAAATATCTAACATTTGTTCCTAAGTTTTATTTTAAAACATCGATGGTTTGGAAAACGCTATCAAGATATTCGAGTGGATACGATTTGTTTCAAAAGTTCTTATCACATTTTTAAAATTCAATATGAAATTAAGTAAATGGCGTAAGAAAGTGCAATTCTTATTACTATGTTTTTGCAGATGAAAAAATATAACTATTTCAACTCAAAAAGTTCCTTGTGTAGGTTAGTATTTGGAAATAAAATCTATTAGTACGGTTCAACCACACAATCTTAATACGGTAGGATATATGATTTCCTAAATTCGTTAGATATCGGTAAATTAACTTATCAATTTTAATAGAAATTGCGATTAAAATTATACTTGGCTAACTGGCTTTTCGGAAAGTAATCTTGGTTACTTACACTCGCATCAAAATTATCTCATTTATATCCCTGTTCAATCTTCTCCTTCAAAAATATATATTTAGCTAAATTTGTCTTCAGTTTGAATTATAAAAACAATTATGCAAAAACACAAGTTAAAATAATGATTTTGTTATGGAACCATTACGCTGTTCTTTACCTATGCTTTGAAATACATGATTTACTCTTGAAAAAATAATGCATCAGGTTAAAATAAAAAATAAAAAATAAAACAAAAAATTATGGATTCTATGTGACAAATTTCTCATTATTTCAAATTAAAAATTTTAAAGCAACTTCAATTTCCTTTCCTCTCAAATGATGAATAAATAAAAATTTTGAAAGGCTTAGCAAAGCACTTAATCATGAAGAAACAAGCCAACTTTGTTGGAATTTGTTGTCGCTGTTGGTATTTTTAGGAAAATTCCGTGCTTCTTTCTACCCGTATATCTCATAACAATATACCTCTTGTTGTGGTATCTAAATGTTTTAAGTTAGCTGTATCTGGGCTGTCTTGTATTAAGATAAATAAATATTTGCAAAATAAGAAAGATAAAAAAACGATTAAACACCTAAAATATTATAGCCTAATGGAACAGTGTCGTAAAAAAGCAGCATACACATGCTAGTAATTTTGTTCATATTGACGTTGGCATGTTTTCGAAAATTGCCGGCCATAAAAAATAGATTGCTGTCTGTGGGTAAACAGCAATCATGGGGATATTACTAAGGATATGAAAGCGCCAGATAGTAATTTCACAAAATATTAGTATGGAAGTAGATCAAATATATTAATTTTATCTTTTAGATATATTTCCTAGAATAAGCGGAGGAATCTATAGACATTCAACTAAAAATATTTTGCCTTTATTTTTTCCTTAAGTATGGCTTAATATTTATGCGTGAAAAAATGTACCCAAGATAATTCGGATTTCTTTCAATTTTAAATAATTTTTATTGATGTATAAGGAATAACTTGTACATTAGCATAGTTGAATTTATTTATTTTAATTGTCATTTTAATAACATTACTTAAAACAGTGCAAGTACGCAATAAAATTACGTAAATATATATGCTCTTATAATTAACGCTAGTAATATTTTACGTATACTCTTAAAAATTCAGTGCAACATTTCACCAAAACATAATACAAGAAAAGTTGGCGCCATAAGATAATGAAACTCTTTTCCAACATTTAGAGCTTCACTAAAGTACGGTTAAGCCTGAGTAACACATGTTGGA
Organism: Cheiracanthium punctorium; assembly: GCA_038373885.1. Lineage (NCBI taxonomy): Eukaryota > Metazoa > Arthropoda > Arachnida > Araneae > Cheiracanthiidae > Cheiracanthium > Cheiracanthium punctorium. The sequence continues at coordinate 767,761 of JAWZYV010015281.1, forward strand.
ACAAGGTTTCGCTATGTTATGAAGCGAACTTTTGAGTACCATGTTTTGGTGAAATGTTGCAACAAATTATTAAGAGTTTACGCAGAGTATCTCAGAAAATAAATATATACTTTGAAATGACATAAATAATCATTTTTCTAACCTACAAGTTTGGATTTCCGAGGATAATAAGAGCTGGAGTCAAATTTTAAAAATACGTGTACTTTCTTACAAAAGTGAAGGTGAACTAAAAATCCTAACTAATTTTATAAATGCGAAAGTGAGTTTGTTTGTTTGTTACGCTTTCACTCCTAAACCGCGGACTAGATTATGATGAATTTTGGCATTGAGATAGATGGGACCCTGGAGAAGGTTATAGGCTACTTAGAAGTTTGGATTTTTAATTAAATTTTTAATTATCAATTAAAACCGTTTTTACTTTGCCTTGCTTGGTGAGTTTCGCCCGTATAAAATGATTCATATTTTGAGCAAACAGAATTGCTATTACTTGAATGAAGTATCTCGCGCACTTAAAAACATGAAATACCACTGAAATTATGCCAGTTTTACGCTAAATCCATCAATCTATCTGTAATAATAAAAATAAATGTTCTCCAGACAAATCTGCAGCACGCAAAGCTTTGAAAATTTGAGCATATAAGCCCATGACTTCGGCAGTGCGCACCTGAGAGGCTCAGAATTTTGACATTTTAATTAGTTTTTTAACTATTAATTAAAAACCATGTTTTAGTGGTCAACCTTGCAAGTTTCGCCAGCACAAAATATTTATGCTTTTGAAATAAAGCAGAAATTCTATTTGCAGAAACGCAAGAAATGCCATAGAAATTACGTTTGTTTTACGTCAAATTAAAACGCATAAGAAAAAAAGTCCAATTGTGTTCATTAAAGTGAATAAATTTCCAAACCCTACCTATAATATAAATGTGTACGTTTGTGCGTTTGTATGTTTGGGATTGAATCACACAAAATGGCTGAACGGATTTGGATAAAATTTGGAATAAAGATAGCTTATACCCTGGAATAACATACAGGCAACCTTTCTATCCTATAGCATAAATAATTCTTTTACAAAGACACTCAAAATAATTCTAATATATTACGCTCTATGGGCATTTTGTAGATACTGAACTGAATCTAGAACTTTTTTCACTCACTGAAAGTTACACTATTCCTGAATATTATTGTTTGTTTGTTTGTGAATTAAGGCCGATTGACTGCACCAGGGTTCTAGACCTATATGGGGAATGCCTCTGGGGGTGACTTTCAAGGGGATCTTAACCAGTATTTACGTGATGTTTCGGAGAAAACCACGGGAAACTCCGAACTGCTAGGTCGACAGGCGCAACCGCGGTTTGCAACCTGCACCTTCAAGTTTCGAGAGCAGAACCTCTCATCCACTGGTGGGGCCCTGAGTATTATAGGCTACATTTTATGTATATCACGAATAGTTCTTTTTCAGGGATAAGAATTACATTACGCTCTATGTGTATCTTTAAATACTGAACCGATTCCAAAATTGTTTTCACTGATAGAAAGCTACACTGTTCCTGAGTATTATAGAACTCTAGAGTATTATAGAACTCTAGTAGTATAGAAGTATTATAGAACTATTATATACTAGAATTCATGTATGCAGCAGAAATAATTCTTTTACAGAAACACTCAAAATAATTCTAATACATTACACTCTATGGGTATTACAAGAACATTCAGAATATTGTCCTAACTGTCTGTGTACGCCAAATGCGTAAAAAAATGTAAATTTATAACTCTCACGCATACTCTCTTATTTTAAATTAAGTATACTACCATGTATTACACTTCATTTTAATTTAAGTAAAAAATAAATAATATTTAAATACAGTCACTTTTGTGTTTACAGTTCAAACATATTTGTTATTCACACATGCTTCATTTCTCACTGGATCTAATCCTAAAGCCGACACAGACGAACTTGCGGGTAGAAGCTAGTAGTTAAAATATTCAAAGTACTGTCCCTCAGCATTGATACAATTTTGAATACAAGTCAGGATTGATTCCGTACTTTGCACTAAAGATTCCTATAAGGATTTCATCTCATGACTTCTGAATTTTCTCCCAAGTGAGTTCACGTTAAGCTATTCATGACGTAACACCTGTCGCGCTTCTAAAACAGAAACCGAGCTGCGTAAAGTCTGGATAACAATTTCATAACACATCTATATATCTATTTATATGCACTTAGGGTGGATCAAAAAAATATTTGTTTCGAAATCTTAATCTCCTGAGGTCTCAAAAGTTATAAACTGATGTAAATAAGACATGTGTAAAATTTCAATGTTCTACGACAACGTCTTGGGGTTGAGCATCAAACTTGAAATCTAGATTTTTTTAAAAATGTGATTTCTTTAAAAAATAGACCCAAAAAATACTTTTCCTAATTATTAGGCTCACGAGGTTTTAAGTGTTGTATATTGTTATGAATAAGACGTATGCAAAATCTGGACGGGCTATGACAGTTTCTAGGAGTAGTACATTGAGCTTAAAATCTACAAATATCTGGAAAATATGCGTTTTTTGGAGAAAAAAGATATCTATAAAGGAAAAATTATATTTTTTAATGAATTAGTCCCGCTGAAGTATAGTCAGTAACGTTTGCAGCTCTTCTCAAGTACAACCAAAATCATAGCTACATTACCCAGGACACACCTCGTTGATTTTCTTGCGATCTGAGTAATGTCCGCGCCAGCCCAAGCACCAATAATAGATCGTATGAAACCATCATCTGATAGATGGAAAGACAGCAAATTACAGAGTGTCTGTTTGAGTTGGTAAATACAGCATTGAGAGATTCCGTTAGATTAGAGAACTGCGTTTCTAGATTTCGGATGACGACTTTGTTCTTTCCAGAATTTGATAATTTTCCATCACCGCCAATGCATGTGAGTATCCCAAGATCAATGGATTTCGTGTCGAACTCTCACAAATTCCCAGTGAAATTCTTAAAATCAGATGGTAACACATAGCCAAAGTATGTTGAACTAGGTTCCCTTATCAGCGAGATATCTTCTTTGTGACAAACACTAGGATGTAATTTGCCGTCAACAAATTTTTCTATGCATCTGATTTGGTTCTTCCGCCTATCAAAACAAAATCTAATAAAAGTTTTAAAGCCTTCTTCCGTTTCTTTCACTGTGAGTCATATGTCAGCCTTCCTCTAAATTTATATGGGTCGAGAATCAGTTGAGAAGGTTTCTCTCCATCTGCATTCCATCCGCTTTCTAGATTGGGAAATAAAGTTGATACCAGAGTTACTGCTACCCAATCCATTATAACTTTATGTCTCAGACTTGTGAAAGCACAGAGATTTTCATTCTAATTTGGTCATTTGTGAACGCATCTACCAAAGAAGCGGTAGATAGGCATTCAGCGTTTTCTTCAGTCTTCCGTACTTCTCTTTCCAATCTTCTCTTCCTTACTATGACTAAAGTTGGAGACATACACTGGATATCGGAACTTTCTCCTCTTTCTCCACAAATCTCAAAATTTCTCTTTCCAACCTTTCAACTTTTCTCTCATTCTTCATAAACTTGTCTTCTTTACCATTCCATCGATTGTCACATATCTAGCTCCCCTCTGGTCTGCCAATTACTCCCGATCTGTATAAGGTATGGACTTATCTGAGCCACACCTGCTCCGAGAAAAGTCAGTACATTTACAAGTGCGATATTCAATAGCTCGGTAAGAGAAAGTTTTTCCAATTTTCTTCATAAACAATTCCATATGTTCGTCACTGACATTCGATTTATTTAGCTGCTGAACTTGCTCATGACCTTTCCTATTTCTTGAATCCTTTGATTGACACAATGGGGATACTGACATTGATCCAAATATATTGCATTTTGATCGCCACCACTAAGCTTACTTCTCCTTCCGGTGGGTCCTATCCTTTATTCAGATTTTTTTCTTTTTAAGTAAAAAATTGTAATATAGAAGTACGGATATGTCTTCTCGGGTTAGTAACTTGGTACAAGGTAATACTTTCGATATTCCAAGCTCTTCTAAGAACACCGATTTTGTTCCATTTCTTGCAGCAGACAGTTTCACTCATTTCAGAATCGTAGTAGTGTAATGCAACCACCGTTTACCTTTTTTAAAAGCAAATTTAAAACACAATCTGTCTGAAACGCTAAACTAAATGCCTATTTCAACGAAATATCTCGTGCCTGGTTTAACCGAACACAATGTGCATCGGCATCACTTGACAGGCAAACAGAGGCTAGTTGTCTAGAGCACAGTTTGCGTACTGCGCCCAAGACAAAACGACAGCATAATGTGTGCATTGTATCAAACTATTCGTAAAGCCACTTTTTGTGATTTACTGAGCTTCTCTGAACATTTTTTAGCATATAAGAGGACCAAATTATTTTTAACAAATAAAGTTTTCTTTCTACATATTGTTTCTCAAAAAACACATAATTTTCAGATATTTGTAGATTTCAAGCTCGATCTGCAATCCCTAGAAATTGTCGTAGCTTCTCCAGATTTTGCATACGTCTTATTCACAGCAATATACAACTCCTAATACCTCGGAAGTCTAATAATTCGTAAGAGAATTTTGTGGGTCGATTTTTTAAAGAAGTTATATTTATCAAAAATTTCTAGATTTCAAGTTCGATGCGCAACCCCAAAACGTTGTCATAGAACATTCAGATTTTACACGCGTCTTATTCACATCAATGTACAACTTTTGAGACCAGAGGAGATAACGATATCGGAAAAAAAATTTCGGTCCATTCTAATGCACAAATATGTATAATTTCTTCTTTTTTATTGCTTCTTATTTACAGAACTAAAAATTAATAAATATTATATGTTGAAACGACTACTTAAAATTTGATGCTAATAAACTAAAATATTATTACAGCTGTTAAAGCTTTTACATTGAAAGGTAATTATTTAATTTTATATGAATTTGTAATTGTTCCGAAGTTTCATTGAAGGAGTTTTATGGTTCATTGTGCAAACGCAATTTTAAAAGTATAATAAATTACAATCCTTATTGGCTCCTAATCTATGAAAACATTTAAGACGCTACGCAATATCCTATATTTTACACTTAGCAAGTTTTATGTAAACATTTTAAAAGGAACATAAAATTGACAAAAATCCTAATGAAAGAATCTTTTGATATTACTTTATACGCAAAAAAAAGTTAAAAAAGAAAATATACTTTCATATTTTTATGCCAATTTTTTGTAGGTTTTTTTTTCTTATTATTTCGAGCTATGCTTTTTTTATTTTTGCTTAGAAAATACAAAATCAGCACATAAAATATTCAGCATAACTGTGTGCTTGAAATTTTTGGAAAAAAAAATATTTAATTATGCATATCACATTTTTACTTTAAATTTAATATATTTAGATAATAAAAACAGTTTCTACATTTACAAAGCTTAAACTCTTCATTTTGTAAAACATAATGAATAAACAATGAAGCAAGTCGTTTTCCGTTTATATCGATTTCTTACTAAAAGCATTCTATACACTAGAATGAAAACGGTTTGACTTAAACAAAAGTACCGATTAATTAACCTTTCAATTACAGAAATGAGCTTTGGATAATAACATTTTCCTCTACCGACAATAAATGTTGCCATCATTTTAACACTTTTTAAACATTATTTTTAAAGTTCTTTTAAAATATATAGTTCTTTTTTATTCTTTAAACGAAACGTTTTTTACCGCTTGTCAAACCATAAATGAGCAGTATTCATAGATCTTTATAAGTATAATGCATTTAAAAAATGTAATATATGTGAAATTCACTGCTAAAGCACTTGTGAAGCACCAAATGAAACTACTTAATATTTACCCGTTTTGTAAATAGTGCATTAAGCTTTTAAAGAAATCTTTTAACTACAGATATATGACTTTACTGAAAAACTTCACTTTATTTCTCCGCTGTATAACTAAGAGTAGTATATTTAGAAGTGTTTTTACTTCATTAATATGCCTTGTACGTATTTTCTGTTTAACAATACCGAAACTTAACAAATAAGATTGCGTGTCAACAGCAGTTAGAAATGAATCTCTATCTGTAGTAAAACATTTCCATCTTAATTATGTTTAAAGTATTTGTTCCACTTTTTCCCGTATATTGTCACCGAAAGTTCCGGACAGTATGCTAGAGTTGTATGCATACATATTTAGAGGGCCTCTGAGGGGGACATATTTACAGGGAATGAGAAGGACGTCTACGTAATGTCTAGACACTGTTCATGTTTGACCTGCCTGGATTACTGCTGGAGTTAAAATGAGCGCATGTCATAGTGGAATTGATTTCTAATTGAAGTAAAGCACATTTACTAAAATAAAATAGTCATTTCGAAGGAAAAAATACGTGTTTTTTTTATTTTTTTAAGGCTAAAGTTATTAGGCCCAGTGTAAATATTGATGCATTCGATTTAATGTGTATTATCGCTATCCGAATTGTATTGACGTCCAGCAGAGGAATTATTTTTGTCACAATAATCCAATATATGACAATGTCACAGGGTTTTATTTTTTAACTTCTGGAATAGCATTACTATAATGAGTAATAATATAAAAGAACACGGACGTAAAAATTTGTGATTGCAAAAATGTATGAGGATAGATGAAAACAGAAAAAAAAGGGAGAAAGAAAGCGAAAGTTACAAGGTTAATAAAAAATTACTTAAGAGTACACAGAAAATATAAAACTAAAATGAAAAATAAATGAAAGTAAGATTAATTAAGTCATTTTTAGTTTTAAGTTAAATTACTTTTAGAAATTGATAAATAAAAAGTAAATAACTTTTAAATATTTATAACGAAATTATCATACTTTCTTTTGCAGTTTTATACAGGTATAAAACATAATTTTTCAGGTTGTGCATTAATTATTTTTAATCGAAAATAATATTTTTTTAAACTACCAGTTAAAAAACAAAAATAAGTCTGTTTAATTGCTTCTAAAATATACGATCTTCTTTCGCAGTGCAGAAATTTATATGGCACTATAAGGGGGGGGGGGATGGGAAGAGGAAGCAAATTCATTAAAAAAATCATTTCTAACAATAGTTTCCAAATTTTAGGACGATTTCACTGTTCTGCTCTTGATTTTGACATTCCGACACCCGCACACACATACATAAAGAAAGAGATTAGTCAAAGTACTTGGAGTGATAATCATACACAATACTGTAGTATTAACTGAAACAACTATTCTAAACTAATAAAATACCATGTTACAACATTTCTGTCTGCAGAAGCAGACATCTTATAATTTTCATTAATAAATATTTCACAAACACATTTTAAATGCACATAATTTAAGTAGACTTAACTTTAAAAATAACTTTAAACATGCAAAAAATCATAAATGAATTTAAATAACTAAATTCAATTAAAAAATATGCAAAATAAAGGTTAATTTTTAATCGTTGTATTGGAGACTTCAATTAAGGAATGCTCAGTAAAATATTGTCATTTAGAGAAAGATTAAGATTGAAAATTTCTCCTTGCCGCTGTAAATTAATTTTGAAGACAGAATAATCCGGATATTTTGTTAATTATCAGATTTCCGGAGCAAACTAAAAATATCAGAGATAATCCATGGGGAGAGAGTGTAAGATAGCGTTATTTCTGGTATTACCGTGAGAGAAATCGCATACACTGGATGAACGTGTTTTTCAAATGATACTGCACCGTGTTTATAGTTAAACTTCCTCTGTAAACAGCAGTCTACAGCTCTAAGGATGAGGTCGCCTCCAAATTTGCAAATGGACACTCCATGAGATGTGCTTAAGTTTTTCTTCTAGTTCAGAAAAATGTCCACTAAGCGGAACTTTGCAGGATGAAATCAACTCTAAAAATGAGCCTAGCTAGTTATAAATGTGCTGAACAAATGTTGAAATTGGGGGTTTATTTTGAATTATCCATTTTCAGTGTTAAATTTGAGGTTTTTTCAGTTAAAAAAAATATATCCCTCAGTTTTGTGTATCCCTTTATCAAGAATGTCCAAATATAATTTTCCATCCTGCCCCCATGTATATGACAGATAGAACTTTAGTTGTATATGGCCGAATATCCGGAAGAGAAGTCGAATATCAGACGGTATTTCAGCTATTTAAAAATCAGTTGGATAGGCCGGATACCGCATGCTTACCGGATATCCGTTACATGCGTAATTTTATGTACATAAAACTGTAGGAATGTGTCATCAAACATGCACCTAGCTCAGTGACCAATATCGTTGTCTGTAAAAAACCTTTCTTTTCAGTAGCGTTTTATATATAATAACTTGTGTTGTACGGGCTCTTTGCAATCTCTATGACTAAGCAGTTTTGAAATAACTATTTAGATATACTTAAATAGGAAGTCGTAGTAAAGTTCTTGAAAATTATTCCTCTTCCAGCTATTTACTATTTAATTTTAGACTTTCCGGAAAGTAATGACCTTTTTTTCACATAAAATTAAAACAAACAAATTTTCAACAAGTACTGAATTACAAACAAACTGTGCATAAGCGTGGTACTCATATTTGTTAAATTTTAAAACGAGAATTTTGTAGAAAGTATTTTTTTCTTTCAAGAAAAACGGACACTCTCGCCCCTTTTTTAATATCTACCCTCCTTGAGGGATTATATTCGAAATCTGCTGAAATCGATTTTTAAGTATTCGTGAGTTTTGTGTTTTACAGCAAGAATTTTATGGATAACTCCTTTCTTCTTTGAAATCACGCAGAATTTGTGAAACGTATCAGGCCTCTATCCCTCATAAATTGCACATTTTGAAAAATAATCTCCAATGCAGTATCTACGCCAAAAAAGTCACATACACTTGTTGAATTTCGTATTATATTAACTTCAATAGTTTTGGCTAGGCAAAATATTGCCATACCAAAAAATGACATTACTTTCCGGACACATAATACAGTTGACTCGTGGTTTAACGACCTTCGGGACCTCGGAAAGTAGGATGTTGTATCAAATGGTCGTTAAATCGAAATATTATAAAAGTTATTGGAAAACGGTCCGGACTTCATCGGATGGACGTTAAGTTGGTAAGGGTCGCTAAATCAAGAGTCGCAATATCGCGAGTTCACTGTATAACTGCAATATATGATGAAAAATGACATTTATTAATTGTTTTATAAAGAGCCTTAAAAAAGTGAACTTCGGATTATTTATAAAAAAGTATCGTCCTATATTTTTGTAAAGTCTTTAAATTGTTTAATATTTGTCGGTATGCTGCCAGCATTTTCCTTTCTATAAATGGTACGTAGAGTAATAAAATATGTATTAAAAATTATACATTATATTGTAGCAGTTTCCACTCCTTAATTAAAAGTGCCAAAAATTTATAAATATTATATAAATGTGCTAATAGAAAATGCAATTAATCTAAAAATGTTCTGATTAACAAGACAAAAGGTGAGTTTTCCTATGAATAAAATATTTCATAGATGCAAAAAGGACTGGAATAAACTAAGCTTCTGTTGATTTCTCACATTTACATAGTAACTATCAAGACTTTATGTAAACATAAAAATTAGATAAAAATTATGTAAACATGAAAAAGTATCATAGAAGCTTCAAATAACACAGCTTTTTTCTAAAAGCCAACTTTTTTCTTTTCCTGTAACATAGCTGCTAAAAACCACTTTTTTTTAAGCAGCACATTTTTTTAGTATTTTTTTTTTCAAATTAGAAACCATCTGGGATGCTGAACTGAGACATTGTATTATATTGTAATCAGAAAATTACCGTTTACGAAAAGTGGTTATATTCCGTAAAATTTGGCAGCTGTGCTGTAAATACATCGTGCAAATGATCATGTGATCTCAATTTCATGAAGTAAAAAAGCAAAAAGCTTAATTGTTTGTGGCATATTTCAGTAAATTAAAAAGAAAAATATGGGCATACACAATATTAAATACAATCCGATGAAATATTGTAGCATCTCAGCCAAGCTTTTTTCTTTGGCTATACTAGTATATGTAAACAGAGTTGATTAACTATAATCAGCATCACTGATGGTAAATATATATATATATATATATATACCACTAGGGTTTATATATATATATATATATATATATATATATATATATATATATATATATGTATAGATTTTATCCTCCTACCACGAGCCGGAGAGAATTATTTTAAGTGGTCCGTGTGTAAATTGAAAGTGTAAAATTGGTACGTGTGTTACGTTGAGTTGGGAACCACTGATCCAAAGTATAAACTACCTACAAACCTAAAGTATCATTTTTCTTTGCTAATACCTATATGCTTAAGGTTATACTTTATTTTGTAATATTTCCGTAGTATCTTATATTATTGTTAATTCAAAGAATGCCTACTACAATAAATATTTAGTACTCATGTACTTTGTGTAAAACTGTGCAAACTGTATTTAATAATATAATAGATATATTTAATTTATAATAGATATAAATGGGTTTAATAACGTGCATAATGATTTGGTGTGCAAATTTCAAGGTTATGCTTAGTTATAATACATACTCTTGCTATCATACGGTGCATATATATATATACATAAATATGTATGCGTGTTTTCGCTTTGAAAAGCGTTTCGAGCATATATATGCATTTCCTTTCGTATGCAGTAGTTTAAATTTTGAATAATCCGAACGCACTTAAAGAATTTTGATTTTCTTTCGAGCGATACAAACTTCACTATAAAATACATTATTCACGCTATTTTAAACTTTTCTGCAGTTCTTTGCATTACATGACAAGAAATTTGAATCTATGCTTTCGCTTCTATTTACCTGCCTTTGTTTATATTTTACCAAAAGATACCTATTTGTTGCTGCCTCAGCGTGGAATGAATACAAATTGATTGAAACTGAGAAACCTACGAATCTATTTTATCGCCATTTCAAATACAAAAGAAAAATAGAAAACAGTAAAAATATATCGTATTTCAAATATAGGGCAGCCTTGAGATATGCATGTGCTTTCTATAATACTAAGTATCATATGAGATATTAAAAAACGATATATTACTAATATATGAACTGATATAAGCTTGTATATTGTAATTAAAAAGCACTGAAACACAATATTAACGAAAATAATGGAGTGTATAATACACACATTATAGCAAAAAAGAAATCCTTTTCTTTTCTCATACTTTATTCTTTTATATATTTTTTATTTCTGTTTTATATTAATATTTATATTGTACTTTCTTTACAAATTCTTCTTTCCAGTATTCAATGTTTTTTTTTTCCATTTTCTAGTCACTCTGGCTTTATTGCACATTTCTTTTGTTCTGATTGGGATCATTCTATTCCTGTGCCCTCCCCCCTTTTTGTTTATCTCCATTCTATAATTTCCCATCAATGCAATGGGATATACTCTGCTCCTAATGACTGGACGACTTCTATATTTTTTAAACATAAAATGTTTGGCTATTTCGTTATACCCGTGAGAAGTTCACTGATTTGAGTACTGGATTCGAATTCTTAATGCTAATTGAGAGCGTTTGAGTAACGTAACTGTATTATTTTAGTACCAATAAAAGTAATGCAGGCACGAATAATGGTTTGAGTAATAATAAATTTTTATAATCCTGTCCAATATGTACAATCCTGCTTATAGAGAAACATTAACTTTAGTAACGCTGTAATGTACGAGAGGTTTTTTTTTGTGAGCCTTTCTAAAAGTTTATAAATTGAACCTACTTGTCATCTACTTAGATAAAAGGGATATTTTGAATTGATTCTATTTTTAACCTATGTAAATTACACTAACATTACTTAGTTTTTAATGGATTAACTTCTCTTAAATAAGCTTTGAAAAGTAACTGCCCACAGCCCTTTAAAATTTCGGATATTTTTCCCATAAAAGAACTAGATATGCGATATGTAAGAGACCATTGAAAGAGGTGACCTAGATATTGCGCATTACAATAAAACAGAAAAATTACGTAGCGATTAATGCTTCTATACACATACAGGCCCAACATGGACGACAGTATAAAGACACTGAATGTGATAGATGGCTGAACTATCAAGATTCTGGCCTATCCCACGGCCATAGATCTAACTGTCTGGATTTTGGGGTGATTTTCTCCAGATGTAACATAATACGCGTTGGAACCCCTTAAAAATTCCTCCGCTCAAGACTTCTTAGGCAGATAGACCTCGCGGAGCTTTGCATTAATTCTCAATACGCAACAGATTCTGCGTATTAGAGTTGTTCGAGTACAAACGGACATACAAACATCAACAATATCAAATCACAAACACTTTTCAATTTGTTCTTAAAGCAATAGAATTAGCAGATTTTGAAATGGTCTCCCGGTTATAATAAGCAAGGATAAAGATAAAATAATATTCTATTTAATATGCCAAGTATGTAATCTTTGTGACTGCTTCATGTATTCCGGCTCCGCAGTAAATTCATGACATTTCTCCGATTCTAAATAATGTCACAACACAGAACATAATGTGTACATATAAATTTATGACTTATGCAACTTCAAAATTAAATATGCAAGTTTCTCAACCTAAAATAACATTTAAAATTACGTTTCAACAATCTCTTTACGCTATTCAAACTCAGTGCGAGTTTCAATGCGCTAAAAGTTTTAGCAATTTTCTTCCCTTAGCATTTCGCTGTTTGCAACTGCCAGAAATTTCAAATGAATATGAAAAGGCATTTTGTTGAAGCTCGAAAGATTTCGTTAGTAATATAATTGTACCCAGTACAGTACTAACAGTTAAATTAGTTTGCATACATTATTCAAAGTCGTCTTTGAATGAGCTATGGTTTTTATTTATGTTTCTAATGACTCCCAAAACAAAAGCACATACTTATTTATTTTAGATTTGCTTGGAATACATTGCAAAATTCAAATTAGAAAATACATAAATATTTAAAACGCAAGACAATGTTTGGTTAATTTTCTACATATTTATATATCTTGCCTATATTTACATTTATTTTTCAATATTAGTTTAAATTTCTAAAGTATGGAAAAGGGGTGTTGTGCAAATACTTCAGATGTATTCTGACACTATAGAACATCCATAAAAAGCCACATATATGATGCGAAGAAAAAATAATCTTCGACTAATAATTATTTATTTCCTTGTCCATCGTTGTCAAATATTAATGCTATGATTATACTCGGTAGGAATTTCCATGTTGTTACAAATATACTTTTTAAGTGAAACAATCTCCATACAAAGCAAATGCATAATATTTAATTCTTTTTAAAATTTAGTAAATTTTAGCAGTATAATAATGCTTTATGATCAGTAAATATATTTACTGAAAACTGCATATGTGTTTCAGTGAAAACTGTCCTATAGGTTAGCGATACATTTTTTCTAAGCCACCACTTTATCATATATGCATACTTAGAAAATATAGATTTATGCTTTTCTATAGAATAGTCAATAATAAGTGGATCTGATGGTTTAACGTTACAAAGAAGGAAAATAAAAGCGTTTTAATATACTTTTTATAAAACTGAAAACGCAACCACATGGTTATAAAATGTATTTTCTAAAATTCAAATTAAATACCTGATTACAAGAGTTATCTCGAATACAAGTATCTAATAGGAGTAAGTTTCTTAAACGAATCGTAATCAGGATAAAGAAGGATACGAGTACATAATAATTGTTCTCTTGTGTCCAACACTGCAAGAAGAAAGGAATGCGGTTACATGAACAAGTGAATTCAGCTATCGCTCTAAACCGCCATTATTATTTTCAGCACAATAATATATCAGATAAGATACAACTCCGTTATGTAAGCCTGTTTTTCACTATAATTATTTTTTTTTACATATAAAAATATCTTATATATATATAGAAATGTTTTGGCTTTCTTCCGTAAAATATCTTGTGAGATTGGTCTCTTCGCAAAATTGCAGCTACGTTAAAATTTAGCTGTAGAGCGCTTATGAACGCTATATTTAGTGAAGCAATGGATCGGTTGCTATGAGAAAGCTAAAATAGCGTCCCGCGGTGACCTAGACACTAAACTCTATTCCCGTAAGAACACGGAAAGTGAAGCAGTACCTAGCTTGACCAGTGCTTGGGAGGGTAAACTTCTCTCGCGGTTCGGCTGCTGTGGGATCGTGTACGCTAATGATAGCTGTGCACGTAAAATCCATCGTGGCCATAATGTCCTTCATGTTTGGGGGGGGTGTCGAATTCAGATGGTTGGTCCCCCATCTGGAAATCCGCTAAAATAACAGATTAAAATATAAAAAATGAGGGCAGAGGAATCAAAAGACAATGACACTGTGAAGTAAGAACGAAAGGAGGTGAAATATTTTAAAGGGAAATTCATTTTATGTTAAATGCAAAACCCATCGCTATCTATATGCTCGACAAACCAAGAGGACAGTTTGTGCCCAGATCACGAACAATCATATAATAAATATTCATTCCAATGAGGATTATGTGAAATGTAGTGGCATGAAAAATAGTCTAGCAAACATAGCTTTTTTTTCAGGGTACGTACTGTTTTAATTTTTAAACCATTTAATAAATCATGACTCTACAAATTTTTAAGGTTATATCGTTCTAACATTTACTTTAATGATGGAAAACTGTTAAGCACGACCTGTGTAACCTGTTTTCCATTCACATATGAATTACTTTCACGGAAATTACATTAATTACTTGACTTAAAAAATGCTAAAGTGATAGTCATATTCTCAATTGTTTTACAATGATTAATTTATCTTTCGAGGAAGAATGCTTAGATAATTACTTATTAACTCACATTTAATTTTAAATGATTTAGTTTGTAGAGATAATACTCATTGTTCATTAAAACCTGGTTACATTAATTAACTAGCACATTACGGCTTCTATACGAAGTCATTAATAATTATAGGATGAACATTGCATTCGAATTCACATAGTTATGTTTGAAGTTTGAATACGCGAAATTGAATTTCATTTTCAAAGAATATTCTTTAACGGTTATTAACTTTATAAAAAAACTAGCAATTGAAAAACTTTTAGTATGTACTATATTGCCTCTTACGCCGATTTTGCTATTTCACATATTACGTAAGAGATTTGTTCAATTAAGTCTGTAAAAATTGTAAAAATATCCTTTTATTGTAACAGTGAATAAATTCTTCAAATGCACCCCAGAATTTACCCCTTTATCAACCGCATTAGGAACTAACAAGCATACCAAATTGAGAGCTTTATGTTTTATCTTGTTCTAGACACTGAATCCAACTCTTTATCTACATAACAAAAGAAAATTAAGAAAAAAATTAATAAACACGAGATATACGTCTATTGGTTTCTTCATAAGCAATTAATATGTTTTTAAAGGAGTATAATGAAAATAAAACTTAAGAAATATAGTAATGCTTTGAATGACACACTTTTGAAAAATCTAATCCTATAATCAAACAATCAAAGTCTGAAAATTCACTATTGCTCCTTTTTTTCGTCCGCTCAATACGATTATAAAGTGAGCAGAAAGCTATCCATTTAATTGTTAATATTTTTTCAAAGAAAAAGATATGATAAATTAATGAGTTTTTTCAAAAACAATTTAATTTTTTGGTACTTTTGAAGGCCGTCAGAAAATAAAGGGTTAAAGCCTCTCTATTTAAATATGCTTTTAGAGTAAAAAAAATGCACTTATCCACATTTATTTACGGTATAATTATTGAAATATAATTAAGAAAACGCATCAACATACACTGCAATAATAGTTAATGAGTTATCGCAATACATATGCGATTAAATTAAAAACTTAAAATTTAGTATCTTCGAAACGAGTAATTTTGTCTAATTTGAGAGTTTTTCGTCGTTTCACAAACTTGGTAAGCTGATCATGAGAACAGATAAAACAAGGCAAAGTTCTGCGTAAGATAATTACTTTCTGTCGAAATGTAGCATTTCCAATTTCTCTTTGTTGATCCATCACCCCATTTGTTTTTATTCTGTGAACTGCAGATTACCTGTACTGCAGAGGGAGTTTCTACTATCATACTCATACAATCCCTAACTCCTACACATAAGAATTTCAATACTACGGCAAAAATTATGGGTGAAATGAAAAAGAATTTCAACACTGTCGGCAAAAGTTTGAATTTACTCAACAAAAAGTCGCCCAAAGTGATTCTTCTTTTCACCAAGGCTTTCACAGCAGCCTTCTCCTTTATCTTTTAGAATATCTGGTAAAGATATTGTCATTCAGTTTTTGAATAGAATGAGCTATATCTGATAGTCATACTTCGACAGATCTGAATTTTAAAAATTCGTACTTGTATGAATCTGAAATTATATCAGTGCGATTTATTTGACTAAATTAGAATTATTTTTCTTTTGTAAATAAAAATAAAAAATTGTTTATTCGCTTGTTTGAGTCGTATACAAATCTAGAAAAATCACGATTTTATTGATCTCTGATGGGAAGTTTATGTCATACTTAAAACACAGTCCCAATTTTTCGATTATAAATCTCTGAAAATCGGAATAATTTGCCAGGATTCCTCTGTTTGAACTTTTTCACGGATTAAAATAAATACATTTACTACTTAAGCCATGGGTACAGGGAATATAAGCATACATTAAAATTACACTATATCAAATATTTACTTGTCTATATCTGTTTCGTATTTGCTTTCTTATTTTATGAGTGTAAGAACTGGAGAAATTGCAACAGTTTTCGTTCGATGGTTCAATTCAACGACTAAGTGGCAAACGATAGATTGTGTCTTATTACGTTAGTAAAACATTAAAAAATGTAAATTTGAATATTTATAAGTGGTCATGGGGAAATGTATTAAAAGTAGTTTACAGTAAAACGGATAACCAATTTATTCAATTAAATCTCAACAATAATGTAAAATTAGTATGCAACCTGCATACAGATCTAAAGAAAGCTAAACTACGAGCAGCAAAGAAAAGACCTGTGTTGGATTAAATCTGAATTACTATTGAGACGCATATATCTTTCAATTTACCTTCATGAAGAAGAAATTGAGCGTTTCAGCAATCAAATTATAAATAAGAACTTTTTAAAATAGCAAATGCGATATACGTCACGTTTACGCACTGCATTTAAAATTACACTGACAAATAAATGTTTATACACTCTGCGAAAATCTGATGTCAGCATCAAGATATTTTTGCAAACCCCGAAATTCAAATAAGTTGGATGTATCTTACTAAAAGTATTTCACTCTAAAATTACGGAATTATAAAACGGAATTATAATACTTTATAAAATTACGGAAATAATAGGATAACCATCGCTATTGCATTAACCTTTCCAAATTTTAGAAAATTTAGTCCTTGAAAACGCCTTTGTCGAATTACAGTGATTAGTTTCAAATTTTGCACTGACGAGCAAAAACTTTATAAAGAACGCAAATTCTACGCTGTTTTTGGAACTAGGAAACCGCAGTTATCTCGATCAGAGATTTTCAACTTTAAAAAAAGAGTGTCTATCATCGTTTGTCCAATCTGTTTGAAATTTTGATGCTATTTGTATACCTAAACAAAACTTTAAAAAAACATATAAATCAATACTTAACTGTTCTTTATAAGCAGTGATGTAGCCAGGGGTAGCCAGGAAAGTGAGATATCGTGATATATCTACCTCGAAATATTTGTGTTAGTTAGCATACGCTCTACGTTGGAAGAAATTTCGTTATTTACCTTTAATTTATTTCAGATACCCCAAAATATGTTGTTGGCTACGCCCCTACGTATAAGTATGTCAAATCAATGTCCAATTCTTTATGAAGAACTGGCCCTTCATGTAATATTTAAATTCAAATCAATATGCCAATACCACGTACAAGAATAATATTTAAAATTTTACTTAAGCAACCAGCTCAAATTTACTCAACTGCACGCTAAATTAAGCACATTTAAATACAAAATATGTTATGAAACTACACAACGCTACTTATAGAATTTCTAAAGTACTGATAATACTATTTTCGTCGTTTTCTTCAGTGTGAAGACAGGAAAAATCCGATTTTTGGCAAAACAGAAAAATCACCTTAACTAGAAGGTTAAACAAAAGCAACTTGTTACTTAGATTTTCTTTTCCTAATTATTATACAACATATATATATATATAAACCCTAAAAGAAAAATCAAGGCTTTAGAGCGCGCACATACTCAAGGTTACTCAGCCGTGCCTTCCATGTAATTAAATGAATCTTAATTGCTGGATTTTATTCACAGCAGTCCAACAGAATTCATAACAGGAAGGGAGGTGTAGATTTCGAAGAGATCAAACAAAACCGGTAACCAATATCATTAGATCTAAACCTTAGTCTGATATCTTAGAATCTCCAACAAATGATGATGACACTCAACTTTCTCCCTCACCCCCGTCACGTGCCCCGTTTAAACACCAGTCATGGGCGCTGGTTGTTTAGCTAGTGATGACCTCATGCGCCGGATACGACCCTAAGCAATGTAGGTGACGTCACGCACAATTGCCGAGGTTGGAAGTAGGGGAAATAAAAGTTGTCGAATAAACGTCGGAAAAATCTTTCCCCAAATGGAGGCAATTCAGGCGGAGTTCAAGAAGGGGCATTCATGAACGTTGAATTAAATGAAATCGCCGCATTTAACGGCCAGTTACCGTCAAAGAAGACAATTTCGGCCGGGTTGAAACAACTTTATCATGAGGCGGCCTGGTAATAAAATAACATGGAACAGTCGAAAAGAGGAAACACTTTGCGCAACGGACTTTTCTATTCGTATAATCGAACGATTTAAACGGGGTTTCAGTTTGCATTCATATTTCACTGAAGATGATACTTAAAGCGTCCTTTCAGTAATTAGTTAACGGAATGAATGTACTTTTCATTTAATATTGTAAGTTTACGGTACCAGTGTAAGTACCATAAATGAATAATTTGAGCAGGAGTGAAGAAGTTTATAGAATACGTTATTTAACCTCGACTATACCACATTTTCCCGTTGATACTTTTCTTAAAAGTGTTTTTATATTTGAAAATAGATACCGTACAACATTTATAATAGATGATGTATCGTATAAATATGCATATTAGTTAAAGGTGTTGCTTAAAGCTACTCATTTTTTCGGTAACACTGGACTATTTCAACTGACGTAAGTCTGCCCGATACTTTAATATTTGATAATTCAATAATATAACCTCCTGAATAAAATATGTATTTTCTGTTAGAAATATAGGAAAAGAGACTCTGTTGATGAGTTACATTTTCCATAACTGTTAAATCTTCTATGTAAGACAGAACATATAAAGTATCTATAAACGTACGTAACAGGGAAAGATAAATGGAGGGGCTTTAAACTTTTCCGAAAAGTTTTCTGAGGAATCTAGCCTCAAGGGCCTAGCTCTATGATATGATAGATCTCGTCAGACATTCCCTCATTCGCCATCTAGTTGCACAAATTATGGGATGACATTTTATATTCCTTCATACTTGGTGCCATCGTGTAAAACCTAGTAGAAATGTGGAACAAGAAATATAGTTCGACTCATATCTGCAAACACTGAGTGGGGATACTGAGAAAATAGTAAATCCGTTGGGACACTTTAAATGACAAATAGTTCTCTTTCACCGGCAGTAATAGGTGTGGTGGTTTCCGATCATCAGAATATGCACAACAGTATAAAATATTAAAATTATGTTTATTAAATGTCCTCATCACAGGAGTAAAATGTCATTCAAGCAGTTTATATCCATATGCCTATCAAATAAGCTCAAATTATGCTAGGATTTTATCTTCTAAAAGATTCATATAATGTCGCTGAAGAATATTACGCATTCCTGGAACCAGAAGACAGCCTATCGTTATTTGTGAAACAGGGATTTTTTTCAGAAATTAATCTAGTTCAATTCATCTATCATGCTTAACAATTGACCCTTATCTTTTCATTTAAAAAATGGAAATTTGTACTTTTGGTCTACCCCGACGAAGCACGTTGGCTTGAATATATCGGGAATAAGCGACAATCCTTAACTTAACCTGTTAGAGAATTTGTTAAGTCTCATTCACAGAGGTTTACAACAGCCAAATCTATGTATATTCGAAGTCTATTAAGTAAACGCTTTATTTTTATTAGATATTTTTAGTGATCAAGATTAAATATTGAGCGTACATTGAAAAAACGTTGATCTGGAGAGGAAAACACTCCATCCAGCATAAAGTGACTACCTGATCATCTAATACATTAAATTTTTTAAGTAATTTAAAGTATTTAATAATATAAGAAAATGTTTGATCGATTTTATTGTTCAAGCATTGAAGCGATATATTCTCAATTTAATCGAAGTTTCAGCTCTAAATTGAAATCTATATAAATTCATATGTATACATATTTTAAAGGGATAAGGGCGATCACAATATGGAAATATACAGTGTGTCCCACGTAAATAAAGCCACCGTGATTGTGTTCCGTAACTGGATGCAAAACATACGAATAAGAACGAAAACAGTAAGGACGGCAACAACATTATACCAGTGTTTAAAGATGGCGGCCTTCAGTTTTACATCAGGACAACGACCGATTCACGTTGCAAAATATCTTGAAAATGGTTTTTCGGTGTATGGGTTGTACATCATGAAATGTCCTGCCTCTTTAGCTTGATCTCAATCCCCAAGAAAATGCGTGGGATGTCCTCAATTTGGATGAATATGCAAATGTCAGACAGTTCCAGCCTGTGGCAGAATTGAAGGCCGCCATCTTTGAACCCTGGGATAATATTGATGTTACCGTTCTCCAAGGATTGGTAAATGATATGTCCAATCGATTATTCAAAGTCATTTGTAAACATAGGTAATATATTGGCTATTAACCGTTATGGATATATTTTTGTACCTATTTTTGTTGCAAAAAAGGAATCATTATTATTGTAATTATAGAATTTCACAGTATATAATTCATATTATTATAATATTTCTTATTAGTATAATTGTAATATTATTTTAAATGCATCATACATTTTTATTATTGTTTTTATTTTAAACAGTTAATTGAAAAAGGATTTTTATTAATCTATCTTGTTAGCCTCAAAAAATTATTTTTTATTCTTAAAAAAACAGGAAAAAAAGAAAACTAAAAGGTAATAAAAATCACTGCGCATTTATCGAAGACAATTCCATGGATACCTAACAATTCCTTCATTCTTTCTAACTGCAGCCGTAACCGTCCGTGCATTGGCAAGATTTATTCTTCCTTAACGAACACATGCTGTGAAAGATTTAGGCGACAACATTCATAGTGTGCCGAAAACCCTGTGAAAGGCCACGCGAAAACCGCAAGTGACATTGGAAATTTAAAATATGCGCTGCTGGCGTTGATTTCCTACCTGCATGGGCGTGTTTCTCTGCTAAAATGCAAACAGGTTTTTAGCCCTTTTTTCCTCGATATTGATTTGCTTAGAACACGACTGTTTATGGAAAGAAACGAGAGGTTTATTTTTTATTTTATTTTATTTTTCTGAAAAAGTGCCGTTTTAGTCAAAAACTTGAATTTTTATCTCATTGTAATTATGCATGAAAAATTCATAAATTTCGACTCAGTAATAAACTATTCTGAATTTATGTGGAGAGCACGGCATATTTCTGAAATATTTTTGAGCGGAGAAATTATTTTGAAGTTCAAAACACGAAGAACTTATAATCATGTTTGACACGAACTGGAAGTCAGTTTTTATTTTGCTTTATTTTGATCTGCGACGTGACTATTTTTTATATGAATGCATGTTAAATATATAGCAACGATGTTTGTCCAGCACACAATTTTACCAAATAATCAATCCTATAATTACGAAATATTTTCGAATTTAATTGTATTCGATAGAAAGGAAATACGTTGAATGTTTGCAATGTTTACTCTGTATTTTCAGATTGTTTATTCTAAAACGTGATACGAATTTTCTTTTCATCGTGATGTGTTTTCATTGTGAAAATTTGCAAAAATCTTGAATTAACGTGATGAATATAGAATTGAACGTCACTCATTTATGTTATCATTTATGAAAGCCTTAGTACTGAACAATAATTAGGCCGGTTACGTCAAGAAGCGCATAGGTTGAATTATCTATATAAATAAAACGAACTGTAAAATGTTAGTTAGTTAGTTAGTTTGTCTGTGTCTCGCGTACTTCCTCGACGGGTGATCCTAGACCAATCAAATTTTGTGTGGAAATTCTCCAGGACGGGTCCCGACATACCTCGAAGCGATTTTTTCGAAATTCGAATTATTTTAGGAGACATCGATTAAAAACATGATACAAAAGACTAATTTTTGCTCTCCGCCATTTCGCAATTGTAACCCCACAGTGGAAAAAGTCATACAATATAAGGGTTGCCACTTTCATTTGGGCAACCCTTATATTATATTGTCCACGACATTTTGAAAATTTAATCTAAAAATTATATTAATTACTGATATCTATTCGACGGATTTATTTTCTGTTCGGAAAAAGTCATAAGTAAGCATATCTAGGTTGCCATATTTGGAAAGTTTCTTAAATGATTCAGATTCTTGAAGTAAAAATAAAAGATTAACAATTTTTTTAGATTATTTTTTAATTAAAATATCGTTTGCAAGTGAAATCAGAGCAGGAATGAAATGTTTTATACTCAAAAGAAAAATAGGATTTGGAAATTTTCCGAGACTAAAATGTGCAACTTTTTAATTTGGCAAAAAATTAAATGGTTGATATGCGAATTTGAGAAGATGTGATTGTAGCGCTTGGCACAATTTATCGCCATTTTATCGCCTGATATATGAATTATGAATACACCTGAATAAGTTTTGGAAACATACATTCAGTTCGAATTGCGCATTTTTCTGCGCATATTTTTTTCCTTTCTATTTCTATTGTATTACATCCAGAAAAAAAGATGTTAGAAATATCAATTTTAATTTGTTTAATCACACTCATGATCAATGATACACTTTCCAGCTTAATGGAATGAGGAAAGGAAATAGGGAAAAGGCATGGATTGCAATACGCTGTTAATATATAGCACTTTAGCGTCTGTTTCAGATTTTCTTACTTTTTTTTTTCTTTCCGTTTTCTGATACAGGCCAATATACCCAGAAGCTCTTCAGAATAAATATAGGACGGAAATTATTTGTACCTTTTTGTAGGTTTTTATCATTTAACCCTCTTATTTTTGTAACCAGACGCGGCCCGATACGGTAAGCATTGCATGTGGACGCCGGCTTCGAAGGGGCGTCATTTCGAACTCAAAAACTAAGTAGATCATAAAAGGGGGTGTTTTATTTGTATTAGCAGGAGTTTCCACTTACCTTAGGGCCATTCCTATTTGTAATCATCTTAATTTTGAATTCCATTCCGAATCTGAGAGATTTCAGTGCCAAGGAAGCTGGTGAGGAACAGGATTTTCTCCGATCAAGATTCATTAAAATGGCGAACCAACTGATCACCGGAAGCCGCTAGTATTTTAACGAAAGTTATTAAGACTAAGGATTATTCAATACTTAAGCGAGTGGATAGACATAAAAACATCTTTTTTAACAGAAAATACTCCTGCCTGAACATTCCCACATAACATGATTCCTAACTCTTGGTCAAATGAAATATTTTTTTTTTTTTTACTTTAACCCTTTCGGGCCAAATATCCATTATAATTGGCATGC
Source organism: Cheiracanthium punctorium (assembly GCA_038373885.1). Taxonomy (NCBI): domain Eukaryota; kingdom Metazoa; phylum Arthropoda; class Arachnida; order Araneae; family Cheiracanthiidae; genus Cheiracanthium; species Cheiracanthium punctorium. The sequence goes on from JAWZYV010015281.1 coordinate 791,428, forward strand.
ATTTAAACACATTATCTCTTTTCATCCACTAAATGCAGAGAATTGAAACTTGCTCCATAAATAGATGAAAGATTAATCCTTTATTGACATCTTTTCGTTTTTTCGTTTTGGCAATAGTTAGCAGATGTTTAAAGATTGTTTTCTTTGGAACGTCATGATCTGGTCTCCAAAAACAGGTGAATTCTTTTTGTATTGATTTATATAATCAATTTCTTCTAATGTGCCTGTAATATTTTATACAAACTTTGTAAATTAACCTTAGCGCTGGAAATAGCTCTTTTTCATAACTTGGTTTTGGTCTAGAAAAAAAGGGAGCCAAATCACTGGTGTATTGCAATGGACATATGTTACAGGTGGTTGAGAGTCTTTAAATAGTTGAATTATTAATGTTTTTCATATAAAGTTTATCTGAGGCGTTTGAGTTGAAACAGCAATAAGTTATCAAGAAGATTAAATATTTATTTTTTTAGTCTGGAAAAGATAGGGTGGTCATAAAAATAATATCCCGCTATATGGATGTTTAATTGCCGTTCTGTTCAAACAATCGAATGACATTTCAGGTTTAGTTACCCTGAGGTATGATCTCGGTATTGGAATTATTTAATACAAGAGAACTCTCACGGTCACGGTTGCTGTGAAAATTTTCGAAAATTCGAAAAACAGCATCTATCGTGTTTACTGGCGTAATAGACGCACTTTTTTGCCAATTTTTCATGGTGAAAGTGTAGGCGCGACTATTATGCGGGGAAAATCTACTACATAATATTGCTACTCTAAGGCTTATTTTTCTGCTTCAAAACGGGGGTTCGACTATTATGAGAGGGCGACTATTACGCTTGTAAACACGGTGCATTTTTCCCGCGAAAGTTGATCAACTCATTGAAAAACCGTAAATGGCATTGGAACAATAGACGTATGAAGAAAATTGGCGGCTTAAAACATTGGCAAAGAAAAGCATTGCAGATAACCAAAGTCAAAAACAAAAGTTTCTCAGTGAGCTTAGTATAAATCTCTGAGACCAATCAATACTTCAACGAGAACATTGCAGATTTAATGTGCATGTTTACCATAGAATCAAAATAATATTATATTAGTTTGTAACTGGAACAAGAATCTTTGTTTCGATGAAGCTCTTGCTAATTCAGTCAACATAAAATTCTTACATAGATCGCCCAAATGAAAGTGGCACTACAAATGTTATTTGAAAAATGGTTTAATGGTATTAATATAAATTAGTGTACAAAAAAATGAGGTAATACAATCGTATCAGATAGCATAGAGACAAAGTCATATTGTATGTTGAAACAAGTGTCCCAGTGTTCAACGAGGTGATCGATACCCTGGGTAAAGAAGCTCCGGTATGTTCGGCGGAATTGCTGTAACAATACTTGACACGCCACAGCCACATGAGGGCGAGCATTATCATGCAAAAAGATAACCACGCGTGGCAGCATGTCAGTTCGGCGGCCTTATCTTTTATTCACAAGCACTCACATTCTAAGCTGTTAAAAATTGCACTACTGAGCGTCGACCCCGTTCGGAGCCATACATCTTGCTAGCGATGCCTCCCACACTACCACACATGCATCTGGCGGGATCTGACGATATCGCATGCACACATAGAACTCTGCGCCCTCTATAGGGCCATGCGCAGTCAATGTTCTCTTCAAATGTTGCAGTTATTACAGCGATGCCTCTTTCATTTGGGCAACCCTTATATTGTAAACGACACTTTGAAATGTTAATTTAAAAATTATAATTATTACTGATATCTATTCGACGGATTTATTTTCTGTCGAATTAGACTACATAAATTTCTTCAAAATTATTCGCCAAAAAGGGAAGGAATTTCCCGACACCTCTCTCTTATAACACATTTTAAAACCAAATTTTATGTAATTCTGTTCAACCGACCTGTCTCTCAAACTCTTTAACAATGATGAGACATTGATCCTTCTTTAGTCGAGTGCCATTTCTGTACTAAGCTCCGATAATCGATGCACCTCTAAAGTAAAGGTGTAGTGTGCAAACTCATCGAAAGTAATTAGAGACTTACTCTAAAATAGGCTAATTACGAGCTAGTTTAAAACAATGGGGCTTCTTGCATCAGCTACTACCGAGTAATAAATTTTGCTTAAATGTGTCAGAGATCTTGCCAGAGACAAAAGGAAAGAAAAAAATTTAAGAGTTCTATTTCTTAGAAATTTTAGTTAATGTCTGTTCTCAAAGAGAAATAAATGAATAAAAATAAAATAAAATAAAATAAAAATGCAATAAATGTTTTTATTTTTCAGAATCCTCTTTGTAAGTTATAAAATATATAAGAAAGCAAACCTTTGTTCCTTAAAGTGAGCCATCAGTAAACAAAGCAGTTAAAAAAAAGATCGAAATTTTAATACGATACAACTTAAAATATACATAAGAATCATTTACAGTAAGTTTAGGCTAGTAAAAATGTTGAAAAAAGCTAGATCTATTAAAATTACATCAGAAAAATACATCTATGAAACCTACTTAATCTTAATCTTAAACCGACTGATACATATGTTTAATAATGCTGATAAATGAGTACTCTGCTGACTAGATTATCTTTTCAGTTGGAACAAAAATCCCACTCTACCATAATTAGCTGAATTACTTTTCTTTCTACACCAATGTACTAAAAAAGTATTTCATACAGATACTACATATATTTCAATGACGCAGTTAATGTATTGGCTGGGCTAAATCGCATAAGACTACGAATCCAAATTTTGTAATTTAATATCACCAGTAAATTGCTGCTTTCATAGCTTTTATTTTATTTGAAACAGATGGTAAGTTTAATGCAGCTATTACCAATATGAAAGAATTCTCTCAAATATTTTAACAATTTCGGGTCTGTATTTTTTTTTTTTGAGTTAGGATTTTTTTTTTCTTCGAATTTAAACATGCATGCGCCGTGTTTCAAAAAGTTTACATCGCCGATTAAACAAGAATGGACGTAGAGTAAAAATGATATAGAAAAAATAAATAAATAAAATGAATATGAAGAGATGATGCGCACACGTGGAAAACGCGCTTTTACTTTGGCAGTCATTTATCATTTTTTTTAAATAATACATATATATATATATATATATACTTTATAGTTAAACTTTAGAGACTTACGACTAATCAATAAAGATGATTTGACTTTCTCTAAAGCACCATTGTGTTGTAAAACTGTGTTATGCATGTAATTCCCCTTCATTGAGAAAAAAATATTCAGCGCATATTTTTTTCTCAAAGAAATCACAGTGAATATTTTGATGTAAAATCCCTGTGTTATTCTTTGATTAGAGGCAGAAACGACAGCTAAGTGCAATTTATCGCACTTGTCATAAATGTGAGGCGTGCCAAACTCCCATCTTGACAGCGTTTTTAAAATCAATACGGAAGTCTCTAATTTATCTACCACGCCTCAGAAATTCGCAGAGATGACTAATTACTATCATAAGGATATTTCAAGAAAAAAGAGAAAGAAAAATTCGAAACATCACTCACAGCAAAAGAATGTAGTTTTACGAAACCTATTTTTATTATTATTAGTATTTTTTTTTCCTGTAGCTTGCCGTAATTGCCGTTTCTTTTTTGTCTGGTGATGAGACAAACGCGTGAAGTCAGTGTTCACTTTTTTTGCTTTTGATACATCAGTTGAGTTTTAGTTGAAACTGGTTTTCATTTCTTTCTTTCAAAGTATAAATATCTCTTATACCATGTACAAGCTTATTCCAATCTTTTTTTTTTGTGAAATTGCAGAAGTTTCCCTGATTTTATCTGCTTGAAACTACTTTTCCTCGTTATTGGATTATGTTTGGTTTTTGTTTTAGCTCAGTAATACAGAGTTAAGGAAAAGGACCGCATCTCACAGACAAATGGACAAATGCTTATGGAGCCTCTTGTGCCCTATTTGTGGCGCTCGACACAATAAAAATCCCAGAATGCATTATTAACCATTACAAGCTACTATAATATTATACGTAGAACCCATTTGTAAAATGCCTTGTCTATTGATATAAACTACGATTAACCAGTCATATAGAGCTAGAAAAAAAGCATTTTTAACGGTGGTTGAAAATTAGAACCACGTTATTCGACGGATAAATTTCTCTGTAGCCAATTTGAGATAGAAAAATAATTTTTCTATGTACCAGATTATGTTAAAGTAAAAAAGTAATATTTGTATAATCAAAAAGATTTATATATTATAAATCTTTTGCTGTAACTAAAAATAGCTGTATAGTGAAGTTTGATTACAACGAACGCCGCTTTAACACTTTCGTTTTATTAGCATAAATGTTTATTTTAATAAAAGGAAATTCTACTATTTTTCTTGCAAAAATACCCCAGTTTAATGAATTTATTTTGAAGAGATTTTGCAGTTTTATGCAGTTTTCATTTTTTAGACCTTTTAATTTTACGACTAATTTAAACCTGAAGAACAACCAATGTCTAAACAAAAAATTCAGTTTCATTAAAAAGTATTAATTTTATATACCTGCTTGCTAAGCTTTATTTTAAATTAATTTTAGCATGAAATTCTATTAATTAATAAAAATAATAAAGTTTAAGAAATGAAGATGCCGTTATGACATTAGTTACCGACTTTTGAGGCTAATTAAATATCCAAGGAAAAACTGTAAAAAATAATTATTTCTCTTTACAAATCTGCAGAACATACAAATGATTACAACCTAGATGAGTTCGATATGAAATCTTGAACAGAAAGCGTTTTGAAATATTTTATTGGCGACATTTCAACCATTCTGGAAGGATAAACCCGTGGTTTAAACTTATACGTTTTAAAAATTATATGCAGACTTTTGTTAAGCACGTTTTGAAATATTGGTTAGTCATTATTTTTTATCAGTTTATGGACTTTTCAGCTGAATGGTTATTAATATTTTGCTTTGTCTGTCAAATTCTGGCTGGGGATATTTGATTTTCAATTTTTTTAATGATCTAGCTTTAAAATATAAGTCTCTAAGTAATTCTTACTTAGCTTGCATAAAACGGACGTTCTGATATAGACAATTAAATATAAATTCACCTACGTTATTGTTGCTCATCAATAAATAACTTGAAAAATGTACGTACTTATGAAAGCAAGTTAACTTTTCGTTCTTATGTCCTTCGATTTTCGGCAGTTTAAACTATTATGCCAATTATTAACATTTTTTTTTCTCCTTAAATTTTCAGAAACTTTGATGTATCGTTATAATGTGACACTTACCAGCGATTTAGAGTTAAAACGAAAATGCAGAAAACACTTTGCTTAGATTTCTATTCTACTATGAATTCTATTACTTTAAAAACAAAGTATAGCTCTTCATGTTTTGTTTACATTACTGCGATGGATAAATATCAATGACTTTAGACCAAGTTAAGTTGTTTCTGTATTCAGTTTAAGAAATCTTGCTAAAAAATTCCTAAAAAATACCTAAATGAACTCTTTTTAATGACTGATAATTTGACTATAGATACAGTGACCCTTTAATCTAAAGCTTGGAATCTAAGGATAATTCATATGATTCCTTCAATTATTCATGTGTACCTGCTGATTAAATTAAATAATTCAAGACTGCAAAGCGGAGAGTGAAAATTCACGAACATCTAAATTCTTTGTTCAATTCAATTACAACTAATCGCAACTCAAAAAAAGCATCTTCTGCGACTACTCGTTTCCAAGGGAATCTTTCCAAACTAGACACAAAGGAAGAATAAAATGGATCGTTCTTTACAGCTATTCTAGACCTTGACTTCAATTTAACTTCCTCGGTTATTAATTATTCATACAAGTGAAATAAAATTGCATTCTGAAAATATCACGAATAAAAAAAACAAGCAAAATAAATAAATATGGCTACAGTTGAAAACCCGTTCCTTGGCTGGCTTTTGATCACCAAAGGAAAACTCTTTATGAATGGCGGCGTGTTCTTTTTATTTTTTCGCTTTTTTAATGCTGGGGGCAATAATGTCAATACCGCCAGAAAAGTTTCGTAGAATGGTGTTGCGGGTAGTATAATCGCGTTGCGAATCGATTGAGTTACCGAAATGCATGTTCTTTCGCAAGTAGGTATGTATGCATGCACGTGCAAAGGGGTAAGAATATAGAGACAACAAGCATAAAGAAACGGATTTTTTTGTGTAAGGCGAATGGTTCCGTTGTTAGTAGATAATAGACAGCGTTAGTAGGAAATGGTTCATGGAAGGTGGTTGGGGGAATTGCATGTAATTGCTATTTAAAATAATGCATTAGAGACTGTGTCACGTTAATCTCAAAACGAAAACATTCACTTACATTAAGCACAAAGGTATGAACGATATTATGTTTCTATAAGGAAAGTATTAGTATGAGAACTTCATTTTATTTTAGCAATTGATTTAAATTACATTTATAACGTCACATATTAACCGAAATGTATGCATCAAAATGTATGTAAATTTATTGCATCAGATTGTTAAGTAAAATATGCGATTAGCTTTTTTCTGTATTTAAACTAATTTTACAACTTGTATCATACAGGTACATAAAAAAAAGTCTTGACATATCGTATTTATCTCAAATTTTTTCTAACAATTTTTCTCCAACAATATTTTTGTTCCCTGTGTGTATTGCAAGAACATGTTATGCTCATTTATCAACTATTCTTTTTCATGATTTAAATTGGAAAATAGTTTTGCTTAGTGACTAACTAAATGATGCTATTAGCAAAAATGAATCAAGATATAATTACAGAAGAAAAAAAATACTTTTCGATCATTTATTGTTTCTACTTACAAATAAATTATTTTTTTTCCATAATGCGCTAGCTTTGTTTCTACAAAAAATAAACGAGCTATAATTACAAATAATAATAATGATAATAATAATAATAATAACTATGTTTATCATAAAATATTTTACCATTTAGTGATGTGCATTGTTACTATTAAAATGTTTTTACGAGATATTGTTGAAAGATATAGTGTTGTGCGACGGTGGAGATAAATGGTTGTTCAGAAACACTGTAATCAACATTTTTCGTACCTACTTTTCAACAATATTTTTATTCTCCGTGCCTATTAGAAAAACATGATATAGCTTTAATTCAAAGTATTCATGTTACTCATAATTTTGCCATTCCTTTCGACTAAAAGGGCTGTTGTAAAAAAAGTTTTCCAATTGTTGTAATTCGCCAAGAGAAACGAAAGCAATGCTACTGCATAATATTCATCGTATTTACTTTTAGAAGCGTATGATACCTTAATACTAAAACTTGAATTAGGAAGATTCTCTAAGGCTCACTTTATAAAAAATATATAACAAAACGTAATTACTACCGTCTAAATATATAAAAAAAAACACTTTAAAAAGAAGCTGTTCTTATCGCGCTTAACTCCCAAACTTTTTCCTCACTTTTATTATTTTTTTATCCGTATTACTTCTTCCAGAGCTCGTCCAACAAGGCTTGTGGGACAACTACGCCCACTTTATTGTTTTTAAATGGCCATCACACGTGACATTCCTCTCAACTTGTTCATCCTCGGAGTGCCAGCAGCTTTGAGCAAGAGCAAATTTATACCCAACAGTTTATTTCCCTTTTCTCATACTGAGCAACAGAAGCAATAAATTCTAGGAAAGACACAGTATCTGGCCTCTAAGGGCTTCGAATGAATCTTTTAAAAAAGTGCTTGCGCTAGATAAATGGATACAAAATATTTTAACTGGTAAAAAGGTTTTCCTCGTATGTGTAATAACAGCATAATCAGTAGTGTTCAGGTAGTTATAAAATGTTTGCTCTAATTGTGAAAAGGGAAGCTGAGAATTTAGAATGCAAATGTACTTTTTAAAATGCATTTATTCATCTTGATTTAAGAAACAAACCATAATGAAGGTTGAATTGGAGCTTTCAAATTTTCATAAAATACTGTTGTTACTCAACTTTGTTAATTCGCAGAGTGAACATGATATTTTATGTTCAAGTTTTTAAGACTGTTAAATTGTACATTTTTTATATTTTTCTTATTTCGGTAAAATACTTACATGAGATTTTCAAGGATGCAAAAAGACGAGAAGGACATTTTGCAAATGAAAATTTTCCTATTTTTTATTCGTTTAAAAAAAGAAGAATCAATTGAATAATATTTTTTCTTAATGGAATGTGTGTGTGTGTGTTTATTGTAACATACTTAGAAACCTCTGTCCAGGAGATTATTAAGCCGAAAATGTAGAAAATATACTTTAAAATTAAAGAAACAAAAACAGTAATATGTGCCATTTTACGTGGAAAATACCTAAAATAATTATGAAAAAAAAAATGTTAGCAATAGAAATAAAAATTATTTAAAGCCGTCATTTTTTATTTAATTTAGATATGTACCATTGTTTATTTTTTGAAACCATTTCTACAAGAGAAAGAAAAAGTTTCGTTCATTAAAATTTTTGTTAATTGAACGAAATATTTTGTTACTTTGACAAAAAATTCTGTTAAAATCAACAAAATTATCAGGTTAGAATAGTGCCAATCAAATTGTTGTTAAATTCAATAAAACATTTTCCCGCGTAAAAAGGCATTAAAATGTTTTTAATAAAGATTATTGGTCTTTTTTCTTTCTTTTCTTTTCCATGTAGGAGTGTTTTCAAGGATAAATAACAAATGTGTTTATATCTTCAGGATAGGAAAGCAGAATAAACCAATTACTGCGACATTACAAATACCACATTATATATTACAATATTCAGAAATACGCCAGACTGAGATTTTTGCAGTCAATGTTTATGCCGTAGATTTAAATATTCATTTGTAAAGGCAGTGAAGTTGAAAAACTGCTTAATATAAGGTATAAAAGAAATGGTAATTATAAATTGAATCGAGTTTTCAATTAATGAGTTGGGGCTCAAAGAGATCACGAGATTTTTTTATTATTTTTCATTTATAACTGAAGATTACAATTCTTATAAGATAATACTTTTGTAATACGCTGAAATTAAAAAATTATATGAAGTTAAGGATAACGTGTTGTGATAATTTGGAGCGGAAATAAAAAACAAATAAATAAAATATAAACCGAAAAAAATTAGCAACCTGTGCATTTCTCTTTTCTTAAAAATTGTAAATAAATAAATGAAAATTGAAAAGACAGTAGCATAATTTTTATAATTATTTTTACTGTATTGCAAGGAGTTCCTTCAAAATCTCAGCGACACATTTAAAATAAAAGCTAAAACCTTTCAAAAATAAAAATTATGGCTAAAACAATATATTTTTTAAGCAACTATAATTTATGGGTTTGAAAATCATTTTGTTTATATATTTACTAAATCGCGTAATCTAAATAACTAGACTAGCCATGCTATAAGATGCTATACACGATATAGAATGCCTGTTACAGAGAAAATATTCTCTTATACGGATCTTCCTCTTGAACTAAAAATAATCGATTAAAAAGGCACCCAAATTATTGATTAAAATTCTTAAGCTTCACTTCGAGAATAATGAACGACATTTAAGTCCCTCAATGCGATTCAGTGTTTTAACAGACTTTGTGACAGGTGTGCAAACACTACAAAACATTAGCCAAGTCACTTTTAAAAACTGATTAATGCATCATCTTTTCTTAATTATCATGCCACACTAATAGCGCAAACGTGAGAGCAGATGAGTAGACACAATAAGTCAAGTCATAAACACTTTCCAGCTTTGTTTGGAGAATGTTCAAAATGAAAAATCGCCTGCTCTTTTATGCCTAATATATCTCCCAAATTTTACCCACCTCCTTTCAGCCTGTCCAAAGAAATCTCCGACAACTACGCCCACTTACGGTTTTTAAATGGCTGTCACAGGTGACACTGTTTTAAACTTGTTCTTTGTTAGGGTGTCATTTGTTTTAGCCTAAGCATATAAATAAATTTTGCGAAATTTATTTATTTATTTATATATTTTTTTTTTTCTTTTCGAATAGTATTTCATATAAACAACAATCAATTTTCCAGAAATAAACCTACGCCTCAGGGACTTTTGTTAATTAAATGTTTTTATTAATTTAATCAATCGATTCCTGATTAAAGTTGATAAAAACGGAAAGAATGACACATATGATATCCTTATAGAATATCATTCATTAGTATCTCACCAGTTGTATTTTGTGATGATCACAGATTGAATCTGACAAATCTCGTTCGGTGTTGTTGGCGGTTTTTCTATTATTATTATCATATGGTACAAGATAGTTCCTAGAAAATATACCTTCAAAAGTCCAGATATAGTTTATAAAGGTTATAAATCTTAGCGAAAATAAGTAATAATACAAAAATGTTAGGAAAACTTGCCAGTCTGAATTTTAGAAAAATATATGGCTGTAAAATTACGTGTTATTTGTAAAGGATAGACAATGTATTGATAGTTCAAACTGCAGTTATTTACATACTTGTTTTGAGAAAAATAAAATGACAGAGAAGTAATGATGTTACTGAGGTATTTTTCTTTCTTACATTATCTAGTTCTAGAAAGTCGAAAACATTCAGAATGCACTAAAAATGCATGAAGTAAAGCTTAGAAAAAACTTTTTTAAAGGTTATGTATCTTATTTTATAATTCCATATAGCTTCTCCACGTATTCAGACAACACGGAAATATGTTTGTAAAAAGCATGAAGTGGGAGTAAAAATATTTTAAATCAACCCATAAAATACATTTATTTTATTAAAAAATAATATTTTTTGTACAATTGTTAGTTAGAGAGACAATATTTTTCCTGGCTATGCACTAATGCTTGACGTTTGCAATTTCATCTTTTTTACCATTTATAAGAATTCTTTCTGTAGTTTCCTAAGAGACATTCTTAAATTTTCGAGTCTCTTGCGCAATTAGATTCTTTTAAAAATTGTTCTAAAAATACTCGAAATCTTGAAAGGCTTGCCTTGAAAAATACTTGTAAATTAAGAAAATTGAACAGTTCAAGATATAAAATAATAGACGTGAGTTTTAACCTATAGCGAGTTTTATGTTAAACGCACAGTAAAACCGTATTCAACCGCAAATAATAATTTTTGCTATCTAGATAATGTTGAAATAAAAGACAAATACTGACGAAGCCTGTGTCTCAATTCTTTGAATACATTTATTTAATTTCAAGGTAAATAGAAATTCTGCAAGACACGCTTTAGTAAAATTGTGTTCAACTCATTTCTCAGTTTTCATTGATATGGATTGCGACCTGAAAAAAGAACTAAAATAATATTTAATGTTCTGTATATTTTAATTACATGAAGAACTCACACAAGTTATTCATGTAATTAAAATTTACAGTGATTGTAACCTTAAAATATACGAAAATATATCAGTAGATGCAGAAGTATTTTTTATTTAGTGATGACTAAATTTGATTTTGGTAAATTGTGAGCTTGTCGAATCAATTTATTACCATTCATTTGATATCAATGCAATCGAAACATCTGTTAGATTATATGAGGAATATTAGGTAAATATATTTAATGTACGATTATATATTTAATACACATGTTTAATATTTTCCAGTTGCTGTTGTTTGTTGTTTTAAACTTAGAAAACTACAAAAACACAAGAAAAGCGATGACGTTTTTCCAATAGAGTTATATTCTTTATAAAAGTGAAACTTTTTCCCTATTTCTATCATAGCTTTTAGTTTCGTCTGACAGAAAAAGCATATAAAAAAATAGAAATATTTTTACAATAAGCAATGTTAAATTAAATTCCTTGTGAAAATAAAATCCGAATCTCAACCATTTCTCACTAATTTAATTATCGATATATGTCATTGAGTCCGAAAAAGATGGGAACACGCTTTAATACTTTATCCATTAGAGAGAAGTGGGCAATGTAAATCGAAGAAATTTTCAAAATGATGTTGGGAAGAACAGAATTCCTCTCTCCATAGGCAAAAATATATGTATGTATACAATAATAAAATAAATGTATATAACTTTTTACAAAATATATATATATATATATATATGTATGTATCCGCTAGTAAAATGTGCTTCACACACATCCAGTTTGAAGTTATTCGAATATACCGTTCAGACACTAGCACACTTTAAAGGATTCGCAGCTAACTATCCGTTCTACACACACCAAAATCTATGCATGTCATATAACCATGTCTTATAATATAATACACTTAATATGCGTTCAATCTAATGCACCATTTAGATGCAAGCGCAATTTTCAGAATTTCCATCCATAGGCCATAATGTAAAAAAAAAATTCTTCTTGGCAGCCCTGTCAAAACACTGTAAGTCCTGTACGCACCAAAATCAATAAAGTTGATAAAGGTGGTCTAAATATATATATGAAATTTGAGCTACATCGAATGCACCGTTTAGGAGCTATGCATAAATAAATTCAGAATGCCTTAAAACGTGTATACTATAATTTAAAATCTCTAACATGAATTTGTTCATTATTGCAATACATTTCTTAAAAGGTACAGCATTTTCGGATAGTAAAATACATTAAAATCTCAGAATCGAATTTTTATAATGTTACAAAACATTCTTTATACGGCACATGTTAGGATAGTGAAAATCGCGTCAGATTTTTGCATTTCAGGGGCCGTGCAGAAGTTACAAAAGAAAATATATTTTTTTGCACTCTGGCAATAAACGTTTACATTCAAATTCATGTATAATGCTTGACTGCCTTTGTTTGTAAATATATAGTTTAGACGTTTTATGATGATAGGCTGAAATTTCATCCATCAGCCCATTATTGTATGGGGCACATTTTTATTAATAGAGGATCTTATGCATATATTAAAAGTGCAATTTTTTTAAAACGAACTAGAGGAATATTTTCTTTTCTTAACTTAGTCTTTTTTCCTACCCTACTAGCAATTTTGCTCGGGCTACCACCTGCCACGTAGCCAGCCGATGACGGCCCGAGCAAAATTGCTAGTAGGGTACTTTCCTTTGATTTCTTTCTTCAATTTACATTGCTTAATTTTCTATAATGAATGTAGAATTAAAGCGTGTTACCATCTTTTTGAAACACCCTGAATATGTATATGAATTACGGAATTACCATTTTTGTATTGCAAAATAACTAAAAAGATCATATTCAAAATACGAAGTGAGATTACACCCATGTCGTGTTTAGACTTCTTTCGTTTAAAAATGATGTAAAAATAGGTATTCCATTATTTTCTTACATTGTTGTATACTTATGTCCTAAAAAGCATTCGTATGTTAACAATGTACATAAGAGAGATTTTATTTTTACTTTTAGCGTCACGCAGAAGCTACACCCAAACACATTTTCTTAGCAACCTTTAAAAAATATCGGTTTTTCCATTTCCTTGTCTTTTATCTGTAATTATCCAAAGTATCTATATTTATTTAACTTCAAGGATAAATATTATTTCAAAATTTCCAAGACAATTTTCGTAACGGAAGTAGCTTTGTTTTACCGCTGTCTGACCTACATTTTATCTTGCTTTTTTTATTTTATAGAGAATATTGCACGAATAAACTGTTTTTACAAATTTTCAGTTGTTATAAGGTACAACGTTGATTATAAGTGCAACTGCCATGTTGTAACGTATGATTGAAATAATAATGTAGCTTTGAAAGTCATTTATTATAAAAATGGAAAGTTCTTTTTATCAGACACACTTGCAAATAAACTCGTAGGTCCAATATATTTAATCCATTTGTTTTCAAAATATTTGTGTGATGCCTGCTGTAATAAATAAATTTCTGACATAAAATGTATAAACAACTCATATGTTTTCTTTGAAAAAGTATACATTTAAATTGAAATTTTAACATGTTTCATTTCGTCATTAAAGCATGTTCTGGAAATAAGACATAATGCCCATGAACTAACTATAGGAAAATTCAACAACACTTAGTAATATTTTAAACTAAAAATGAAAATGTTAAAATGTTAGCATGCTATATACAGTATACACTACATCAGAATCGACTTCCCTATGTGGTTGAACATCCTACATATAAAGGGCTCCCCATGGCCTAGTGGATAAGACACTGAACATGGTAGTAGGCCGCATTTGGGCCGCAGATGTCGATCTAACGGTCGTGAGTTTTGGACGATTATACACACTATGTAACGAGAATACGCGTTAGACCCACTTTAAAAAGTCCTTTGCTCAAGGCACCCTCCTATAGGCGGATTCCTTTCGTGTAGACGTCTCATAACACTAAGAACTGTCTACATGTAGAAAACTGGGCATAAAAGGGTTGTGTAACGTTGCATTTGTTTGATTATGAGAAATTCTCGTGCGTTCCAGACATTTAAACATAAAACGTACATTTTTTAATTTTGACTTATAGGGATTTTACGGGGATGGACGCATTGGTGGGAGACGAAAAATAGGGCTCTCTCGTCTCGCAAAATCCCTGTATACCTATGGAGAAAGATCTATCCCGTCTGACTCAACAAATGCTAATATATGTCTCGTCCCGTCTCGCATCAATAGCTACAAATTGGCAATTTCGTAAGTTAAGAATTTTTGAAATATGAAGTGAAATGAACCAGTTTAAAGTCAGACTTATAGTAATATGTCCTGAATTTATTCATAGATAGTGTTATCGCAGAAAAAACTGTTACGGAAATTATTTACCTGGACATGTTGCAGATTTTCCTTATGCAATGATAAAAAAAAATAAAAAATAAAAAAAATCCAGCAGGTTGTATATTTCAACAGGATGGCGCGCCTTTTCATTACCACAACGATGACACATCTCACATCAATGCTGAGGTACCAGTTTCGATTGATCTTGAAGATATTATTCAATAACCACAACGTTCACCAGATCTTTTGCAGCTAGCTTTCGGTGAAATGGGTTTTGTAAAGGACTAGGCGTGCACTGAATTCAAATCATCGTCCTGAATTAAAATCACGAATCTGCTCTGCAATTTTTTTGATCGACGGAAACATGCTGACAAATCTGTGACAAGAACTCATTTACTTATGCGGCATTTGCAGAGTAACGAAAGGAAGTCACATCGAACATTTGTGATACTGGAAAACTTGGACTATATGTTACAAATTGTATTTTTTTCAGTAAATTATATTCAATAAATAAGTGTTTTTGCCCAACTATTTTCTGGACACCCTGTATTTCTCATTTGGAAAAGTGGAACTACGTCCTTTCACTTATGTCATTCGATGACAGTTGCTTTTCTTATTTTCAATGTTAAAAAATCAATTTTGCTCAATTTTTGTTTTTAATCATTTAAATCGATAGGCACTTTTTTAATATTTTAGAAATTAAAAGTAATATAGTCGACATAAGCTTAACTATTAATTCTCAAGTATAATATATTTCCTCTTAAATTTTCAGTGCATAAACATACATTTCAAAATTCTCGGAAAATTATTTATATATTACATTTAATGTTTATTATTTTAACTGAGTTTGTTATATATTTTTGCGACGATCCTATTTAATGCGAGTTCCTATGACATAAATCAAATCCTTAAAACTTATTTTTCCTGCCGTACTCATAGCTTGGCGAAAAATGAGGTCTTAAATTATTCAAATTTAAAAATAAGACCAAGTAAAATGTTTGAAGTGATCATTAATTCTACTTTAATGAACAAGTCGAAAGTTTTATGTTTCTGAAAATTCTTTAAGTTTATTCAAGAGAATTTTTACGATATGACTTACGAATACAAAACACTGAAACATGGTCGCAAGTGATCACATTTTACGATTTTCTGTGCACATAAAACTGAGGCTATGCATTTTGAGTTTAAATGTTTTCTAGACATGAATTGAAGAAATTAGTATTGTTGATGTAAAGAATGGAAATATCAATAGGTTTCGCCTGCGTAAGTGAATTTAAAATTTAATTTAGTTCACACAAATCTTAATTTTTAAGAAAATATTTGAATAGGGAAGTAAAGAAATAAAAAATTAGTTCTTGCACATTATTATGCGTTTCTTAAAGTAGTGAAACTTAGGTCGTATTTTTGTTTGTTTGGTTCTTTGTTTGGTATAAAAATGGTAAGTTAATTTTTCAGAACTTCATGTATTAAATTTGTTCAGTTATTTTAAAATTGGATTCAATAATTCTGATTTCAACACTTCTAGAATGTAATTATTTAATTATTTAATATCAAAATCTGACAGTTTAGCTTCAGGGGATGGCTTTAAAGCTGACAACGTAAACCTCGGGAGTCATCCAGAGAGTGCAGGTTCGGCGTTTCCTGTTTTTAGAAATCACAGGAAAAGGGATCATTCCAGTAGGAGAAACTACCCTCCCCCCAACTACCTGCGTACTCAGCCAGACAATATACAGTCACACTGATTTAACGTGCACTTTAGCTTCATGCACGCAGTAATATTACATAAGATCTGATTCGATGTGTTAGGTTTTTGGTGAAGGCAAAGCTGCATGAAACACATCCGCTCGGGGCGGAGCTCTGCCTAACAGCACGACTGTCTCCTGTGACCGAAAGGCGACCAATTAATACAGTCACAATAGATTTACAAACAGTCGCTACGAAGACGATCTGATGTCTGATACCGTCTCCATGTTCGGAAGCGGTCATTTCAAATTCGACTCCACACTTGTGCGGCCCCAATCAGAGTAAATATGGGTGGGGGGGTCGGAGTTTCTTTCACATATCTCGCATGATCTTAAAGAAAAAATAAGAGATGAGCATAAATTTCTTTCTGAAAAATATTGGATTGACAAAAAATTAATTGCATTTTCTAGGATAAAATTCAAACAAATAAGTTTAGAATAATCCTTTAATTACAAACAAGATATGCCTAAAAATAGGATCCATAGTTCTTACTTTCTAAATTAAGAATTTTACAGGTAATATATCTTTTCCTTTCACGAAAGATGGCCACCCCGCCCCTTTTTTCACGTCAATCCTCCTTGGATGACGCTATCCAAAATCCCTTGAAATTGTTTTTTATTTATTTGTGAATACTGTATTTTACAGCACTCACGAGAATTTTACGGATATCTCTTTTTTTTTCTTTGATGTCACGCGGGATGTATGAAAATAACTTTTTTCCCCACCACCACCACCACCCCCACCCTTAAATTACGCGTTTTATAAAATGCACTTTAATCTAGAGCGTATGTTTAAGAATTCACGTACGTAAATACCGGTCAATTAATTTCAGGATGTTTCATATGAATATGAATCATACGTTTAGACGTAACTTGTTTTCAATTACTTTTTTTAAATTTATTTGTTTAATATCTTTGTAAAATAAAACTATAATACTTTCCGGCTCTTACACTAAGCTGTAACAATTGTGTAATTTGACAAAATCACTAAAATGATTTTTTACACAATATCACAATAATTTTATATGTTTAAACTATATAAGAACTGCATACGGAATACCAAAAATTGTTTTTTATATGTCGATATGTAAATCTGTCGTCGTTACACAGACTGTATAACTTGTTATTTACTGGTATATGATGATATTTTTTCTCTGTGTGTGTCTTGTTTAAAACATCTGATGAATTATGGGGGCTTTTAGATTAATTTTCCACCCGTTATTTATACTAATTACTTTAATTTATCTCTAATTAATTTTTGAATTCTGTTAAATCGGCATTTGTTATTTGTCATTTAATTTCATTTTAAATATTTGATTATTTAAAAGAGTATTAAGATAGTCAAATTTTTAAATTTTACCTGATGAGTTAAATTTTACCTGATGAGTAAAGTGTTGGCACTTATGCCAACACTTTACTCTTGGGTTCAAATCCTGTTCGCCCATGGATATTTGCGTCTCAAGGAATATTGTCATGTGAAGTTGTACTTGAACTGTATTGAAATAAAAATGATCTTGTTCTTGTGAACAACTGATGTGAAGGCCTAAAGATACTCACAGATACTGATAAGCTCTCCCTTCCAAGTCCAGATATAAATATCTACTGTTATTTATTGTTATCGTTATAAAATGAAAACGTTTTTCTGCATAACCAAATGCACTCAAAATATTACTGTTAGAAGGATGTATTTACTTATACGTCACGATATTTACCCATAATACTTCATATTTTGAAATACCCAAAACTCTTATGTAATGGCCACATATCAGACTCCCCATGCAAACATAAAATCTAATAATCTAAAATTTCATGTATTTTTAGCATGATTCTGCGTTTTAGACCGCCATTATAGAGTCCCAAGATGCAGATAATTTTAATTTAAATTCTTGCGTGAGAAATTCAGAAGTCTCAAACACGCAAGCATTTAGGCATGCTTTTAAGTACATTAGTAGGAATCATTACTACGAATTTAAAAATTTCATGGATAGTTTTTCATTTTTAGGAAAAACAGCTTACATTCCAACAGTATACATGTATACATATCGCATACTGTAATTACTTCTGAATCTCAGTTTCTTTGCATTCATTTTAAACGTTTTAAATTTCGACTATAAACATGTTGTTTGTGAAACACGCTATACTCTTAATATTTTTATTCTGCACTTTAAAATTTTATTTGGAATCTTATTTTCTCGTTTACATGATATTAAATATTAAAGTCTTGCACATTTCAGATGAATTAATGATTTTTTTTAAATTGCTGGTTTTGGAAACGTTTTACTTTAACCCATCATTAACTGTGATATTTTTGTGTTTTTCTGTACGACTATAAAGTTCAAGCTGCACAGTCGGACAAATTCACGCAAATATTTAAACTTATATCTTCAATATCTCTTATTCAAAAGTACAAAAAGAGCAAGAAAACCAAGTTAACTGTTTGTACATATATCCAGTTTCGTTCACATCAAGTAAAAGTTTGCTCAAAATTTTGTAAAACATCACAATTTCTCTGATAAACCACAATGGGAAAACAATATTTGTAGTTCATAAATTGAAAATTGAAAATATTTTAAAGGCCCGCACAAATTTAGCAGAAATATACGTAAATTTATATTTAAAGTATATTAGTATATTTTTTTATAAATAGGACCTCTCTATTTTCAGTCAGCGTCAAACAGGTATTATTTAGTTTCATCGAAGGAAAATATCCTAAAAATGTTCAAATTTCGTTCTTCGCATTTTTAAAGGTTAAATGTAAAAGTAGTAAAACAATCTTAATTTTATCCACTAAACAAATTTCGATTTCGTAATTTGAACAGAAATTAGGATTAATTGAGATTTCCATAAAAAAAATTTGTTTACGTTCAAATGCTTTTTAATGCGCAGTTTATCAAAAGGCGCAGACAGTTTCGTTCGCTTACATCTTAATAGTTCTCAGATCACAAATAATTATCGAGGTATTCATATTAAAAGTGCTTTTAAAATTTACCACAAATCAATTGAAATTGCTTGATTCTTGAAAATATACATATATGTAAGCCTTACTATTGGATCTGAGGTCATAAAGATGATATTACGCTTTCATGCACCTTAGCTTTTGTACATGAATGTTTTAAAAATAACATTAAGGTTTTGGTCATGACATCAGAATATTAAAAGGTAAAAGTACATCACATCTTACGAAAAAGAAAATACGGCTATTTTACACATGTGCTTTTCTTATTGTACAGTAAAACGTGGAACCATGTTTATTTATCGAACAATATGTTTGATATTGATCTGAAATTGCAAAGCCAGAGGCATTTCATTTTTGAAAATCCTTTGCTCGAAAAATTTAATTAAAATACTTTTAAATACTTTAACGTGATGGTATTTCTGATAATTCTTGGAAATTCCTTGTAAGAATTTAACCAACATTATTGCTTGAAGGTGGTGGAATTTTTCTGATTAGTTTAAGCCAACTGAAAAATTCCAATATCCTGATCTTGTAAATGTATGTTGACCTTACGTTTACTATTCATTTATGCTAGAAGTATATTTTGGTAATAATAATGTGCACTGTCTTTAATAAATTTTTGCTCAGTTAAATGTACGCTTATATCATATAGGTTATATGTGATTATGTGTATGTACTGTAGTTGTATAGTATGTAATAAATTTTCATAGAATGTTGCGTATTTATCTTTAAGACTTTACTTTTTATATATTAGTAAAAATAATTTAATTGGAAAAGAAGAATAATTAATCACACGCAACTGTATGAAAATATTTTTCTGTAGTGAGATATATATTCTTTGCGTGTTCTTAAATTTTTTAATTAATACTTCGAAATTGTGAGTAAGAATACTTTGTCTACAAATAATCACTTTTTTTCTGCTTCTGCTTCTTTCTCTCTTTCTCGCATGGATTTTAATCTGCTTTCATTCCTTAGCATATTTATCACTTTTTTTCTAATTATCTTTCTTCAGTCTCCTCCAACTGCGAACATTGCAATAACAAAAATATCTTTCTTCGTAGTTCAACGTAATTGGCATTTTATAAAAATCGTAATGATACATAAAATGCTTTAAAGAGTGGAATATTATGCATCTGTTAGAAAAATGAAAACTATTGAATGTTATTAGTCAACATTGCAATGCATTCATGTTTTATCAAAGATATGACTACACTCCTTTTTCAATCCGTCAGCATAAGTAAATATTTATATCTCACTTTTATCGATATTTTTACATGCATAATTTTGTTCTAAATAATATTATATTATTATTTCAGAGCTGAGCATATTTGGAACTGTAGCAAGCTATTTACAAAGAGTTATCGTGTATTTTGAAATTTTTCACTTTAATGAAAATTATAATTATATTTCATTACGTCCAAAAATATAGCAAAAAGTACAATATGAGCTGTCCATATATATTTGTAAATTGATAAAGCAGCATATAAAGCTGAACAAAGCGAGATATTTAACATTCAAAGAGGCAATGAAATATTTATGTGGTTAGTAAGTTTAATTGATTAAAATTGGATTTGCTTTTAAAATTTACATATTTGTTAGCAATATACTCAAAAATTTCGAAGTTAAAATGCTTAGCCAAGCTAAAACGATAGTTCTCCATAGCGTAGCTTAATAACTGAATCTTAGTTTAATTGCTGATCTCTTTAAAAATGGTAGACGTCCTAAATGTAAAGGTGCCGGGATGGGGTCCCATCGCGCGGTCGTCGATCTAATGGTCTGGAGTTTAGGTAGGTTTTTCTCCAGATTTAACGTGAATACGTGTTAGAACCCCTTAGAAAGTCCTCCTACCAAGACATCCCTCATCTTCGGCAGATACCCCTCGCGCAGTTTTTACTTAATCACACACAATCACAATTGCTGAATCTCTAAATATATAAAATGTGCATTTACTGACACCTACTCAAATTATCGAAAACATGTTCGCTATATCTACAGAACGCAATGAATAATGTTTCTTTTTTTTTCTTTCTGTCACATACAAATATAAAATAATCAAAAATCTAGTTTTAAATTTTCTAGACGTATGTAGAATTACAATATATATTTACGCTCATCGCTGACTCAGTGACTCACTCTGTAACCCTGTAAAATGTCACTGGTGTCGCATACACAGCAAGGAAGATTGAATTCGTAGGGAAGTAATTATGGCCGTACAGTCTAATTTTTACACTAAAACTGTAATTCTCATAAGAAAGAGTATTTTTGAACACTACTCCTGACATTGGTTCACTTTTTGTCGAAGTTGAAAAATTATGATCTTTAAATTTTGAGTTTAGTATCTCATTTCATATTAAATATATAACAATAAAATTTTCCATGTGCACAATATTAAAGGACATTGCATTTTTAATATGTATTTTGAACCATAAATTAAATTAAACTATTATTTGTAATAATAATCTGTTTTCAACGGGAGCTTTAAGCACTTTACAATTAGATTGTTATTTAGGAAAAAGAAAAAACTTAATAAGTTACTTAAACATATCGAAATTCGCCCATTAAAAATACAAGATAGAGAGGGAATTTTTCGTGATTTTGAAGGTTAAAAGTGTGCGTTTGAGACTTTTCAGAGATATGAGTATTAAAAAACTCTACACTAAAAATCCAAAAATTCACGAATTATACAAATGTTCATAAAAACTAGTTTTCAGAAAGAAAAAGAAGAAGAAAATTCAGCTATTTTAAGACCAGAATTTCATGAAGCAGAATTAGGGAAATATTTTTCAAGTTTTCAACATTTTATGCGAAATTTATGCTTTAGTACATTGAGGGTAAATTTGCATTTTGAATATCTTAATAGGTCATGTAAAAAGAAATAATAATTGTTACACTCTTTTAAAAATATTTTTCTTACTTTTTATCGCAATTAAAATGTTCTTTTTAGTTTATGAGACATTTGAATTCGTTCTTAACTTATATGCAAAATGCATAAATTTACGGAGATGCCTTACAAGAGAAAGATGCAATTATTTTAACTAAACTTTCAAGTATAGAAAGTTACAACTATTTTCTTTCTCCACAGAACGACTGCATTTATTGTCAGCATATAAAATAATTATTGTTCTTTGGATTATGCGGCAGAGAAAATCTGTTACTCGCTTTAGATGTCCATTACGGTGACCGAGAGCGAAACTAACATTTCAGGACATTTGAAAACAAACATATAATACAAGATTTCATAACATAATAAACGAACTACCTGTAAAAGCATTACGAACCGTGGTCAAAAAATGAACTTATTATAATGATATTTTAATAGAGGAGCGAGCTTTGAAAGAGGAATATCTCTTACTCAAATAATCTTGGGAGTAATCAAACATTTTGCTGGATATCTAAACTGCGTTAGCCACCTAGTAGGGCTGGCGTTGACATTTATATTCTTTGATATGTAATTAACCGGGTCTATTTCAAAAAATATCGTCTGATGCTCTAATAAAAATCTGGAGGTGCTCTAACTGGAAAGCTGTGAAGTGTTTTACTGTATCTCGATAAAGAATCAAAGGCCACAACATGAGGACTTTAACTACACAAAAAAAAAAAGGTTTTGTTTATTCAACACAATTGTGATTGGCTTTATTTCAAAGAAATATTTTCTTTGAATCAACACATTTTTTGTTAATTCAATGAAATATTTTATTTAAATTAAAAAAAATTCTGTTACAACCAACAAAATTATTCGGTTTAAATAGGGCCAACCAAATTTTTAATGAATTAGCAAAACTTTGTTCAATTCAACAAAACTAAATTCGAGCGCACTTAATAGAACATCGGTTGAAGGAGTATTCCACTAACTGTAGTAAATTTTCAATGTACCAAACCGTGATAATAATATTATCGGATAATGAAATATCCCGCTTATTAGAATAAATTTTCTTGGCATATTGGCTACTTTTTACACTACAGCGGGTTCGAATACATGTAATGCAGAATTACAACTGAAAGGGCAGAAATTGAAAATGAAATAGTTCATCGATTTTATTTTGTCTTAAAGAAATCGTTTTGCAACACTTTTTTCTAAAAAAGTGCTTGTTCTCAAATTGCAGCATAAAAACTACGTATACAAAGAAATCTGTTGTCAAGCTTATCAAACTCGTGCATTAAAAGAAAGGAATAAGTGTTTGATTTTATAATCCATATGACATTATCTTGGCACAATTATTAGCAATAATTAATGGCCATTACACTAGAAAGATGACTGTTCCGTTAACAAATTGCATTGATAGATAAACCTACTTTTACAGGAGGGGAAAAGTTTGCTGCGATAAAAATCATAAGAAAATATCAATTATTATGAAAGTAGTCAAATAGCACTTTTATTTAAATGTAAAAGTTGTATAAATGATGTTTATCTTTGATCGTAGGAGGATGTCAATCAGTAAATACAGCATAAAAAAAGAAGATGGAATTTCTGACGAAAATTTTTATATTGAAATTCGGAAATAAAAAAAAATTAAAACAATAATTAATAGCTCTAGTTCAGTCAAACAAACAATCATTCTTGACAAAAAAGGGAGGGATTTGAAAAAAATCACCCAAGGATGAAAGCAGTCAAATCTTTAACAAATTGTATCGAAAATTATGAATAGATTACGATTACTTTCCTTCTTTGTCCTTTATAAAGACAGTTACGTTAAAGCATTGTGTGCAAAAAAACTCTTCATTATACTGAAACGGATTATTTTTTTACTACACAAAAGTCTGTTTAATGGTATTTAATGATGTGTTGCACATATTATATCTTTTTTTCAGGCATATTGCATAATACTCGATAACATTTTTTTTTCATATGAATAAATGTCTACGATTAATAATAACCTTATTCTTGAACACTGGCTCTGTCTCCATCAGAAAACATTAAATATTGACTTCATAAAAGAAGATGCTTTAGTAAAGTATAACGATGCTAAAAATAATTCCTCTATTTATTCTTTTTAATTAATGTTTGTCTCAACTTTATAGAATACTTGTTTAAATAATCCAGGACTTCCAAAACTGTACATATGATTTTATATACAAATATTTGGGTTGTTATGTTTTTATTTATTTATATACATTCTATGTTGATTTTAATAGAAACAATTTTAAATATTTAATCAGTAGTTATGAACAAAAACAATGTATTTTCTTTAGAATAATTTTTTAAATATTATTTCTTTTAGTTTTTATTCTGAATTCATTTTATAATGCTGAATTATAAAAATGAAGTTTCGAAAATAATATGATTATAGTTACAATATATTTATTAACCGCTTGAACTATTTAATCACATTATCCAAAAATAATTAGTGAAAAATCTTCGAATGTTTTTACGTTTAATATATTTGTATAGGCAGAAGAGTTGAGGTTACTTTTTTTTCTAATAAAATGTAATTAAGTTGGCACACTTTGTTAAAAGCAGACATACTTTAAAAAAAAATCTGGAGTGTCTCCACTCGACTTTCCGAACACCTACGATTAAGATCATTACCAAGCATTTAAATAAATTTTAATCGATGAATAATTCAAGCATATATACCAAATTGAAACTCAATCGAATGCATCGTTTAAACGCTTGCGCACTTTCAAGAATTTCTCCCACTATGCCATTATGCCATAATATAAAAGAAATTTTTGTCGTAGCCCTGTAAAAAAACTATAAGTCTTATACACACCAAAATAAATAGCGGTCTTAAGAGGGTTATTTATAACATATGTACGCAATTTCGGCCCAATCAAAGGTACCGTTTAAACGCTAGCGCACTTTCAAGAATTTCCCCCCCATAGGCCAGAATGTAAAAGAAATCTTTGTCGTAAGCCCTGTAGGAGAACCCTAAGTGCTTTACACACCAAAATCAATACTGGCCTTAGGATGGTTATTTATAACATATATACCCAATTTCAGCTCAATCGAAGGTACCGTTTAAACCCTAGCGCACTTTCAAGAATTTCCCCCCATAGGCCAGAATGTAAAAGAAATTTTTGTCGTAGCCCTGTAGGAGAACTATAAGTCCTATACACACCAAAACCAATAGTGATCTTAGGATGGTGGTTTATAACATATATACCCAATTTGAGGTCAAACGAATCTACCGTTTAACCGCTAGCGCACTTTCAAGAAATTCCCCCCATAGGCCATAATGTAAAAGAAATCTTTGTCGTAGCCCTGTAGGAAAACTATAAGTCCTATACACACCAAAATCAATATCGGTCTTGCGACGGTAGTTTATGGCATATATATATCCAATTTGAGCTCAATCGAATGCTCCGTTCAGGAGCTATCGTGTTCACTCACACACACACACACACACACACACACACACACACACACACACATACATACATATATCTCGTAAAAATAGCAGCCCTCAAAACGTGTAAAAACACCAAAATCTCGAAGTCGAATTTTTTCATGATTACAATACTTTCCTTACATGGTACATGTTCGGAAAGTAATAATAAAACTTCTCTAATTAATTAGATCCGGTATAAAGTATTTTAATGAATTTTAAATTCATATTTTTAAAATATGGTTTGATGCGGTGACAAAAGAAAGTATTTCTTTAAAAGTATTACCTTTAAGTGATGGCATATGTAGTCATATGCATTAAAATAACAAAAATGTGAAATATAAAGGACCACACCATGGCCGAATGGATAAGGCACCTAACATGGTTGATAGCTGATGTGTGAAGGTCCAGGGCTCTGGCCTACCGTGCGGCTGTAGATTTAACTGTCTGAATTTCTGGGAGGTTTTTGTCCAGATGTAGCAACAATACATTTAGAACTTCGTAAAACGTCCTCCGCCCAAAGCACAGGAGGGCACTGGGGGTACGTCATACGCAGCCCCATGTCTTCTGTAGGCTTGCCTGCAGAATATATATCTGCCTATGACGCCTATGAAGCATTGGCGGTTTTACGGGGGGGGGTAATGGGGGTAATTACCCCTCCCAGGATTATAAAAATGTAAGTGAAAAATAATTCTGCATGGAGAATTCACTGGGGTGAAATAAACAAATAACACTAACTACTGGTGAAACATAAGAACTCTTCAAATATAACAATAATTTTGATCTATGGGGGGGGGAGATATGCAAGGTTATTATATTCGGTATTTACATACTTCATTAATTATATGATTAATTAAACATTTATTTCACATTTGATGATTAATTAAACATTTTATCTCCATATATAAACAAAGATGTTCTGACTGACTGACTGACTGATCATCGCCCAGCCAAATCTAGTGGAGAGGTACAGACATGAAATTTTAGAAGCTTATAGCTTTTGTATTGTACCCAAGAAGCAATTTTCAAAAATTCGATCCCAGGCGGGAATGGCTGCCCAAAAGGTTTTTTTTTCCTGTTTCCCTTCATATCTCAGGGTTAAAAAGAGATAGCCGTACAATTCTTGCTTTAAAATGTAACAACACAGATACCTAAAAGTTGTTTTCGTGGTTTTTTAGAATTCGCACCCAAATAGGCGTAAGGGGCCGAAACGGTCTTTTCACATTTCTCTTCAGAGAATATCAGAGAAGGGAGAGATAGCCGAAAATTCTTGCTCTAAAATGTAACTAACACAAATACCTAAAAGTCGTTTTCATGGTTTTATGGTATTCACACACAAACGAGGGTAAGGGGCTGAAACGTTCTTCAACGTTCTTTTCACATTTCCCTTCATATCTCACAGGAAAAATGAGATTACCATAAAATTCTTGTTTTAAAATGCAACATCAGCAATACCTAAAAAATATTCTCAGAGTTTTTAAAAATTCGTACCCAAACAGGGGTAAGGATCCAAAACGTTCTTTTCATATTTCTCTTGATATATCAAAGGAAAAAAAGAGATAGCCTTAAAATTCTTGCTTAAAGGTATAGGGAACTTGCTTAAAATTCGTTTTCTGGGTGTTTTAGAATGCGCATGAAAAGGGGGATAAGGGGCCAAAACGTTATTTTCGAATTTGCCATCATATCTCAAAGGGAAATAGAGATAGTCATAAAATTCTTGCTTTAGAATGTAGCAAACAAGAATGCCTAAAAATCAGTTTGACGGTGTTTTAGTATTCGCACCCAAATGGGTGTAAGGGGCCTAAACGTTCTTTGATGTTCTTTTCACATTTCCCTTCATATGTAAGAGGAAGAAGAGATAGCCTAAAATTCTTGCTTAAAAATATAGTGAACAAAAATGGCTTAAAATCATTTCCAGGTTATTTTAGAATTCGCATTATAACGGGGGTAAGATGGTCAAAATGTTGTTTCCAAATTTTCCATCACATCTGAAGGGGAAAAAGAGATAGCCAAAATGTTCTTGCTTTAAAATGAATGTAGCTAACACGAATACATAACAGTGATTTTCAGAGTTTTTTGGAGTTCGATTTCAAACAGTAGTGAAGGGCTAAAACGTTATTTTATTATTTGTCTTCATATATCGAAGGAAGGTGAAGATAGCCATAAAAAACTTGCATTGGAATGTAACGAACACAAATTCCTAAAAATCTTATTCAATTTTTTTTTTATAAATCGACCATTATAAAGGATAGTTGACAAAAAAAGATGTTTTTCACGTAATAGTTATCTCTTGAGTGCTGTTAATTTTAGGACAAAGATTTTTGTTTACCTGGTGAAAGGGCGAATCATGTTTCAAGGGTTGCCAGATTAGATGTGAAAAATCCCCAAGGTCCATTTTTGATGATTTATCGCCAAAACTGGTATAAAAGAAATAAGTTCCCGAAGCGATATTTTCCGTCTCTGTCGAGTGCCCCACCAATGGCCAAGCGCATAGCGCGTTGAACTGGGAGACGGAAGGTGCCTCGTTCAAAACCAGGTAGCGGCCGCCGACCTAACCGTTCGGAATTTTTCGTGGTTTCCTCCGGAACTTTGCGTAAATAAAGGTTAAGATCCCTTAGAAAGACCCCACAGAGGGCACCCGCTCCTTGACCTAGAGCCCACGTGTTGCTAATTGGCGGTAATCCCACTACACAACAAAACACAACCGTCTTTGTCGAGAAATTGCCTAACCCTACTGTTTATTTAATTGGAATATTGGTGTCTATATTCGAGTAAATAAAGGTGAGGTATAGTTAGAATATACCTGCCGGGGACTAGGCCATTTTAACATAGATTTCAATATTGGAGAACAAGAAGACAAATGCGCGAGGAATATGATGCACATTCCAAACAGTATTTCAAAAAATCAAGTATAGTTAGTCTATGCCTGAAGAATATTCTAAAACAGTTTTTGTAGGCGATTAAATATATAATCAAAATTTGTTTGATATCTGTTTACTTATTTTCATTTGTATTAGTTGGTTTTGACAATATCCATTCCTACGAAGAACGGGTGCTTCAGCTAGGTCATATATCTGAAGTGTATTGTGCAGTCAGAAGGGTCCCCTTTCCTCTGTGCGCCCCCTCCCCCCCCCCGGTAGTCAGTCCTTCTCTGAGGCACTGAGTTTATTTAAGATTATAAAATATCATTACCCCTCCCAGACTGCAACTCTAGAACCGCCCTTGCTATGAAGCCTTTCTTGAATCCTATGCCTATTGTAAAGCCTATGAAGCCTATTGTGTTATATATCTGCCTAGAATATATATAACACAATACATACATACGAAAGTATAAAATGCTTCTACTTCTTACGTCAAAAAGGGTTTTAAAAAATATTTATTGTAGAACATGTTTTGGCCATTGGAGATTATTTCGATTTCAACTCACAAACTTAATCATGTAAGTACTAAAGTGTGCAAACATTTAAGGTGCATTTGTGTGTCCTGCTTACTAGGAGGGGGGGGGGAGTACTTTATAGATAAGAAATGATTTTTTTTCCCTAGTTACGGACACTTGCCGTTTATTGGCATTAACCATTAGTAAGGCCGGAATAACTGGATTCTTTACTATATAGGCACGTAATAGGTGGACGAGCGTTGTTTTCTATGATGGGACGGGCGAAATTACAACCAATTCTGTGCCGGGAATCTAACTCGTACCCGTGCTGTGGTAGAATGGCTCTCTAACCACTACACAACCGGGACGGTTACATATGAAATGATGGCCAAATAAACTGAAATTAGAGATCATTTGGAATCAAATTAGGGATTTTATAATAAATATAACATTTGTTCAGTTAGTTTTAGATAAATACTAAACACTACTGTCGGCAGTGTATAGCTGTAATCTAAAAATACTTCACTACAGCTATTAAAATAGTTGCAATATCTATAAAACTTTAAAAATCTGCGTGTGCTTTACTATACATGATTTAATAAATATTAGAATATACACTGTAAAAAGAATCCAGGAACTATGCCTGGAAATAATGGGAAAACGAGGTTCCCTAGAATTCTAAGGAACGTTACATGGGGAGACTTTATTGAACAACAGAGTCATGTACGTAACAACTTAGAACCTACGAATGTTCCACTAAAATGAATCCTTCAGTGTAAACTGTTCAGTTAAGTTCCTGGTACTTTCATGTAATGTTCTTTGGAATTGTAAGGTTCGTCATCTGCCCATTATTTCTAAGTAACGTTCCTGTACTTTTTTACTGTATAGATCATTTTTAAGCGAATTGCGTTTTTTAAAGCGACGTAAGGGTAATATCCATAGAAGAACTGGTTAAAATAAACAGTTACGTTTTCAAAGAGGAATGCTTACTTTCTCTATGGTATTTGTAATTCTAACTTTTCCCATTATTTTCCGAAGAAACGTTCCTGTATTTTTTATAGAAGTATTTAGCACTCTTTCAAAAAAATGTAAGGGATGGAAGACGGGACCAAGCAGCTCAGAATTATATAGCAATGTGGGGTTGGAAACGTCGTTTTCATGCATCTGTTAACAATGTCTTTGGAAGATGGGTTGAAGGAATAGTGAACTTCCCGACTTTTTTTGTCAAAAACTAATGCATCTTTCAACGAAAGAACGTGACCAAAATTCGTAATTTATATTTTCTGTTTTCATTTCATTGATAAAACTTTAGGGAAAAGCCCATTGTTTAAAAAAATCGATTGGAAAATTAGACGAACACTTCAAAACTCCTTCCAAAGTGATTATAAACGGTTACTTGAAGACGATGCTTGCAACCCCACATCGCTATAAGATTCTGAACCGCAGTGATTCGCTCTAGATTCTCTTCCCAAAAGTTACAAATCCCCTTCTCTATATATAAATTACAATTATATAAAGAAAATAAAAATTGTTAAAGTCAGAAAAATCCCTACAATTTTAACGTGAAAAAAGCAATTTTTAATAAAAGCAAAAATTGCGGAATATAATAGCTCATTAAGGATTAATTATTTGTTAAACTAATTATAATACTGTGAGGAATGACATTTTCTGATGTACATAAAAGTATTATTTTTATATTATGGTTGTATTATTAATATATTTGTTTCTATAAAAAATGATGGTATCTTATTAATTTGTTAGATTTCTGGATTAAGATACAATATGAATGCAATTTGTCGCTCTATGCATTCTATCCTGATTACTAATTAGGATATTTTTACGTTTTTTTAAGTTTGAAAAATTACAAATTTTATTTTACAGAAACTCCTCATTTATAAAATTAATGACTGTATTTATGACCAGTATAGTTGGATAAATTTATATCTGAGGAAAAAAGTATAACATTAATAAAACATTTTTATTTGTTTTACCTTTTAGTATCATTTGGAGTTAGAGTGAGCTTTTAAGAATAAAAGTTCACATTGCCTTAAAGTTATTTTTCGTATTATAAAAGCCCTAAGAGAGAGTGGAAGCAGTTTTTTACTAGCTAAAGGTCTTCTTGTAAAATACGTACGTTGAACATTTTTAACAAGCAGACTGGGCTTTAAAAACGCAAGCTTTAAAATCAAGCAATTAAAAAAGGACAAAATGTTAACAATAGTATTCATTCAAAATTTTTCAATTTGCGGGTTCTAAAATTTTCAGTTTTGCATTGACTTTGTGTAAAACAAGTCCAAAATTATTATTATCACGTTTTAGTGGTTAATTTCTTCTCACAAACACTCTCTATCTCTCTCTCTCTCTATATATATATATATATAATTATCATTTTTTTAAATTAACGGCACAATATCCAAAAATTATTTTACTGTATTCAAAAACTGAATTTTTGCTACTTCATTTGCATAACAATGTTAACAAAGGTAATTTCGTAACTATTATTGCATTGTCTACACTTGGTTTCTAAATAAAAGGAGGGTATACTTTTAGAAACGATATTTATATCTTTATTATTTTTAATATCACTTTTTCTTTCCAGATTCCTGATGGTAAAAAGTATTAGTATTCAAACAGGAATACTCAGCAAAAGTTGGCGTTAGAAAGTAAAATTTCGAAAAAAATTGGCTTAGTTAATTACACTTCTAGCTATACTACTTCTGCAAATGCTTAAACGTTTTTACAAATGAAGAAGGGTGGGCATTTTGTACCACCCTAAAAAATCGTGTTGATAAGTACTATTTTACGAGTGCTATTATTTAAAGTTTTTATTGATCTTGTTAGTATTGCATTTTAACTGTTGTTTTAAGAGTATGTAACCTTTTGAAGTATTGACTTGGATTTTTTTTACTCTGCATTTAGTCTACACGACTGTTTTTTTTTTTTTTCGAATTATGTAACGTGAAAAATCTTTTATTGCAGCTGTTTATTTTTAGTAAAATCTCAGACTTATTAGTTCCTATAATATTTTCACATGCGCGTTGTGCGTAGAAGAAAATAAAATACCAGTAATTAGTCATTCCCTTGCTAGCGAAAGCATATGTTTACCCCGTTAAATAATTCTTAAATTCACATTAATATGTTTCCTACCTTTAGTGAATCCCAAGGTGTAGAGGGTAAAAATCAGGAAACACTTTATCAACCGCTTAAAATCCATTTTGTCCTGACGTCCAAGTACTTTGTAAACAGTGAAGCACGTGCTATAAATCACTCCGTTATCCAAATTCTGCTATTTCATCTCGCACACAGAAACTATCATTCGAGAGAAAAATATTAAATCGAAAAGACTTCAAACATCCATGCGTGAGCGGCCGAGAAACAACGTCTGAAAGTTTTTTTAAATTCTTTTTTTTATATTTAATTTTTGTTTTCCTCTTCACTACCAAGTTCGGAATCACGAAAGTGTTAGTTGGTGGTTTTTCTATTTTATTTCTTGTACACACGGGGAGAAAGGAGAGAGCGAGATGTGGTAGATGCGAAGCGTTCGATCGGTATGTAACGATCTAACCACAGAGTAGTCCTTGACTAAGTTAGGCTGAATCTTTGCTGTGGGCGGACAAGGGAGGTGCTAGCGCCATCTGGGATCGGGAAGGGTTATCCACTGCTTTTCAAGGGGTAGGGTCAGATTCCGGTTTGGGATTTTCCTGCCGATGCGGAACGATAAAGTTTGATTTGATTCTGAAGTATTTCCGTCTCTCTGAGCAGAGGAAATTGACCAATAAAATAATGGCTGCCGTTATAGTCTTCAGATATATTGCATATCCGTTTTGTATGCTCGAGATGTACTCGATAGTGTATTAAACCTAAAATGCATTTTACGCACAGAAGTAAGATTTCACCTGATCAGCAAAAGAACGAAGTTATTAAATTGTCTCCCAATCGAAGGCTTTTCACAAAGCTCTGTATAAAGTTGAAGGGAATAATTTTAATATATTTTAACTGTTTTTAAATTTCACTTTGATGTTTCTCACAGAACTTTTTTATTGATTGATGAAACCAGGCAATAAAATAAGACTCAAAATTCTCTTATACTAAAAAAATAAAAAGTCGTCTTCATTATCGCTTTATATTATCGTAATACATAGACACATCTACTAAACTTTAACCGCATTCTTTTGTTATTTTAGAAATAGCAATCTGTGTAATAATTAGGTTCCTAAAAAAGTGTCTTCACATGATAGTCTTTTTATGCAAGTACAATGCGTTAAAATATTTTTTGATAAATAATATACAAATAATATGTATATATGTGCATGAGTTCGTGCGTTCAGTACAAAGGACTCTAATTACATATATAATTTAAAAAACTGAGTTTAAATAATTTAGAAAAATAAACATAATTATATAGAGAAAATAAAATAAGAACAATATATATTATTCAGTGTCGTAGCCAGAAATTTTTCATGGGGGGGGGGTCGCATTTACATATATGTATACATGTGTGTGAAAGGTAGTGAAGAATATTCATTTTGTATGGCAAAAAATTCCTCATGGGGGGGGGATTGTGATGTGACCCCCTATCCCCCCCCCTTCGCTGCGCCACTGATATACTTTCAAAAATATTTTACAATTTACTAGTATAAGACAGTTTTTTACCAAGAATCTAATTTTTACAGATTCAAAAAATGTATAAATTTATTTCTTCGATAGACATATTTCATAACGAAGTAATTAACCAGTTTTAAAAGAATTTCGAACAGCTGTTAAATAAAAACTGCTATGCTAAAATGCACCACATATATTAGGTTGCTCGGGAAATCGTTTTTTTAAGAACATGAGGAACCTATATGTCGAGCTTAGCAGCGTTTCAATTGATCATGAAATTTCGAATTCGATAAATTTAATCTTTCAGTGATCTCACTAATTGTTATTCACCGGATTTCATCAATTAATGCCTTTATTGTTTCTTCAATTAGCCTTCCATAGCATAGTGCGTCTTCAGCATCAAAATCGCGAGATCAGAATTTTGAAAACGGGTTTTGGCACTGACGTTCTCTGAATACATCTTCTCGATACATAATCAGTAATTTTTTTTCTTTCTTAAACAGTATTTTTACCTTTTCGATAGAGAGGTGGCAAAACCTGTCGAAAATTCCGATTTTCAGTTTCCAT
Organism: Cheiracanthium punctorium; assembly: GCA_038373885.1. Lineage (NCBI taxonomy): Eukaryota > Metazoa > Arthropoda > Arachnida > Araneae > Cheiracanthiidae > Cheiracanthium > Cheiracanthium punctorium. The sequence goes on from JAWZYV010015281.1 coordinate 825,574, forward strand.
ATTTGAAAGTGTACCAACCAAAAACTACTGCTCAAAATCAATCGAACTTTTTCAAAAGTAAGTTTGCTATATAAGCTGTCAAAATATATAATGATTATGCGGCTTAAGTGTGAAGCTGGCTTTGGAAAATACAATTAAATTCTATGCTGGGAAAAAAAGAAACTACTTTCCGAAAAATTCAATAGGTAAAAAGGAATATACATTTTTGTGTTGCTTACTAAATGAGACGCAATCAGATTTCACAGTTTGCAAACCAATATTTTGTATGAGAATAGATTGCCAATCGTACATTTGCAGTCAATTAAATTTATTTACATGTATTTTACCCAACTCGTAATACCATTCAAGGTTGCAACCAATAAAATGAATATACGTAATTATCCTAACATAATAACAGTAAAATTAATAATAATAATAATTATTATTATTATTATTATCATCATAATCACAGTAGCTTGCTATGAAATAAATGTATGTAAAGTTGTAAATTGATCATAATAAAAATAATTTGGCAAATTCGAACTATTTAGTATGGAAAATCAAAGCATTTTATATGCATGTCTGCTTTGTGCTGTGTAGATCACAGAGCTCATTTATCAATCGTTGATCAAGTATTCGTATAAAATGATTGATTTTACAAAAAAAATGTTTTTGTAAGGCATATTCATAACGTACTTTAACAATACATATTATAAAATGAATATGTAATCAGCTATTATTGGTGTTCACCAATATTTTTCTGTAAACATTTCTCCTTTTTCTTGAAGATTTTCCTGTTACTATAGGATCCAATCTACTTTGAAAATTATTTAAAAAATCCAATGAAACAGGAAAAGTCCTTCAAATTGAGGGCGATTAAAAATATTGCATGGCAACAAAAAATTATACTTCATAAAATAAAAATAAAATTTATTATTTTGTTAAAATAATAAATTTTAGTTTATTCTAACACATTGTTTGGAAACAAAAAACTCCTAAGCATGCATAAGCTATTATAGGATGCTTTAAATATGTAAAATTAAAAATTTATACTACTAATAAACATTTGAAATATATACCATTAAACTTTTAATATTTGAACCGTACGAAAAATAATATTTATCTTCTTGTTGATTAGTATAAATGTTATGTAAGAAAGAGTATTTACCTTCATTACTGGTAAAAACTGAATCTGATTAGAATATTTTATAAAGTTTATATTAATTTTGTTTCATGTCACAAATTCTAGAGTTCATGATTTTAATAATATTTCGCAGTTATTTTCTTTTTTTGGCTTTACGAAAACTATTTCTTAAATTCCTTTCAAAAATGTTGTTTATCACGTCTGTATTTTTTGTGCATTCTATTACTACCAGTTAAAAAATATTATATTTATTTTTTGAGTTCCCATATTTAAATATAGAAAATAAGAGTAAATGTACTTTGAACCAAGTTCATTTTTTCCATTTTATATTTGCTAACCATTTCTATTTTAGAATAGTGTGTGTATCTAATAGAAAATATATTTTTCAATTTAATGTTTTTCCAAGGTTTCAGATATTTTTTCTTTTTCCTTTTTTTGTATTTTTTAATAAAAATTGTAGTGATACAAGGATACGTCTCATTGAAAATACAAAGGTGTTAATTATATGAAATTTTACATTATTTTCTAAAATTTAAAAATTAACTGTTTGCGTACTATAATTATTATAATAAAAGGAAAATATTTGTAGTTTAACACAAATTTTCTCGATTTGTGTATTATGCAATCAGTAAAAGTCATTTATTATTTTTTTTTATAATTTTATGCATCTGAATTTCTCACGGAAAAAAAAAAGAAGACAAAGAAATAATTCTATTTATCATTCGTGAACACTGGCTCTGTTACATCAGAAAACATTAAATATCGACTTCATAAAAGATTATGCTTTATTAACCCTTTGAGGCGCAACCCTTTCCAAATGCTGAAAAAGGGCAGCCGTTGTCATCGCTCGACTTAACTACCAGCAAGATGGCGGACAATCAAAACGTTCAACAACAGATCTAGAGACCCTTTTTTTGACGACAGTTGGCTGTGGCGCACAGCCAACTGTCGTCAAAGGGGTCTCTAGATCTGTGGCACGCGATGAACGTTTCGATTGTCCGCCATCTTGCTGGTAGTTAAGTCGAGCGATGGCAACGGCTGCCCTTTTTTTAACATTGGACAATCTATCCAGCTGTTCTCGCATTCTTCCATTTTTCAGCAGATGTCAGTGCTGTTAAAAATAACCGTGACCACTTTTTTTTACGGGAAATGACTTGCTAAAAAGGAAAGGATTCTCGTAGAGCCATGTCACCCGCAACTATTTTTATAGAAATCAAATCTATTCTTCGTGACTGGTAGCAGTCAAAACGTCAGATTTTGGTGATCCCTTAGAGGGAACACTGCGCGTTAAAGGGTTAAAGTAGAAGGATGCTAATATAAAAAATACCTCTATTTAATTTTTTAATCCATGTTTGTCTTAGTATTGTAGAATACATTGTGTATATACTTTGTATCTAAACATATTCCCTAAGAGTCTTACACGTTTTCAGAATAGCATGCAATTTCTTTTTTCTTTTTTTTTTTTATAAATCCCCGGTTGTAATTGCGTCCACAACGAGCTTTATCTTCTACTCAAGAAAATCTAAATTCAAAATAATTCATTCACATTTACAAAATAATTGAATTTGAATTTGCAGTTTTAAATTCCCTGAAATTCCCCATTGTTTAATCAAAAGCTTCATTCTTCAATATATTTTTATGACTTCTATGCCCGATCTAAAGAACATTCATTAGAACTGCATTTGAATTTAATAAAGTAACTGCCGTTTATTAAATTGAATCTAAATCAGTCTGCTGAAATAACTTCCCAGACTAAGCTCCCCTAATCCGTTCTTATGAGATCCCGCAACCATACATGACCACCATGTTTTAACTATAAATCTGACTAGCATATATTAATTCTGATTGCGCCGATAAGTTTAACCAGTTATCCAACAATTCATTTCAACGTTGGGCGTTCAAGTGATTAATTAAAAATTAAGATGCTTTATGGGGGTGAGAGATTTGGAGTTTTCGCAAACAATATTTAGTAATAACGACTCAAATAAATTTGTTATTCTGGCTATTTTATCACTTTAATCTAACGGAATTATTTTTGAAAGTTAATCCATTTAGTTTGAGCGTTTGAAATAGCACTGGGAAATTTTGGTCATATGTAAAAGGGAATTCAAAAGCTTTCAGGTAAACATCAGGCACTGTTTGCATTTTGTAAATCACAGATTATATCTAACAAATTATATCTGTTATTCGAAGTCTGTGAAATGCATTGTGATCTAAAAGGCTACAAACAGAATACGAAAAATGGATATCACAGTGTGAGTTGTACTGATTTTTTAAAGACAAGTAACAATTTTTAGATTAATTTATTTCGAGGCTGCAATAATATTCAATAATTATATATGAATCAATTTTAGATTTGTAATCAGATTCAGATTTGTAAAGATCAAGTGTATTCCTTTTACATCAAATTTTAAAAATATAATTGTGGATCTGAGTGATCGTTATTGTGAAACTGGGCGATCAGTTTAGCTCTTTAACAATTATCTTTCCTGCAAAGATATCATTTATGAACAAATAGGTATAACGGCATAACAATAATTTTGCAGTAAATATTCATGACAATGAGTGTTTCTTCAATGCTAAGAAAGTTCTAAAGGACGGATGATACTTTCCATGTATGTTTAAGTGTAAAAGTGTGGAGACAAAGCTTATTTCGTAACATATATTTTTTTAAATTCCTAACAAATAACATACTGTCTGATATCTAATATTTCATTAATAAAATGTATTCTGGGCTATCGAGTCAATGAGTGGTCAGGATGAGTGGTCAATGAGTGGTAAAATGAGCGGTCTTGTCAAAAAAGTTTTTTTAATGCTACTTAAATTTTTATAATGTTAAAAAATTGGTATTATATTTTTAAATAACATGACATAATGTACAGCTGCGGAAAAAAAGGCCCACTTGCTCTTTATTTCGCATCGTTCGTCGTATAGCAAAGTTATATATACCCTTCGTTTGCAAATAACGCGTACTTTAATTTACTATTAATTTAATTTGCATAAGGGGCCGTCTTCATATTTAATTCTGCATCAACTTCGTTTTTCTCAATGACAACCCCATATTTTGACTTTATTAAACGAAAGAAAACAAAACCTAAATATAAATTTACCTACCCTAAATATAAATTTTCACCAATTTTCTACGATAATTTCCGGAGATATGGCGAATTCATTTTTGCGCGTTTTTAAGGGACTTTCTGCAAATTGAAGAACGCTATTTGTAGGTTCCGAACTTTTCGCCTTTCATTTATTTCGCTCGCGAGAATTAAAAGAAATTAATATTATTTTCAAGGAAAATATTGTTCCCATCTCTCTTAAAGTTTTTTGTACTGAGAATATCAAGGGTAGAATAGAATATTTAGTCTGTGGTCCAAATGACCCGTGAGTTCATAACTTCCTTGGTTCGTACACATGATTTAAGGGAAAAATGCAAAATGACTGCTAAGGATTTTGAAAATCTTTGCAATTTTGAAATTGTTATTCAGTGTTTCCCTTGATGTTTCTCTTAGACAGCTGAAATGTTGGCAGGAGTTAGAGGCTGCTCCCTGCTCTTCTGACTACAAGCATGAATATTGCTCGACTCAGCTATGGTCGAACTTAAAGAATGGTTTCATGATTGAAAATTTATTTGTTTGAATTTCATGTAAAAAACGCAATTACTTTTTTGCCGACCACAATATTATCACTGTGTTTGTTATTTCACTTTCTTCATTTAATATTATCGCCTGCAATGTGCAATATTCTTAAGACTTTTGGTGGTATTTTAATTTATAGTTAGATGAAATTTTTTTTACAGAAAAACGTGATTTTGAATGTTTGATAAAGTATGGGGAATTCCAAAGACCTAATGTTTCCGATATTAAAAAAGGTTACATTCACGCCTGGAAAGTTGAGGATGTTAGTTTTTCAGAAATAGGACGTTGTATTAGAAGACATACATTTACTGCATCTAATTCTATAGCTCGAAAATATTTTATTTGGGGGAATATAGTAGCGGACGCAACAATACACGCTTTATAGAATCCCCAACAAACTGTAAAAACCTCTAATTTATTTGCTTCAAAATTTGATATTTTTAATACTAGTATCTTTTACTGTGTTTTTGCACAAAATAAATCTAATTTACATTTATTTTATGCAATTTTCAAAAAATGTTCACTTAATAAATTTATATATGGTCCCTTAACTCATGAAAATAACACATTTTATTTAATATGAATTAAACTACTGAACGTAAAAATTTAAAATTTTGCACAGCCATGTAATATTAATTTCTGCATCTATTTCCATCGAAATTTGACTAGGTCGCTATTCATAAATTTTTTGAATATTAATTTAATAATTAATAATTCATATTAATGATTTATTAAAAATCATAATAACATTAAATTATGTTTGGGTCGTTTAGCTCTAATAGTACGAATAAAAATCAGCTTCTTACTACCAATATTATATGAGATATGAATTGAAGTATGAAAAAATATTTTAACATAGGGGGAGGGGGATTTTGGAAGCTCATAACTCACCCAATTTCAGTTTAAATATCTTGAATATGGGTATCCGGCGTTAAAATGAGCTAAATGTTTGAAAAAAGAAGTGAAATCTAGGGGTTACTATTGAGAAAAAAAAGTTGGTGCGAATTTTAATATGTAGATGGCCCCTTATGCAATTTTTATGCATAGTAAACTACAGTGTACGCCAATCGTAAACGATTAGTATCTGTAACTTTGCTGTACGAGGAACGACGGCCGAAAAAAGTACAAGTGGGACTTTTTTTTCCGCAGTTGTGCATTTTGATCTCCATTACGGAATCCGTACTGTTATAATTTACTGATATACTTTATTAAAAGCATGCCTTTACTGTTATTTTAAAAGAATAACTTTGTATTTCATGTACTATATTTAGTTGCAACAAATATGCAGTATTATTATTGCATATATGTGTTAATGATTATCTTATAAATAAAAATGAAATTCTGTTTGTTTGTTTGTTTGTTTGTTTGTGGATTTGATTCGTATACAAATCCACAAAAATGTACCTATCGGCCTGAAATTTAGCACATATATGTAAAATAATATAGAATAAATCATAGTCCACTTTAAAACTTGTCAACAACAATTTGAAAGTCCACCCGTTCCCGGAATTTAAAAGATTTTTTATGTTCTCCACGCAAAAAGCTTTCCGTAATTGTAACCCCTCTAGTGAAAAAAGTGTGAAATAAGGATCGTGGTTGCCATGTGTGGCGATTTTGCCGAATAAGATGTTTTAAATTCTCAAAGTAAAAATAAAAGAATAATAATGATTTTTTTTGATAGTTTATATTTGTAAGATTATTAATTTTTTATTATAATATCGCGTTCATGGGAAATCGGAGTAGGAATGAAATGTTTTATACGCAAAACAATAAGAATTGAAGATTTCCGAGGCTAATATGTATTTTTTTTTTAGTTTGGCGAAAAAATAAAATGGCTCAAATGCCGGAGAAAGTGAGTTCTAGCGGTTTGCACAGTTTTCGGCTTGGCGCAATTTATTGAAAGCTTAAGGAAATAGATTTTTGAAAACAAGTGCAAAGGTTTTATTAGAATACAGCGTTAAATTTTAATGATCCGTGAAGAAATAATGCAGTTATTAAGGGATTTCAAGTGATCTATCTTCAGAATTCTCGCCGATTGAGTACATTGATTTAAGTTGGGGGAATTCCGCCAAATTTCAGAAAATTGAAATCTTCTCATTTAGTACATCGGAGTAACGATGAATAAAACACGTTATAGTTGATAATTTTAAAAAAATTCGGCTGTATTAAGGGATTCCATTTTTCAAATAAATGCTTGCTTTACTTTTTGGCGGCCGAACCATTTCCCATATTGATTGCTGCTAAGTCAATGCTTCGAATGATTTCCTGAAAAAACTCTTGCAAAATAGCACCGTTGCACCATGAAAGCACCGTTGCACCATGAAATTTGGTTCACCTAAGTCTTTTATCATTGAGAAGCTTTTTATGCTATCCGTTTTCCTCTAACTTGCCACTAGGTGGCGCAGCAGAACGTCGAATTCTATTCCATTTAGCCGTTTACTATGCGAATATCGTCCAACCAATTTCGATGAAATTTGGTACACGGAGAATATTTTTTACTATCCATTTTGCTGTAACTTGCCGCTAAATGGCGCTGCAACGCATCAATTTCTATACCGTTCGATCGACCGGCATAAAATTTCTTATACTTACACATTTCAGCACGAAGAATATATTCTAACTGTGTTCCTTTTGATGTTACTCACCACTAGATGGCACTGCAATGCATTATTATTTTAACTCGCCACTAGATGACGCTGCAGCAGGCCAAATTCTTGACCATTCAAACGGTCGCTATGAAAATCAATATACATAGCTATTTGAACAATGAGAATATTTTGGCGTTATCCATTTTGCTATAACTCGCCACTTGACGGCACTGTAGCAAATCATTACTTTAATTAACCACTAGATCGCGCTGCAGTGCATCACTTCTTGACTGTGCAACTGTCGCTATGAAAATAGGTATACATAGATATTTGAACACAGGGAAGAGTTTGGTGCTATCCATTTTCCTATATAATTTGCCACTAGATGTCGCGTCAACACATGAACTTCAGGGCTGTCCAGCCGATCGTCCTGAAATTTCGTATTCATCGATATCTGAATGCGAAGAATATTTCCGCCGTATCCGTTTTGCTAAAACTCGCCACTAGATTGCGCTACGCCGCATGACCTTCAGCACCGTACAAATTATTGCCTTGAAATTCGGTATGCATGGTTATTGAACACAATATAAAGCGATATCCATTTTGCTATATCTCTTTATTACAATAAATATTAATCGCCACAAATCGTAATATCAAAAAGTCCATTCATTCCCGTGCGAAGAACGGGTACTTCAGCTAGTCAACAAATGAATATCATTACTGAAATTTTATTACATTATATAGCATGGATTATATTTTTCGATCAAAATTCAGTCCATCCTTTAGTTGCTAACCCATAATGGTTAGAGCCTTATTATCGTACAGAAATCGGCATAATCCTCGATGATCTAATATTTATACACCTAAAACCATCAGCCAGTCTTCTCTGTCCTGCGTGCTATTGGGTTAAAAATGATTGTTATACAAACCCCAAAAAGTATGCAGTCTCCTTTTGCAACGAATACATAACTTCATGTAACTGCAAGAATGCACAATAATAATCGATGTGGTTCTTGGATTCGAGTTCAAAATTGTATAACTTGCACAGAAATAAACGGTCATGATCAGCAAGCCTACTGTCCTTCATATAAGAGCACTTTTTGTCTTTGTTGTTTTTCGCTTGTATAACACACTTAAATGTTACTTTTGATGATTTGTTGTATCTTTAAAAGTAAAATGGAAAGGTAAAATTTCACTTTTAAGTTAAAATATCCGTGGCAGGAAACTTCTACATTTCACTGATTCTTTAGCATATGGACCTCCAAAGTTTTTGATGAGTTAGGTTTACTCTAAAAATGCTTTCTTCAAACCATTTAAAGGTGTTTCCCAGTCCTATTTTTTTCGGCTAGAATATTATGAAACTCAGAACTTTATTAACTGTGTCCCTGCGAGTCTGGAAAGTTCAAAATGCAGAAAGTGGCTAAAAATAAAGCGGCTTTATAGTACAATCGAAAAATGATGGATTATATCCATTCAAAATTACCCCACGAGCGTAGCAAATTGATTCTACTTTATTCATTCTTTTACTCGCCCCGTTCTTTTGTATTCATGGCCGTGACATCACAGTTCTTCAATATGCAAGAATCCCCTTCACCCTCCCCGGATAGAGTCCTTGCGTGTGTCGTTGAAAACCAGACTACGAAATGCACTATACGAACCCGAGCAACTGTGGGGAAAAAAAAGGTGTTGACACGCAGATTATCCCTTTACAGTTCTAGAGATTCATATCATTATTGTAGTGGAGGGATAGGAAACAGTCACGAGTCAGTACCTCTTTTTCCTAGCAGAGGGCGGGAAAATTATGTCCTCCCCCCCCCTTCCCCGACTTGAAACGCCCTCTTGGAATGGGACCACCAGATAAAATTCATCAATCGAGAGAGGGAATAAGGAATCTAGAGAGTAGTTTTATTCAGGGTTAAATGTAGCGTGTTTGTGAGTAGGTTAAGGGGAAATGGATTTATAAATGTCACATGTAACATGATCAGATGTGCTGGCGAGCGGCGAAGGGTGGCATTTATTAATGTGTATTTTTTAAAGCAAATTATTAAATTGCAGAAGAGTTTCAGCTTCAGTATGGGGTAGTGACTTTTATCGTTTTTCTTACGTTTTCTTTATTTTTGTAGTGAAACTTCTTTAGGCGCGTTGAGAGTGAAATTTCAAGGGTTAAATTTCAATTTCGTTTCACGGCAATAGCGTCATGATGAGGCTGGGTCGATTTTGGATTTTAACAGACGGATAGAGCTACCGGATAGACACAAAAATAGTAAGCATGCTATACTCTATTGCTGCATAGAGTTTTCTATCTCCTCTTTGTGCTACATTCGTTCTTAAGAAAGTGTACGTGTGCGCTGAATGTAAACACACATTGTGCACTCGAAGAAGAAAATGCTGGAGCGCTGACTTACACTTGGTAAAGTCAATTATCAATGATATATTTTGATCAGAATCTCCAGTATTTTGAAACTAATTTATATTTATTGTTATTAACAAACTATTATTCACAAAAACCGATATCCCAGTAAGTAATATTTTATATATTGTTTTTGTATACATCCTCATTGTAATTTAAAATTTAAAATCCATGCAAATTAAATGATTTTTATGTTTGTCTAATGACTTAGTGTGCTTAGTATATTTATTATTTTACTTACTTTTTTTTGCCTTTGCAAACTGAATTTTCTCCTAAAAATTTATAAACAATATTTTTTTTTCGATTTGTGAACTTAATATATAACAATATCATAACAAGTGTTACAAAGAAAAATAAAAAGGTTAAAAATAAGTAAGATTTTAAACTGCACTCATCTTTAGCACAACACAATTTTAAAACAAATACTGTAATGCTATATTAATTAGGACAAACCATTGAAACTCTTCTGCAGTTAAATCATTTGCACAAATTTGCTAGATGCGTAACAATGCCTGTAAATCTGCCTTTTCCGCCATATACACTAAGTATAGCAGGAAGCGACATTACAGTTGTGCAACAATTAAATAACAATTTTAAAATTATGATAAATATTATCCTTCAGGTAATGTTCTAGGACATTAAATTTATGAATATTTCAATATAGCCATCTGAAAAAAAAGCATGCTGCTTATTTTAAACTAATTTTATAAACTATCTCATTAGTTGTAGTAGCATGTTTTAACAATTAAATTATTTTTATAAATTTATTTAGGAACAGTTCATGGAAAACTTGTAAATATATCAAGTAGCCAGTTTATATTAGAACTGTATATATCTGATCAAAGTGAGATGACGTATAACTTGTACTTAATGCAACATTCTTTAAGTGTTATAATACTAAATAAATTTACATACATAACTGATTAGAATGTTATGTATGCAGATGTAGAAACTGAATTAGATGTTAAAGTATTTTCATTTTCACTCATTAAATGGTGACTATAAACATTCATTGGACAAGTTATAAATGTCTAGCATTTTGCACGACTGAACCTTTTATATTGTAGTTTTAGGAATTTTTATAGATATTGTAAGTGAATGTTACTCTTTCTGGTTTGTTTAGAATGGTCCTTTCGCAGGCAGCTAATGATGGCAAAATACAGTTCAAAAAACGTATTTTCCAATGCTAGTATATGAAAGATAGCGTTTAAAATACTTTTTTAAACGATGGTGTAAAAAATTAACTATTATAATTGGTTCTCAATTGGAAGATTTAGTTTCCAGTATTGCCGCTTTGTTTATCTGCAAAAGAAGAAACTCCAATCTAATCACCATTTCTTTATTTATTGTTACTATATTCTATTTACAGGAGAAAGGTCTTCTGAGCATGTGATTTCTTACTGGTGCTGTTTTCCTCATTTAATAAAATATTTAAATATTTTAAATTTTCTGATTAATTTTCTTTTTCAAAGTTTCACATATCCTATATTAAAAATGGATTTTGCAACTCTAGCTGAATATCTATTTATGTTTGTCTATAAACGCGGTTTCACACTTGCCTTAATCACCTATAAAGGCTTCCACGAATTTATCTTCTATAAATAATTATAAAATTATTTTTTTTCAACTGCATAAAAAAAAACCGCATTAAGTGCTCAAGTTGAACAACACACAAAGCCATCAACATCTCCCGAAACAATCTCCATAAAGCTGACACGGGAGCTAAAATATTTAGAAAAGAACAACTCTTTATCGTCCGAAAAGAAAAATAAAATAAAGTAAAAAAACAGCGAAAAAGCACCTGGCAAGGTTTTTAAAATAAGAAAAAGAGTTTAGAAACAAATTGGCTTTCTGGCTATTGTAGGAACAGACATTGATGCAACTATAAAAACAGCAATCTTGTGAAGGGAAAGCCGCAACAAAGTCGACGGGGAAGAGCATTTTTGTTTCCCAGAACATAAATTCCCTTGAATACACCCATGCTGTGAATTGCAAAGCTTCATATGGTTTGGGTCTTAAAGATGATCTCAGGAGCGTTATTTTAAAATGAAATCGAAAGTGGCAAGAAATCAGACCACAAAAGAAAACGGATGTGTCAGTAACAGCAGAATGATTATGCAATTTTTCAGAAAAAACGATGTTAAGGAGTGTTTAACAGTCTACAGGGTGATTCAGAGCTCTTTCGAAGTATATCTAGTACTGAGAGAAAGAGTCAAAACGGTTTAGAATAACATGGGAATGTGGAAACGGAATCGGTAGTTTTCTCATTCGCTTGTTTATAATCACTTTAATAATCTATTTCTTAATCAATCCTGTAATCAGTATGTAATTCGTACTTTAATAACCAATGGTGTTAATCAATTTTAGTCAAATGCTTTCAGTGAAAGATTCATTAGTTTTTGACGAACAATGGTAAAAAATTTCATTACTATTCAAAATTAATTATTAATAGGTACATGGAAAAAAAATACGACTTGACATTGCTGTGGGATTCTGAACCGTCTGGGTATCTTTTACCACAGCTTATACTTTTTACCAGAATCCTAAATCAACCTGTACATATATAAAAGTTAAAAATATTATATTTTTTTTACAATTCTTATATTCGAAAATTTGTGAATACCAATTGAAAAAATACAACAAAATAGTAAATTCTTAAAAAAAATCAAACTTAATCAGCATGCCAATATTAGTATGTATATACAGTCGAATCCCGTTTTACAGAAATCCAAGGGACCAGGTGTATCATTTCGCTCTAAAGAAATTTCACTATACCGATAGTGTATCCCCATACTGTAATTTGATTTGGGGATTAGCCAAGTCTTCGCTATAGCAAGATTTTCGCTGTAACGTACTTTTACTAAAACTGGATTCGACTGTAATTTATTGAGATATTTACCTGTAATGTAGTTTTTTACACAAAAAAATTGGCCGAATACAGTTATTCAGCATCTGTTACAATTCACAAACTCTTGTAAAAAATTATTGAATTTACTTAATTTAGTAGGGTAAAACTGCAAGAAAATATTTTAAAGAATCACTCTCATAATTTATTGGAAGTCAATACTTTGGTTATGAAATTATGCAAACAATACAAATCTGTATACAGGTTGTTCAAAAGATATGAGCTGACTAATAGAACCTCCACAAAAGGTGCTGAATTGTAAGTGAACATTTCATCCATGCATTTTACAAAATTTATTTATTTACTTATTTAATTTAATTTTATTAATTTTTGCAAAAATTACTGAACTAAAGCTGATCATTACAAATAGTATTTCATTCAGAATGCTGTAATTGCCAGAGAAAAAATATTTGTTATAAAACTGGATAAAGTAATACTTCTACACCTTTGGTGAAGTGATTATTAACCGATTTATGAAAACAACATTGTGACCGCGAATTGCTTCATGATTCTCATGTGTTTCCTTTTTATGCGCTCTACCATACGTAAAAGTTTATCGCGATATTTTTGAGCATTTTGAATGAATATAAATACATACACTGCTGGCCACCCAAATTGCAACACCAAGAAAAACAAGAGATATCACAACAAAATTTATTGTGTAGATAACATGTTGACCAAGTAACAAATGATTAAATTTACAGCATTCTATGAAGCGTGGTTCCTGCCAAAATCAGTACCCAGAGTAGCCGCCGTTGTTGGAGATCACAGCTGCCACACGCCTCGGCATTGATTCAAAGAGACTTTGAATGTGTTCTTGGGGTACAGCAGACCAAGCAGCTTCCACACGTTGCCAAAGTTGATCTGGTGTGACAGCTGGGGATGAACTCTGGGTCAGTCGTTGAGCAACCATGGACCACATGTTTTCTATCGGCGAAAGATCCGGAGAGCGCGCCGGCCAGGGAAGCAATTCAATCTGGTGATTGACGAAGAACCCTTGGACAATGCGTGCCACGTGTGGCCGTGCATTATCCTGCTGAAATATGGGTGTTGGCAAGCCCTGAAGGTAAGAAAGGACAACTGGCTCCAACACCTCGGAGATGTAGCGCTGGCTGGTTAAAGTACCGGCAATGCGTACTAGAGGAGTGCGAGAGAGATATCCGATACCGCCCCATACCATAATACCCGGTGCAGGACCAGTGTGACGGTGCATAATGCAGCTGTTCAGCATCCTCTCTCCACGGTGTCTCCAGACTCGAATCCGACCGTCGTGGTGTTGCATACAGAAGCGTGACTCGTCAGTAAAGAGAATTTCATTCCATTCTGTCGTCCACATCCTTCTTTCATCGCACCATTGGCGGCGGAGACGTCTGTGGTTCCGCGTCAGAGGTAGACAAAGCAACGGACGTCTTGCGGACAGACCATTCTGCTGTAAACGACGTCGAATGGTACGCGCAGACACTGGATGATGCGTTACAGACTGAATCTGCTGTGATATGGTTCGTGATGTGACTGAGCGGTCCGTCACTGCCATGCGTACAATCTGCCTGTCATCACGTGACGTGGTGCACTGAGGTCGATGCGGTCGATCACGTCTGTCCGTCGTACCCTCCTGCACCCAACGATCACATATCCGCATCACAGTTGTTTGGTTTCGTCCAATACGACGACCGATTTCCCTGAAAGATAACCCACAATCTCGGTATGCCACTATCCTTCCTCTGTCAAACTCGGATACTTGATCAAAAGATGATCGTTGTTTCCTACGAGGCATAATTTATCGTTTTTTTGAAAAAAAAGCAAGAAAAACACAATTGCTGTACTTGAAACCGTCGAAATCTCCAAGCCTTAAATAGCGCTTTGAGGTGGCGCCACAGGAGCGCTTGATGTGCGTCTGCGCTGAAATTCTAATCATTTGCATATCTCACCTCAGCTAATGCATGTTGTAAATTTCATATTATTTGCATGCTTCCTTCAGGGTGTTGCATTTACGATGGCCAGCAGTGTATTTCAAGGATTTAGATGTGTAAGGGTTAGAGCTGAAGCAAACCGCATGTATTCGGTACTAAGATACGGATAATCACTCAGACACGAAGTAACGAATTGCTACTTTTCGGTTGATATCGTTACTCGTTACTCGATCCGAAGCTGTTTCGGATCGAGCAGCTTCGAACTTCGAATACAGACTGCCAGGCGAGGCGAACTAGGGGGGAAACGGGTTCCAGTAATCGAGTACTAATATCTTCTGTTATTTGTTACTGGATATCGGATCGCGGTTTCAAGGGGGAAAATGACTTTTGAGTGTGCATTTTGGATCGACCAGGTTCAAACTTCGAATACAAGACTGCCGGAAGGAGAAAATGAATTTCGGTATTTGAGTAATAGTATGTTCCAATCCGTTACTAGATACCGGAAGTATTATGGATTCTCGCTGTTTGAAGGGAAAAATCAGTTTCGGTATTTGAGTAGTAGTATGTTCTAGTTGCAATTCGTTTGTGCCGAGCCGAATGGTATCGTTTTGATGAGGTTTGGAGGAATCCGTATGTTTCGTTACAGTTATGGAGATGGATATACTATCTGCTGCTCTATTGATATGGGTCGTACAATGGGGGGATAGGATCCGGTGTATAGTATGTTCTTATGCGCAGTTGAACTTTTTTTGCGGGGGGGGAGGGGGTGTTCTTATAATTGTAGAGGAGCAATACATATCAGAGAAGCATGCTAGTAAGGGGTGCTAATTTTTGGCTTTCTAACATTTTAGTACTAAATAGTGGTGCAATCAGAATTCTTTCTTTCAGGGTGGTTCTGAAGCAGGATTGCGAACTTAACTTTTTCTTTTTTTTTAGCTAGAATCGAAATATGAGTAATAAATAACAAATTATTTAAATACACCTTTTAAAAAAACATATTTTTATAAAGTAAACGAATTCACACATTTTTATTATTTGAAATATTATTTGGAACTAAAAAAAATATTTAGCATGGAAACCTAAACATATTTTTTAAGTAATTGTTTAAAAAATATATATATAATTGGGAGCTACCCGGGATTTCTATGCCCACTCCTGCGTAAGCCACTGGTATTAAAATAATTCAATAAAGTTCAGTATGTTTCTAAAATGTCGGCGTTTAGGGGGCCATCTGCCCTATTTTATGGTACACTTTATTCCATGAACTCATGGAATACGCATAGTCCGGTGCAACCATTCTTTCTGTATGAAAGGAGGGATAATTTTTGTTTAAAGAATGCTCTCATATATGCACCCACAGAAGGGGCTAACCCCTTTCATCCCAAAAGTGCAGAAATAGAACTGGAAATATCTTAAAAATAGATAATTCTCACTGAATTAAACAATTTTAATTTAAAATATGGTAATTTTTAATTTACTTCGAAAAATCGTCCAGCAAAAGAAGTTTTTGATATGAAATAAGAACTCACAAATAATAAAGATATTATGATTGTAGAGACGCAAAGTAGTAGATATCATACTGAGATCCCCTGCCCTGTGAATTTAATATATGTGGCCCAATGCCTGGATCTCAGTATTCGAGAACCCGCTCCCAGAAAAAACACGAGTCACAAGCTTTCCTTTACACTTTTTATGATAAGAATGAACAGGTTAAACCAGCGTTCAGAATTTAAAAAAGGGGGGGTTGAGAAAAAAAAAGAATGACATATGTCTTTGGAAGATTTCTATGTGCACTCAGTAATTCGGATAATTTAGCATTGTATAAAACCATAAATGTGTATAAAAACAATCTGTAAATCAGAGAAAATAAGCTCTAAATACAACTTTGTACAACTTCGCTAAAAAAAATTCTTTTTGGTTAGGTTTTGTTATGGGTTTATGTATGGGCGGCATATATCCATAACAACACTGTCCCGGATGTGTTGTTATGGGGCACATATAACACCCTATTACCGATTATATTAGTAGTAACGAAAGTAACGAGTAACGAATACTTAGTAACGAATAGCGAACATCTAAGTAAAAAATACATACGGATACTCATTTTGTCGTTACTTTTACAGTACTAGTAAGGATAGTTAAAATTATGTTTCGGAAATGGCTACATATTTAGTTTTAGAATAAATGCAAACGTTTTAATAGAATAAAAATATTCACTCTATGTCTTACACGGATTTATCAACTACGTGGGTAATTAAAAATACGGATATATCATTCAATTAAAAATACTAATTATACTTTAAGCTGTAAATATAATTTATATTTTTGCTTTAAGTTGATTTTATCAAATTTAATTTGCTAAATGTATCACATTTCTTTGTTACTTTAGCGATCGCAATTAATTTCTGGTATTAAGAAATTATTTAAATGAAATCTCTTATCAAAACATTATTCTTTTAAATTGATTAAGAGTTCCGAGAAATCTTATATTTTATGAAAAGTATTAATTACAATTTTAAAGCAATTAGTTTAAACAAATTAAATATCAGAAATGAGAATTTGACAAAAAAAATGTTCTTTCTCATTTATATATTAAATTTTGTCAACTTTTTTCAGATACATTTTTTTTTTGCAATTTCAGAACTGAAAGAAATTTAATTGATTTTTGATTTATGCAACAAACATGAATTTGTCTGTCCTAATAGAAATATCAAAATTAACTTATTAATGGTAGCTAACTTCTTCTTCACTTCAGATTAAAGTAATAGTTTTACAAAATTAATAAATAAAACATTAAAAATATGAAACGTTTTTTAATTGAATTATATATTTTTAATTCATTTGCTATATCCTACATTTTAGTCCATTAATGATGGTTGAAAAATCCTCAGTTGATAATGCGAATTTCAATTTCTTTTAATGAATTCTTTAAAAAAATACTGCTTTGTATAAATATCTAACTTCATTTAATAATATACATATTCGTTTTCAGCACGTGTTGCCACTTCCTGTCAATCTCTTGGTGTCTCGCCAGTCAACTCCGCCTTTGTCTACGTTATAGCAAATTAGGGTTTTGCTATTAATTTTTGGACAAATTGGTGATTAGAGGGTGGTGTTATTTCTTAGCGGGATGTCGTGGAACTACTCATTGTAAAATTCCTAAACACGCTGCTGTACTCTGTCTTCTCGCACTCACTTTTACATATTCATGTAATATTCGGATGTATGAAATCTCCTCTTGTATATAATGTAGATATTTTGCTACTGTAAATAAAAATACTCAAGAATCTACCTCGATTAATTAAACACACTACCAGACTGACACACTTGCAGGGGGGAACATAGACGGTTCACAATCACATAACAATGCGGGCTCGGAAACGTGGTGTTCATGTACCTATTAATAAGCACTTTAGAAGAAGTGTTCAAGTGATAGTAAACTTTCCGACCATGGTTTTTCAAAAACTATTCCCTCTTTCACCGATTGCACTTCATAAAAATTAATATTTCAGGATTGTTTCTTTCATTACATTTATGAAATTTCCTGAGCAAAGCCCGTTATTTATGAAACTTGGTTAAGAAATTAGACGCACACTTAAACACTTCTTCCAAAGTGTACATGAAGAGGACGTTTCCGACCCCGCATTGCTATGTTTTTCTGAACTGTCTCTGTACCCCCTACACCCCCTGCAAGCGATAGTTTATCATTCTGGTAGCCAATCACCCTGCATATATATAGATTCAGAAATGGCCATTTAAATGTTTATCGTTTAGTACCATCACAGGAAGGTAGTACCATCATATGTATACTACAGTATCGTCACTGAAAAGAACAATGCTATACTTCTGAGAAAGTAGAGCTTTACTAAAAAGGAACAAATTTTACTTGATGAATAGATGAACCTTTCCGACTACATGAGTAGTTAATCATACTTAATATAGGGCAGTTAGTATACTTTTTTAACAATAAAGTTGTAAATGTGCCCCCATTTTCCGCGGAAAAACTTTCCATTTTTAAAAATGATTACTGTGAGAATTATTTATATCGTGATTTTTTTTCTGACAACACAAGCATACAAAATAATTTTCGTCTGTTTAAAATTATTAAGAATTATATTTCCGAGCACTTATCGTTACTATGAGTATTTATCTTTACTATGAGATTTTTCGAGACGAGTGAAAGGTTTGCAGATATTTTGCGAGATATGAATGTCTTATTTCTTATTTTGCGCCCATCGCTAAACATTATGTTATTCTCTTTAATTGCGAGGAGTTGTCAAAAAACTGTCTCTGATTAAAAGTTGTGAATGATCCTTTTTTCGGAAATAAGCAATTTTCATAATGAAAACATGTTAAAAAAATACACTCATAGTTTGAAATTTGTATAAATCTACAAATTAATCAGGAAGGTCATTTGATTGATTCCTTTCAAAACGAGCTGTCTTTTACACCGCTGACCATGACTGAAAGTATAAAGAAAATTTCGTGAACCTAGTGTTAATAAAGGACAGATTAAAACTATTTCATTTGTAGGAAAAAATGCACTTAATTTACTTTATAATCACCAATGGTATATGTGTTGTTGGACCACATGTTACATTTGGCTTCTTGTATGTAATCTTTGTTTTGTATTGGATCTATACTAATAAGTTTTAAAGCGCATATCAAAGCAATGAATATGCATGTACAACTGCGGAAAAAAAAGTCCCACTTGTACTTTTTTCGGCCGTCGTTCCTCGTACAGCAAAGTTACAGATACTAATCGTTTACGATTGACGTACACTTTAGTTTACTATGCATAAAAATTGCATAAGGGGCCATCTACATATTAAAATTCGCACCAACTTTTTTTTCTCAATAGTAACACCTAGATTTCACTTCGTTTTTCAAGCATTTAGCTCATTTTAACGCCGGATACCCATTTTCAAGATATTTAATCTGAAATTGGGTAAGTTATGAGCTTCCAAAATCCCCCTCCCCATTTGTTAAAATATTTTTTCATACTTTAATTCATATCTCATATAATATTGATAATAATAAGATGATTTTTATTCGTACTATTAGAACTAAACGACCCAAACATAATTTAATGTTATTATGATTTTTAATAAAATATTAATATTAATTATGAATTATTAAATTAATATTCAAAAAAATTATGAATAGCGACCTAGTCAAATTTCGATGGAAATAGATGCAGAAAGTAATATTACATGGCTGTGAAAAATTTGAAATTTTTACGTTCAGTAGTTTAATTTATATTAAATAAAATATGTTATTTTCATGAGTTAAGGGACCATATATAAATTTATTAAGTGACAATTTTTTAAAAATTGCATAAAATAAGCGTAAATAAGATTTATTTTGTGCAAAAACACAGTAAAAGATACCGGTATTAAAAAATATCAAATTTTGAAGCAACTAAAATTACAGTTTGATGGTGATTCTATAAAGCGTCTATTGTTGCGTCCTCTACCATATTCCCACAAATAAAATATTTTCAGCTATAGAATTAGATTCAGTAGATGTGCATCTATGTCTTCCAGTACAGCATCCTATTTCTGAAAAACTAACATCCTTAACTTTCCAGACATGAATGTGACCTTTTTAATATCGGGAACATTTGGTCTTTGGACTTCCCCATACTTTATCAAACATTCAAAAAAACATTCAAAATCACATTTTTCTGTCTAAATTGTCATCTGACTATAAATTAAAATACCGCCAAAAGTCTGAACTGAATATTGCACATTGCAGACGATAGTATTAAATGAAGAAAGTGAAATAACAAACACAGTGATAATATTGGGTTGGCAAAAAAGTAATTGCGTTTTTTACAGGAAATTCAAACAAATAAATTTTCAATCATGAAACCATTCTTCAAGTTCGACCATAGCTGAGTAATATCCATGCTTGTAGTCAGAAGAGCAAAGAGCAGCCTCTAACTCCTGCGAACATTTCAACTGTCTAAGAGAAACATCAATGGAAATACTGAATAACAATTTCAAAATTAGAAAGATTTTCAAAATCGTGAGCAGTCGTTTTGCATTTTCCCCTTAAATCATGTGTACGGACCAAGAAAGTTCTGAACTCACGAGTCATTTGGACCACAGACTAAACATTCTAATTTCTACCCTTGATATTCTCAGTACAAAAAACTTTGACAGATGGAAACAATATTTTCCTTGAAAATAATATTTATTTCTTTTAACTCTCGCGAGCGAAATTAATGAAAGGCGAAAAGCTCGGAACCTACAAATAGCGTTTTTCAATTTGCAGAAAGTCTCTTAAAAACGTGCAAAAATTAATTCGCAATATCTCCGAAAATTATCGTAGAAAATTGATGAAAATTTATATTTAGGGTAATTTGAAGGTTTTCTTTAGTTTAATAAAGTCAAAATTCGGTGTTGCCATTGAGAAAAACGAAGTTGATGCAGAATTAAATATGAAGACGGCCCCTTATGCAAATTAAATTAATAGTAAATTAAAATATGCGTTATTTGCAAACGAATGGTATATATAACTTTGCTGTACGACGAACGACGGCGAAATAAAGAGCAAGTCGGACTTTTTTTTCCCGCAGCTGTACCTTTATTCGTCAAAGTAATCTGCATCATTTTCCAGCACCTTCCGCCATCGGTCATCTAGTGCACGCGCAGTGATACTGGCAGTATAGAAGGATTCATCTTTTGATGCGATAAAACCATCAATAGATTTTCGTACTTCGTCCACTGTGGGGAAGTGTACAGAAGACAAGGCATTGTTCACCGACCGAAGTAGATGATAGTCCTAAGGGGCTCTCTATGGGCTACACATCGGGTGTTTCAAAACTTTCCAGCCAAACTTCACTAACGTGTCATTGACTGGTGTAGCAGCATGCGGCCTTGCATTGTCGGGTGTCGGTGGGATATGAAGTGTGTACCGTACTACAAACTAGAGCCCGGTGAAAGTGTAGCAGCTGAACGCTATAACCAGCTTAGACTAAAGCAGAAAATTTATCGTAAACGTCCATTTACTGGCAAAGGTTTGCAGTCTGTCGATTGCTTCATGACAATGCAAGGTTTCACGTTACAAAACCCATGTTACACGTTAGTAAAGTTTGGCTGAGAAGTTTTGGAACTCCTGGTGTATATTCCTCGCTTAGCCCCTTCGGACAAGCATCTATTTAGCCTTCTGTACACTTCCACACAATGGACACAAGTACGAAAATATATTTATGAGTTGATTGCATCTAACAATGAATGCTTCTACGCTGCTGGCATCTGTGCACTACCTGATTGATGGCGGAAGATATTAGAAAATGATGGAGATTACTTTGATGAATAAAGGTACATTTATAATTTCTAAATTGCATATTCATTTCTTTGACACGAGTTTTAAAACTTATAGCTAAACCTGATATTTTTCAATGTGTAAATCATATACTGCTCTCCACCCTCTAAAAGCATTTAATACTTGTACAATCTGTTATGCATGAACGGAGATTAATTCTACAGTTTGTTTCATTCTAATACATTTTTTATGAATTTTTCATAACACTAGGGGCCAAGGCTCCTAGACTCTCTAGGCTCGCTTTTCGTATGAGACATTCGGCCCCTAATAAGGCTTATTCGTAAAAAAGACAATTTATCAGACAAAACCCAAAGATTGGATCAGATAGAATGTTACTGAGCTGCAAATTGCTTGGTTCTTGCATGTTCATAGGTACATAAAAATTTAAACTTCATAGGAGACCATGTTCTGCGGGTCCTGAGCTATACTCCACCTGGAGTGCAGACTCCACTTATAATCGCTGGAAAAATTATTTGCACTCCTCAGAAACACAATGATATTTAATGTTCCCATTCAAATGTTATATTAATTAAGAGCTAAAGCGTAATAAAATCAGAACATGTGTTCCAGCTGTATTTTCAATTACGTAAAACCTATTGGACACCTTGCGTATTTGCCACCCATGGCGATTTTTCATAATTTGGCGTCTTGCGTATATGTATAGTTAATAATTAGCTGTAAGAAAACACTATTTATAAATTTTCTCTGATAAAAACTACGGAACAGAAAGGATAGCTTGCCACCGATGGCGATTTTTCATTATTTGGAGGTTTACACATGCTCACGACCTATAATTACTGCTCATGTAAGGTTTCCGGAAAACCGTTATCCATATTTTCATATACATGATCCTTTGCAGATTGGCGTATTTAGCACCACGAATTATATCATCTCGCCGCTCTGGCAAATATCCAAAGTGTACTATAACTGCTATAATGGCATAGTGAACGCCGCCAAATATGTCTACTGGTAGAAAATACTCCAGCTGACCGAACCGGCTTTAAAATAATCTGGATTTTAATTATTTTTCATTTTTAAGATACTGGGTTCTAACATTCTGGAACGAAAAGTTCACCCTGCTTGGAAAGATAACCTTTTGCCAGATTATTCGTAATACTAAGATGGCACTTTTAAAATCATTTACAATTAGTTATTCTGTTTTTGAAAAACGAATAGACGCTCATTCTACACTCCTCTTGTCTAAGCGAACTTGCTATTTGAAAATTTTCAACTTTGTGTATCGCACTTCATATATTTTTTAATTTGGCGTAATATTGGTGTAATTAGACTTCTTGTTTGTGAATTTCACGCGATTCTACATACTTGGAGTTGCTTTGTTGCAAAGGAATGAACGATTTTATGCCAAATCTGGCAACCATTATGTTTATTTTTTCCGTTTTTTATTACTATCTTCTAAAATATTTCGATTTTCGAGATTTCGAAGTCAGCTTATCAGTTTCCTAGGAATTTTCAGAATACGTGGACATGTTTCTCGAAATTCAAATTCCCACGGTTTAGGAGAAGATAGGCCAACAAACTTTTCACAGCGGCGGCAGCGGCCCTTACTTTTTTTTAGAATAGAGAGAAACTATCCTGTTTATGAATACAGGTGTACTTTACATCTGCTCAAACCTTGCTTATTATTTTACTGCTTCAGCGGGTTCTCATGATGATTTCCGTTGGCCGCATGGCATAGAGACAGTCTACGCCAATATTTGAAATCTGATGCACATGTTGTTTTTGTTCTTTCCTCCAAATGCCTATGTATTATCCCGCCTTTTTGCTAACTCTCGATTCTGTGCACGCAGTGCAAATGCGTGGGAAATATCTTGCATAATATCAAATGTGAACGCTGTCAGTTTTTGAGTAGCTGTGTTCCATTCGTCCATGGTATTCTAGTTCCAAAAAGAGTCTACAGCCCATGGCACCCCTCCTAGCCCTCGAATAGCTCAACTTCAATTCACGATACAATGCAATATAATTCATTCATCAATGTAAATACGCACTCGGCTCTCCTAATCTAGTAGATCCTTTCGGCAATCTTATTCTCACCATTAGGAAGCTGTGTATTTTCAACTGACGAGTAAACCGCTGAAACCTAATAACTATTCTATTCAGATGTGTTCTTTAAATGGTATGCTACTATACTGTAATGAATTCTTTATAGCTTACCTGTATATTTTACGAACGATACAATGCAATAAGCAACTCTTGGACTGTTTTTCGCTTTGAGTTTGAAATCACGTGTGACTGACTCTCATTCTTCAACTAATACGGGAAAACCGTGATTGGTACCCCACTGATACTTTAGTACGCGAAGCCATTCAAATGCGTTTAAATATCTGGAAGTTACATAGTTTGCTTCATTTTATTGTCAATGAAAAAGTATTTTTGTGACAAAATAAGAGTTGTAGAAAAGTCGTTGGGTTTCTTAGTTTCGCAATATATCTCAAAATGTAAACCTTAAAATAAAAATAAAAATTCTCATAAAGATTTTGAATCCGTCAATAAAAAAAAGAAGGCTAAAGGTTATTGAATGTATCCCTCGAGAAACGCAGACTTAGAAATATCGAAAATAGGTAGTGAGAATAAAAGTGTACAAAAAAGAAATGTATACAAATTAAAAATATTGATTATTAAACTATCCGCTCAAAGAAGAAAAAAGTGAAAGTAGAATAAACCTTTATTCGATAACAAGGACACTGATTTAAAAAAACATGCTTTACGCTGTAGAAATAAGTATTACGTACAAATGCAATTACGCGTTTTAATGGGCTGGCATTGAAATAATAATGATTTTTCACGGGAGTATGGGCAGAAGCCTTAAATTTTATCTGTATGTGCTTGAAAGAAAAGATCCCTGGATATTTAGATATCATTAGGTTTACGTAAAATAACTTCATTACGTTTCTATGTAAGTGAAGAAGAAAATCGAATATATTTTCCCCTACATGCTGTTTACAGTATTTTAGCTGAGTATGCATTCACTATAAGTAACCAAACACAAAGATTTTGTCACAATGCTGAATACAAACATGCAATTGTGTTGCATATCGGATGCCTAAAGGCTATTTGAAGTCGCCTGCAGCCCTCTGTAGTAGAAAATATGTTTTTCTTTTTTCGAAAGTATAAATTATTCCTTTAAATTGTTGGAGTGCTTCTTATTTATTTGTCACTCTTTAGGAATATATATTATACATGCACACATACATATATGTGTCTGTGTATTTTATTATTATTTTTTCTCTGGAAAACTACACAACTAATGCTGATAGTTTATATGCTTTATTTCATTTTGAATAATGCTAAATTTAGATATAATTTTTATGTATGATGGATGCGATAAATGCAGTGTTTGACATCCATATTTTTCTGTTCAGACTCTCTTGTTTAACCATATCGTTCCTAGAAAAAAAAGACAGTCTGAGATATTTTATACCTACCAAAGCCATAATAAAAATATCAAATTTACAAATTCCTAATAGCCCATTGGAAGAAATGAATGCATGCAGCAAATCATTAATTTAATTAATTTTTTATAAAATAGTGGATGATTACAATTATGCTTACTAGATTACTAATTTCCCAATAGCGCGACGCTGACACATTAAGCCTTGGCCGGAGGATTGCGGAACGTGATGGCCACCCTGAAGAGGCATCCAATGGGCTGCCAGCATTTCTCCTAATAAGGACATTGCAACGCTATCTCAAGCCAGGAACCGAACATAGACTGGAAGTATAGCTTATTTATACGTTTACTACTTCAGAAACTGGATGCGGTTATTAGAATATAATTTTTAACACGAATTTACCAGATAAAGAGAATGGCTCCATTTATATTAAAAAATAAATTCAAAATACATTCACCATGGCTTTACAGGGTGTACCAAAAATCTAGTCACTTGCTTTAGTTCTTTACCTATTATAGAAAAGTCGGCAATACAAATTGAAAAAAAAGTTTTTAAAAATGTAGGAAAAAAGACTACTATAAGAAAAATTCCCCTCCGTTAATTTTCAAAAAGTTGCACTTTTATAATGGTATATGAGCCCTGTGCAAACGATTTGCAATTAGTAAAATATACATTATGCATTAATGAGATGATGTACAATATTTGAGTATTATTTCCTAAAAAGTGTCAGAGATATGAAATCTAAAAATGTATGCTGACTTAAACCACCTTTCAATGCACCTCGAAAGAAACAAATCACGTCGGAGGATGGCGTTTCGGGGACCGCACAGTAATTACGAAAGAAAATACCTTTTTTCCTCTCTAGCAATAGACGTTTACATTCAAAATCATGTATAACCCTTCACCATCGTTGTTATAAAATACCTCCGAGACGTTTTCTAATGAAAGGTTGAAAATTTGTATACTGCCTAATTAGTGTATACGGCACATTTTACTACCAGGATATTTTTTTTATATTGGGGTCGTATACAAATTTAAAAAGTGTAAAAAAATTAAGTAATGATGTTTTTTTTAACGGAAAGTTCTTTTCAGCCTCGTTTTGATCATTTTTTTCAGTCTCATTTTGAACCTTTTTTCAATTTACATTGCTCGCTTATCTTTTGATATATTTGATATCAAATATATCAAACTTATCTTTTGATTTATTTGATAAGAAAAGAATAAAAGCATGTTGCCACCTTTTGGGGACACCTTTAATAAATATGCCTTGATACGCATAAACGATATATGGAAAAATGCATGCCAAAAAATAATGATACCTATTTAGTTTCCTTTACATGAACATTGTATCTAGTATTATGCTAATACACACAATTAATGTATACATAATTTTAAGAAAAAACAAACAAACTAGTAAAATTTTATAAAATATAAATGACACATATTAACGAGTATATTTATATTCTTTATTTCGTTTAATATTCTCATTAAATAACTAAATGAAATTTTGGAAATATATGTCTTGAAGAATATTAAAAGACTGGCTTTTAAAATACTGATTTGTATTTTAAAGCTCTTTGCATTGCATCAAAACTATTTGGACCTTTATAAAAATATGAATCAAGCTCTTTGAAAGGTTTGTGAAAGGGATCGATAAATATCTTTGAACTTTACGGCAGACAAGTTGCATATAAAATATAAAGTAATATTCTCAAAAGGCATATAAATATATTAGATTCTATTTTGAAGGTATACTAAAATGTTTTAGAGCCTAACGCACGCTACGTTGGAACTACTATAAAAACCTGAAGTAATTCAACCACAAAAAGGAATTTCTTGATATTTAGATTTTCGTTTGAATGCATTATATGTATGTTCGATAAAATTTTGAAAGAATCTTAACGTCACAATGAGAACATATTTTAAAAGTTTATAAAACAAGATATTAAATGAAATAGTGATGTGAAATTTATATATCTAATTTGAGAAAGTGGTTTAAAGTGTTACAATAAATTATTTCTTAGAAAAAGCTTTTATCCGCATGTTTGAATGAAATATGTACGTATATTAAGGAAAAACATTGATATCTATATTTCATGACATATGCTCATTTTACATTTTGTGAATTTCAAAAATGCATGTAAATGTTACAGTATAAATATAACTAACTTGTAAATTAAAAATGTTCAAACTTTTAAAAATTGCATTTTTTAGTAATTATTAATGTTATCGCATGTATCCTGTTGTACAAAACAAGAGAATCACCTGTTCGTCAATAAAGAATTTTAATTAAAGTTTAAGCATGTCCACCTATCTGCCTATTAATGCATTGTTGCCGTATTCACCAAATATTGCCCAGTGAATTAACTCAGCAGAGCGAGTTACATTTGACCAACATATTTTTCACATTGTCTCTGAGAGTTAAACCCGCCATTTAAGTTACCTAATTCGTGGACATGGAATTTCTCGAGTACTGATATTACAGGGTGTATTGTGAATTTAGATTCATCTGTTGAAAATTAGTTGCTGCGGCATTTCACAGTATTTGAGACATGATACAGAGTCCACAACACGCATATATATATCCCAATAATTTGTATGAATTGTAAACTAATGTAAATTTTTTCTCTACTAATTGTGTATTATATTATAAAACACGATTAGCATAGAAAATTTTATATTAGTTTCAAATATGTACAAATTATGGAAATATATATATGCATGCTACTGACTCTACATTATGTCTCAAATACTGCGAAATGCCCCAGCAACAAAAATATCCCAAAGCATGTAAAATCACATACAGGCATTAGTGTTAATTTAATTACAGAAAGCTGTACAAGATCTCTTTAATGCTTAACTAATATTAATTAATGGATAACCTTTGTAGTCCTGATTTGACCCCGACAATGTTCTTAGAATTTTTGGTTATAAACATATAAAATTTAACATCGGAAATTCATTTTACTTCAAAAAAAATTGAAATTTTAGAGTGAATACTTAATTTATTGCATTTTTCAGTTTAAGTTGAAACACCACAACTCTTTAGAGAGCATAAACTAAAGCATGTTAATATGTTAATCAACTACTGTTCAAACTGCATTTTAATCCCCTTCCCCCTCAACTTTTTAGTTTAACTGTAGTCACAGCAAAATCAGCTCTCTCTCCCTTTTA
Source organism: Cheiracanthium punctorium (assembly GCA_038373885.1). Classification (NCBI taxonomy): domain Eukaryota; kingdom Metazoa; phylum Arthropoda; class Arachnida; order Araneae; family Cheiracanthiidae; genus Cheiracanthium; species Cheiracanthium punctorium. Next base: position 854,061 of record JAWZYV010015281.1, read on the forward strand.
GTGCAGTATATATAACCCTATTTCAGTCATATATACGCACTGCTTTAGATGTCTTTTAAGGCATGGATTGCTTTATGAAAAATGTCCGCTGGCAGAAAGAAGTGCTTGTCAGCAAAAATGACAGAAACTGCGAGAGGAGATGTAGATCATAGCAGCTTCGGAAAGGAGCGGGAGGAATGCTTGAGAAGTCATGAGTCACGAGTCAGTTGCTTTAGGGTAAGGGGGGAAAACACCAGCTACTATAAAGAATGGAATTTGCCCATATATACTGTTAAAAGTGGGAAAAGAATGAGAGAAAGAAAAAGAAAATTTATAAAGATTTTTTTTTTCAGCGTAGAATATATCTTTTATTTTGAATTGCGAAATATTGATATTTCTTTTCAAAATCTGTCGGTATCAGATCGCTAATTGTGAAATACTGAAGTCTTGTCAATTTATTTGAGAATACTGAGACTTTTTCCTCGTGAAATATTTTTTTCCAATGCAAGATAGATGTAATTGATTACATAAAATTAGATGCTGATTTTAGCAGTTGTTGTTTTAAACTGCTAAAAAGAATTGTGTTTATTTTAACTACGGATTATTCGAAGTATTATTTCTTTTCGTCTTGATGAACGTATGGAAAAAATGACATATTAATATTTTGGTAAATTGTTAATTGAAGACAAGAAAAGAGCAGAAGTAGATAAATATTAAGAGGTGTTTATGTAATACTTTGAATCAATAAAAAGAAAAATACAATAATTCGAAAACAATCAAATTTTAGCGTTTCTCTCTTTCATTAATAATAATGATAAATTTCAGATTTATTATGTATTCAGATTTTTAAAATGCCAATGAAAAAAAGTAGTGAACTCAATAATGTCCTCTATTAGTGTCATAGACTTCAATGTATTAATTAACCAATCAAATCTTTATAAGCAACATAATTTAATACAAACGTAAACGAAAGGGATAAATTATATCAAATACCCCAGTGTTTAAGATATTTACTTCATTTGAACGCAGAATGTTGCAAAACGGAAAATTTACTTTCTGGAATGATATTTAAGGAACGTATGTGGGGATTCTTCTTTTGTTTTTGGCCATTAAACAGCTCAGCAGAACTATTTCTTATGAAAGCATTTTCGTTTCAATCTTAACAGTAAATCTGAAAATATTCGCAAATATATTAAAAAAATTGTTTTCGGTCCATTTGTATGTTTTACTGTTCCTTGCGATGTCAGAATTAGCTTTCTTACTGCGTATCTCTATACTGATACAATATCTGATCAGTAACTCTCATGACTTACAATACATAAGAATTTAATATCAAGCTTGCTTGCGTTACATGCACTTACATGCAATCAGTTCGTGATATGTGGTGACTAACCAGATATCACGAACTGATCCGATTTTCGGAAAAAAATTATGGTTAATTTTGTATCTTTTGAAGTTGAGTGAAAAAAAAAATCATGACTTCTCGGAAAGCAAACATTTGCAGATAAATAAACAAATAATAGAATTCATAGAATAAGAATAGAAGAATAAGACAATAAGAATTCAAAATATCATATGCATTTCGATTTTAGAGTATTACTTTAAGCATATTTTAAGTAACCTGTTCACTTCCATCGATCTACAAATGCAACTGTGTAGAGTCCTCATAAGTGTTAAGGGGTCTTTACTTTTACGGTTCTTCAAATCTCCAGGTGCCTGCGACTTGGTAGAAGCAACGATGAGCATAATAGGTATTTTCTTACTGACAAACTTTATAATGAATTCTATAAAAGTTAATTTGGAGGTGTTATGCTATAAGTGTAAAATATGTATTATTATTATTATCTGATTTTTGAATTAAATAAAACTCTCTCAGTCGATCTTAAAATAACTACTGACCTAAGCTCATCATGCATTGTATTTAATTTGTTTACTCCCTTGAAGGAACCGCAAATTACCTCCAATCACATGGTGTGACACAAACGAAACGTTGGTATTAGTGTAGTAAATGGTGAAATATCATGCAAATCCATGCACATTTATTATAGTACAGACACGAAAAGAATTTTGATCTGAATTCAAAACATTTTCTTGTCAAAACTTCTAACTAACAGTCAAAAAGTGTCCAAAAACTGTAAGCAGTGTACTCATACATAGTAATTTAGTTAGTGCTGTAAGAGTTGCATACATGTAAGAGTTTATATAGAATGCAAGTATCGTTCTAGTGCAGTGTTTAAGTTCAGAAGCATCTCTAGGAGTTCTTCTTTCACTGTGGAGAACATTTTAAATAATAAAGAGTAAAGGAAGTAATTATATTCCGCTTAATGTACTGTGAATGGGAAAAGTAAAAGAATAAAGTCCACACACGTGCCTTAAATTAGATGTTAGACTGCGACTAATTTAATAGAGTCGTAACCACGGCAAGTTCATTGTCCCTACCAAGAAGAAAAACTATGTTTTTGGAACGTGGTTTTGATTCCGATGCTGGGAGAAGACAGGAAATTCGCAAGTAAATTTAAATGTATAAATGAATACTTTTTAAAGATAATTTTTGAATTAGAAATATATTCTATTATATATTAAAGTTCATTTACCACCAAATTTCTGTAAAATTTGCACTGTTGTTTAAGTAATTTCAAAAACACTTTTTCTTAAAAAATGAAATGGTTAGTTCTTAAAAACTAATTTGAAATTTCAAACGTTGTCATATTTAGTCTTGATACATTATTGCAAGTAGTTGTGCCAAACCTCATGAATACACATAAATAAATATTATAAAACATTAGTATAAAGTTTCTGCATTGAAATTTTAATTAATTTTTCATATTTTATTTTATAATTGCAACTGTGAAAACTTAAATACGCGAATAGTAAATTTATGAGGTTGTTACCAAGAGACACAGTATATACGTGGTTTTAGGAGCTAGAATGCATGAACAAAATTGAAAAATATTCAGATCTTTCGGATCAATCTCTAAATGAACATTCAAATTTATTAATAATATAGCATTTGTATATTTCATCAGAAAAAAAATACTATGAGAAGGATGTCCAAGTGAATTACCGTTAGATAATGAAATAAAAGTAGAATGCTTGATATGTTTATGATTGTTTAAATATCCATTCAATAATTAAGATTTATATTAGAAATTTAAATACTAGCTCCCCCATGTTTACATAAAATACGATTTCAAGCGATAGCAATTATATATGTTAGTCAGGCTCGAAGTTGGAGTCAAGTATTTTAATGAAAACTTTAAATTGCTGTGAAAATTCTTTAAAAGTAATCTTGCACAAAATAATAAAAACTTTTACACACAGCTTTTTGGGCTTGCATAGATGAACAGAAAAAATTAAATTAGTCTTAATCATACACTTTATTATATATTATAAGTACGGTATGATGAATAATTACTGAACTTAAAACCAGTTTTTAAGAGTTGGAGACCAACAACAGAAATTTGAAAATGTACTTAGTATTAAAATTCGTATCAAAAAATAGTATCTCGAGAATAAGAAATCTACTATTTTAGAAGAAAACTATTACATAGATCAAAGAATATAAGAATCATCTGGATAATACAATAATCACATCATTGTTGCGGGGCTTCAATTGAAAAAACAGTTCTCATGTTAGTTCTACCCTACGGGCTATAAGGACGAGTGGCCTACTATCTAACTGCCACAAGAAAGTATTGGAACAGGGTTGACCCATGCACTTGAGTCGGAAAAGGATGGACAAAAAGGTTTACAATCTATAGGTACACTTTGTGATTTAGTCACTCTTTAAATTTTAAGAACAATACAGAGCAAGAAATGAATTCTGCAAGAAAATCACAAAATACTGACGTCCGCCATCAACATGTTGCAGGTCAAGGATTTTCCTCATGGCTATAGCACACTAAATAAGTAGGTAGTTCAAAATAGTAACGTAACAACAGCTCTGCGCATATTACCGGAGCGAATTAAATTCGAAGTCTAAATACAACAGCCGATCACAGCAGCTAAATGCCATTAGGTGGTCTCAAAATGCCAAGTGGTTGGCTACAGCGCTTCCGATGTAACATATAAGGACATCCTCTTTACAGCCTGGATCTCGCACCCAGCGATTTCCATCTCTTCCAGCCGCTGAAGAAACAATTGGCAGGACATCATTTTCATACCGGAATGAAGCCTTCGTTAAGTGACTCTCACCAGCCAAATCCCCGATTTCTTAACATTGGTTTCGATAGATTGGTATACAGATTGGGAGAAATGCTTCAGTGACCAAGGAGGTTATATTGAAAAGCAATCCGTACCAGATGCCTTGTTATTTTTGTATATTTTTTAGATTTCGTGAAAAACTCTTTTTTTTAAAGATGTTTCTACATTACTATTAGAACTTCTTCGTAACTGTGTTTGGAAGCAGTCTAATAAGAATGTTTACAGTTATTATTTTGGTACCCAACGAACAGGACAGTTATGTCTTTCAAAATTTCTTTTAACAAAAAAAAAAGTTCGCTATTCGTACCAGCAGTTTTAAAAATATGATATGATTTATTGGAAATCATGCAGGCATTAGGCTCTACTAATTACAAATAACTTATTTTTGCCACAATTGGAAGTAAATATATTTCTTAGCCTCTTATTCTCGGATTTTGGGTTTTGAAATGCGTACATTAGTACTTCAGGGCTTAAACTTTGTAATTTGCATGTTCAATTGCAAGAAAATTGTGTTCCTTATTTGATATACTTTTAAAATTAATTGTGTTTTATCTGTAAATAAACAGACTGTACATTCTAAAACGAAGAACAAGCATTTTCCATAGTGAATATCCATGTAATAACGCACCAAGTAAGTGCAAGCAACTATCCAGTTTACGTAAACTGGACTAACTGGTTAAGTAAACATCTACTACATCCAGTTTAAGTAAAAAAAAAATTATGAATTACAATAAAACCAAAAATATTATCACATTTAAAAAACTGCACCACTACAATGTAGGATTGATTTATTCCGCTGTATCAGCGCATTTCTTCAATAATTATTTCTATTATTTAACTTACCTAGTAGAAAATATGAATCCGAAAACCATCTTTACTTACTATTCCATCCAAATATTCGAGCTCGTGCTTATGAAAACATCCGTGAAAAGTATTCGGCACGTAATAAATTATTGTAAGGACTCGGATTAATAAAAACGATTTATTTAAATTCATTTTCGCAGGGAAAATAAAACCGACACCAGTGTTCTTTTGCTTTTCTTTTTTTTTTCTATTTTTCTCGTCCGGATAATATATCTGAAGCGGTGCTTGATACCCCGTCGCGTGGTTACAGACAAAGGCAGAACAATTTCCTTATTCGATGAATGCGCGGTTCTGGAAATGAGAAGCGGATGTCATTATCTCTATGTCTACCCCACCTCCATTTTGTATTGATCATTTCGAAATTAAAAGAAAGTAAAAACCGGGGAAAACTTAAAAAGAAAAGGAAAAAAAAACTAAACTGTTAATGGATATTATTATTTCCAAATGTGAAACTCTGTCGCGGACAATCGAATAAGTGAAAGAGAAATTGAACCGACGGGTAACGATCTATGAAGATGATCTTCTTTGTTTTCAATTAAATATTTATTCATCCCTGCGTTTTTATTGATTTTAAATTTACACTTCTAGCCATTTGTGCGAGTAATGATGCATGAAGTGCCTTATTTATTCGATTTCATTGATGGGAATCATTCCTTTAATTATTGTTATTCATCACTTTCTTTTTTTCCTGTGAAACACCATTATTTGCAAATAGGATTTATTTGTTCCTGAGATATTTTATTAAATATTTTATGTATAATTTTTGCTAAATCGGTGAATTTACTTATAATAAATTTACCCATAAATTTACCTGTTTTCCATTTTTCGTGTTTACATAGATTGGAAATAGAACAATATTAAAAAACTACCTTTTGGGTTTTTTTATATTTAACGCAGTTCTAAATGATTCGTGCGCTTTGCATGTAATGCTTTTAAATGATGGTTGCATAGATTAAAAGAATGTTAGTATCTTTAAATGGACTAATGATAGAAAATTACTTAAGTTTAATTTAATATTGATAGTGAAATTGTTTTAAATTAGATTAATCAAATTTTATTCTAATCTATTCAAATCAAGTCTAGCTTCAATTTTACAACTGTGATATAATCAAATAACTTTAAATTTTTAATAACTACATATTATTCTGAGGACTAAAATATATTTTAAATACGAAGATTTTAAAGTGATAATACATAAAAACAATTGCTTATGAATATTTAAATTTAACAATTTTTACTGGTCTTCGTAATGAATAACGGTTTTGAATCACATAAAGAATTTACAAACACAACTTTTATTTATTACATAATATTCAAGACTGTTTCTTTGATAACATATAAAATTTAAATCAAAGCAGTTTGGTGGTTTTTTTGATAAAAATTCCAATAAATTAGTAAAATTGTTATTAATATTCATTTAAATATTTCAAAGGATGTGTTTGCTTTTGTCAAAGAAAGTAATTTTTTTCCTATACAATTCCACTTTAAATACGTATGAGAATCTTATGTTGTTAAATATTAATTTCTCCTGATAAACATGTGAAAATATTTATAATATTGAAAACGTTAAATTTGATTATACTCTTTTAAATAATACGCAATGTTAAAATATTTCTCAAACAGCGTGAAGTATATCTTCAGAAATGTACTCTATATGAACACGCAAAAGTATTTGCATACATAAATTTAAAAAAAAACTAGATTTAGATTTTGGTTTAGGTAGTTGTAACAAAGAAAATATGAAAGCATTCTGATAAAATATTTATAAAATTAAAACATTACTGATTAATTTTACATTATTTTAGCTTTATTTTATCGATGTTAAATGTATTGAATTTTAGATGATAAAAGCATTCAGAGCATAGTATTTTTAAATATTTAAGCATACGAAATACTCTGCAACAATAATGAACGGGAAAAGAAACATTTACAAATGCTGTAAGAATTATTTTGAAAAGTGAAACTTTAATGAATGTTTTCTCTTTTAATTTATGAAAATGATCCAACACAAGAAAATTTACTTTACAATTTTGGGCAAACTACTTATCATGCACAGAAGCTAAATGCATTTAAAAAAATACTTTGGAAACGAAACTCATTAAAAATGTATGGAATACAGTATTTTAGAAAATAAATTTTCATTATATAAATGCAAAATCATACATTTTAAGTTAAAAAAAAGAAACTTTGAAGCTATGCAAAACTTCTTTTTCTTTACAAATACGAATTTAAATTTTAATTAAAATAAAATTTATTTTCATATTGAGTCATGATTATGAAGCAGTTATGATATTGTATGTTATTTTAGGTGTCTATTAATGGAAATTTTAAGACACTTATTTTAGGAATGCTTTATTTTAATAATCAACAATCAATCATAAACCAATAGTTTTAAGATTATTGAGAACAGTTCTTCTCTAATGCATTTAAGAATGCAATTTTAGAATTTTTCTGCACAATACGAAGCATAGTAGTTTGACGTGTTTTCTTTGTTTTTCTGATCTAAGTGATCAGCAAAACTTTGTACCCCAGCAGCACAAGCTCGTACAAAAGGCGTGCAAAGTACATTCACCAAGCGTTTTTATCATGTACAGGATTTGTATGCCGGTTACGTCAATATACCCCATGAAAATATGTACAATGGTAGTGTACAAGTGATTCAATTTTGAACGTTCGTAACACTTTATATGAAGCCAGTTATAAACTACAAAACTACTACGCTATTGCTACAAATTAAGTATAAAACCAGGTTGTAATTGTTCCTTTTCTGTTTGTTTTATCTTTAACATAAATTGCCAGATAATGGAAAAATCTCCTTTATTTGAAATTTATGTGGCACACTGTGCTGCTAGCATACAAATGTTTCAAATTTGAAATATTTCTCTTGTACCGAAGGCCATAGTAAAAAATTACTTAATACATTGATTTCTCCAGAATATCTTATAATTTTTTTTTATTATTTCTCATGTGTTTTTTTTTCAGAAAGTAACGCTATATTTATGTAATTTAAATTTATAAAATTATATATATTTATTTGAAGTATCCGGTGAATATTTTCATATAAATGATTTATTATTTTACCAACTTTCTTCCCTTTTTTTAATGACATGCCTTTACTTGACTGTTAGGCAATGGGCACTATAATAGTCCAACAGAACTGGATATCATCTCACCCAATCAGTCAAGGTTCAAATATTTATAAATTAAGAGACTTCATAGACAATCTCTTGTTGAATTATATTCGTCTAACACTTACTATTTTCTCAAATTCATAAATGCTTACTGTCATTATTATTTTTCAACGAGAAAAAATATTCATAAATTTAATATATGAAATAAATCAAAATCAGTTTTATTTTCGCTAGTTAACATTGGTTATATTATTTATATTTCCTAACTTTTATATGCCAAATTAAAGTAAATTTTCAGAGTATGATGTACCTTTACCTCTGGTCTAGTTGCACGTTCAATACGTAACACTAAAATGAGAGTATTTACAATTAATGAACCTTAGTCTGTTAAGTAGAAGAATCAGGCTTTGCAATAATAAACGATGGAAAATACATAAAAGTCTTATTTTTTTTCATTTTTTGAAAATCCGTATGCCATGCAGTAACACTTTGGAATCTACATGACAAGCATATAGCTTAAATAACGCTAATCGCTTGAGTAGTTTCTGAGAAATCGTCAAACATATATCTATAGTATATAGCAGGTATGGGCAACCTTTGAAAAGTCGCGGGCCAAACATCGAAATGTTGACGAAGTCACGGGCGAAACTTCAAGATGTTAGCGAAGTCACGAGACGTATAATTGGTATTTATATGGGATTTTGAATTTATATGGGTTTAGATACCTTCCGTGGGCCGGATCCAAAGCCGTGGCGGGTCACATACGGCCCGCGGGCCTGCGGTTGGCCACATGTGGTATAGAGTATATAAATACAGGGTGGACAAAAAGTCCGTAAAACTTTTTAAAAAATCATAAAACCCGAAAAAATAGCCAAAAGAAAAAAGGATTTGTAGGTTTAGCATCGATAAGTCAAGAGATATCTTTTAAGATAAGAAAAAACAGCCGGTAGGTGGCGTTTCGTACATAAACGAAAGAAAAGTCATGCAAATAACGAAAATAGTTTTACCACATCATTTATTACAGCCATATGTGTTCCAAATATCCACCAGCACAGGTGATGACACATTGCAGGCGTATCACAAGACCAACAACGGCAGAGTGCAGTATGTCAGGCTGTATACATGACAACTCTCGGTGGATTGTACCTTTCAATTCCGACAGAATGGACGGAGCGAATCGATACACCCGGCGTTTTAAATATCCCCATAACCCAAATTCTGCTGGTGTCAAATCTGGAGAGCGAAGAGGCCATAGAAACTTGCATCGCCTGCTGAGGATTATCTCTTCTCCGAACGTCTGTATCAGGAATTCCTTGACTGGAATAGCAGTCTCACTCGTGCCAATCGCCTGCCTCATTTGCATATTTCGAACTAAGTCGTTCGTACAATTGATCTCTGTCGGCTGCTTTTTAAATTTTTTCCTTATCTTAAAAAAAAAAAATCCCATGACCTATTAATTCTAAACCTGCAAACCAGCTTTTATTTTGGTTATTTTTTCGTATTTCATAAATTGTCAAAGTTTTTAATTATTTTTGTCCAATATGTATATATAAAAACCTTATTTTTTTCATTTTTAAAAACCGATGTTAGTTACAACTTATTAAGCTACTCACTTTAAGAAGAATGCTTTGGATCGGATATCCTTCTTTTCAGTATGGTATTGGCCATTTTCCATACTTATTAAACCATATTATTGAATAGAGAAATTCAAAATTTGTTCTACAGGCTTCCAAGAAATATAGGCAGCAATAGTATATTATGTATATTAATGTTTCACAAATACACTGTCTTCATGCATGAATTACAAATTATTTAAATTTCCAATTTTCACAAATAATTAATAAATATTTCCATAGAAATACTAAAGTAACACTATTATTTTATGAATCTTATTGATTGTTAGCAATGGAATTTCTTATACTCGGATGAATGTTTATGAAAAATCATTAAAGTAAAAACTCGATTAAAAAATTATTATTATTAACTGTATTTTTAGAAAATTTTGTATGGATATATGTCTGTTTTGCGTAAGTAGCAAAAAATACTCATATATTTCTACATTTTATTCTATTAAAAAGAACGGTTTATAAATTAATAGCACTGAGTTACTTTAAGTCCAATCGAAGTAACATTGACATAATGTCTTCTTATTTTTTTAAATGTGTTTAGTATGATAAATTTGTCATTACAACTTACATCATAAAGCACGCATTAAAGGTGGATATATTTAATTTTAAATCATTGTAATTTTAAAATATTTCTTAATATTACATATAAAAAAGTTTTGATGCGATGAAAAGATACACAAACTTTATTGTTATGATAATTTTCCAGTATATTACAAAATACAAAGCTCATTTTTTTCGAAAAAGAAAGACACTTCGTGTTTAATTTCTCTTACAATATGAAAAGTTCGCTATACTCAAATAGTCTTTATAAAATTAAGGAAATGCATTACACATAGATTTTAAGAGAACTGTGAAACATCATTAGTTACTATTAATAAATATGCTTTTGTTTTTCATTATAAATTCCGAAACGGTAAGCAACTAGTCATTGTTTCATATATTTTAGAAAATTACTCCACTAAATTGTTCAAAAAATATGAAAAAAGAAATGTATTTATAATATACAATTTTGAGTATGGATTCTTCAAATAACTTAATGCATAAATAAAAGTAAACAAAAATGATATTTTCTGTATGCTACATTGAAATATCAAACAAGTAATGTGACAGAAAAATTTCAAATAATATCTCTCTAAAATTTGTTTGTAAATGTATCCGGGCAAAACTAGTTAATGCTTTGAAATTTTTTTTTACATAGCTGTTCATAAATAAAGTGCATTTTGAATCAAAGATGTGTGTAGTAAAGTATACATATTTTCTTACTTAAATTTTAAGAAATAAATTTGACTGTTTATATTTTGCAGGTTAAATTTTTTGTCGAATAAAAATGATTATTTTTTTCTTATAGAGAAAACTGAAAATGTACAGATACCTGATAATCCTATATTTTTATTCCTTTTTTCAAAATTATATTTGAATCCATTAATTTCTGTAAAATGAAAATTTTCAACAGTTAAAGGATATTTTTTATTAACGGTTTGTTTGGCACTTAAACATATCAAATTGCGGTAAGATGAGGTCTTTTAAAGAACCTCATCCTGACGCAGAACATGAATACGCATAATATTTCCATTCAAAATTCATTTACTGTAAAATTACCTTACTTGTTTCAAAAACTGATACCACATTCATTCCATAATAATGAAAATAAATACAAACTCATAGGAGTTTTCTTATAGATGTTCAATTATTTATCTCAAAACACTCAGATGCTGAAGAAAAAAAAACTTTAATACAAAATGTTTCATCACATAGATTTATGAGAAACTGAAGTTTCTTGTTTTCAATAGAGATTCAATAACATATCAATGCAAGCAATATTTCTCCACTCTTTAACGAAAAAAATTGGTCTTCTATCTCTCCTTTACCAAAACTCCACAACGATCACTTACGACCCGAAGTAGATGATAAAAATACAAAATGAAACTGTCGAAATCGAAAACTATATCTCAAAAAGTTTTCTTTGCGTTACACTATTTTTTTTCATAATATTGCTATCGTTTCAAAGCATATTCCAAGAAAAGCAATAATAATAGTCTTTATTCCATGATAAACTTATCGAAACCATATGTTATTTGTAAAAGAAACCGACACAAAATAGGAACGAAAACATGTGCTTCTGAGCAGTTTGTTGCATTGAAGAGTAGGCAGTTGAACTGTAGAGAAAACAATTGATGTAAAAGGCAGAGGGAGGAGGGGGGGTGTTGGTTGTTTGATTGTCTTTTCATTTAATTGTTCATATCTTTTATGTGAGAGAGCAAATGATGAAAGTAAAAATATTTAATTCATTGTATTGTGAAATGCAAATCGCGAATAGATCCTTCCTAAATGTATTCCTGAAATAATTCTTCAGATTAAATGTCGAATTTTAACTCATGCGTTGCAAATTGGTAACATACAAAGCTCTCGGAATCGTAAAACTTTACATGAAAAAATATTTTGAAATTAATTAATCTTAAAACTTAATAAGTTACAGTGATTTAGAATTCAAGGCTTAAAAATGTATTTTGAGGTTCCAATGAAAGTTTTAACACAAACTGATTCACAACACCTAAGTGTACTTAACGTGTCATGAGTACTTTGGGAAAACAAAATAAAGATACAATATGCACTGGAAGCGTGAGCAAAAGCAATAGCTGACGAAATTGCCATTTTTACTGATATTTTCTTCAATAGATATCTACTTGTGTCTTATATAACAACATATTTGACTTTTCTATCCAACATTCTTATTTCGTTAAGTTATAAAAAGATGTGGGGTTTTTTTAAGTTACAGCGAAATTCAACAAAATAAAATGAGTTATTTTGCAGGTATTTTTAAGTCAAATAAAACGTGTGAATTGTGTTTCGAATAGAATTTTAGTATTTCACAGTTATAACTTTTAGCGATTAAATTTTCATGTTCGTGGTAAAAACCAAGATTCTTCTCGGTTTAACTAATATTACATTTTATCAGAGCTTTGATTATTTTGGAGAAGAGTAAAAATCTAAATATTGCATGTCGGGAAATTTTTATTCGCCGTACTAAATAATTAATTTTCTTAAAAACATCATCACAATTGTGTCTTTTGAAGAAATACTTTAATCTTAAATCTGTTTAATGGTAATATATTTCATGAACATCATACAGCCGCATACAGTCCCTTATCATAAAAAACACATAAATTTATAACTATAATTTTGGTTTGAATATTTCCACATATTTTCCTTAGTTCTCATTTTATATTTTTAAATGAAACTTGAGTGCTTATTAAAATTACATTATCTATAATCATAGATAGCTAATCTGCCAATGTTATAATGAACTTCTATACATTTTGATTATTAATTAATTAATAAACTTGCTTATTACTTTAATTTAAAATGCTAACCTAAACTGAAATAATTTGTTACAATCACTATAATGTATGCAATAAGATGGGACGTAAAATGTGTTCCATTAACTCCACATCTGCAGTTTTACAAAATGTCTTGGAAGTCGTCAAAATTTATAAGGGAAGGAGGGGTAGGTTTTCACACGCAATTTTTAAAGCAATATACATTGCTAGTCATACAAAATGCAGCACCGAGATGGAACAGAGATAACACAGCAAAATTTATTTCGCAAATAACATGTTGTGCAAAAATCAAATGGTAGAAAATACAGCCTCGTGTGGAGTGAAGAAGACGATGTATTCAGTATTGAGTGTTGCCACCATTGCTGGCTATAATCGCTGCTACTTGGTTCGGCTTTAAATCAGAGACGCTTTGGATGTGTTGTTGGGGAATAGCACTCCATGCTTTTTGAACATATTGCTAAAGGTTATCTGTTGAAGCTGCAAGGGGAGAGTAACGTGGGGAGAGGGAGAGTAACGTGGAAACAGATCGGGAGAACAAGGAAGCCGAGGAAGAAATGCAATCTGATGTTCCTCGCAGCAGTCTTGAACATTCCTTGCCACGAGGCTGTAACACCTCATAAATATAGCGGGGCAATAAGTAATGGGGGATACGGGAGTGGTATCCAATACCAAAACGTATTATTTACCGGTTGCAGGACCAGTATGGCCATGTATAAAACAAGGATTCAGCAGTCTCTCACCACGCCGTATACAGACTCTGATCCGACCATCTTGGTGTTCAGATGAGAGCGGCAGAAGTGGGATTTGTTAGTAAAAACAATGTCATTCCATTTGATTGTCATGGCCGTCGTTCATCATATCATCGCCGGCGCAAACGCTTGGGAATTTGACTTAAAGGTAAACGCACATTCCACTGTGATGTGAACATTTCGCTCTGTTGTAGTCTTCACAGGTCAGTTCATGCAGCGTATATTCTCTGATTCAAGACCATGAACAATATGAGCTCTGTGTGGCCTTGCATCATCGTCCATAAAAAAAAAACCCGTGCCTGCAGTAGACCGAAAAACCACAAGTAGCCTTCAAAAACCTCTTTCCCGTAGTACTGTGAGGTAACTAAACTAAAAGTCAAGCAATGGTGTACGACTGACAAGCAATCTGCCGGCCAAGACAAAGATTCCTCTGCTTCAAAATTCTTCAATTTGCATTGTGTTGGAGGAAGGATACAGTCTTCTTCGAAACTACAATAGCGATTCTTGGCGAATCTTCGTGTGGAAAAAACAAAGAACTTTGTACCATTCCTCCAACTCCAGGGAAACTTTCTCCTTGGTGGGAGAGGAAATCTTGGAAAGGACGGCATCCTGGTACATCATTGCAGGAACTTTTATTTGCGTTGTGTCATGCACAGATTTGTGGGAAAGAGGTTTTTTAAAGTTACGTAAGCTTTTTTGGGGGGCTGCTGCAAGCCTGGATGCCTTTTATATGGACGATTATAGGAGTCCATATAGAGCATACGTTGTCTTCTTGAATAAAAACTATTCGCTGTATGAACTAACCTGCGAAGTCTCCGGATGTGAGTTCTTTAAAACATTTTTTTAACGTGTAGGAATGACACTTTTACGCTTTTTTTAGGACAAATCTCGCTTTTGTAAAAATGGTATTTATTGCATCAAGCTTTTGTCGTCGTCCTTATTAGCATTATGAAAGCTCGTTGTGCAGCTTGTATAGAATTTCATGGTGTCCACATTCCTGAGGTATGATGGACCATGATATGGCCATTTTTGATAAACCTGTACGTTAACTAACACATCACTTCTGTTTGATATTGTTATGTTGCTGCATGGTTTTCTCCTATGATAATGTATCACAAAGTCAAGTTGTCTTACAACTTGAAGTAGTTGAAGTACCAACTACTTCTTCAGAAGAAATCGGCGTTTGTACCTTAATTTTAGGCACATTGATTATATTCTTCATCAAACATATACTTTTTTGACAGATAAATCTGGAAAACCTAAATATTCGCAAAATGGATTATGTGAATCATTTTCAATGCAAAGAAAATAAGTGCTCGAATATTTCACTTTTTCACTCACTACTGGATTTTTGAGTAACTTCTTCGCATTTTTCATGCCATATTTAAATCATATTTATCAATATTCTATTAAACGTAAGAAAAAAAGAATGCGTGGTGAGATGATAAATCATATTTTCTTTGAATGCTACTCTTTTAAAATAATTTTTACGAAATATGATGCTATCGTTACCAATGTTCCTTGTTATGGCAACAAACATAGAGTCACAGAAAAAATCCTGACAAAGGTTGTGACACATTTTTTTTAAACTTTATATTTTGCAGCATTTTGTCCAAATATTTTGGTGTCTGGGTGCATTTTACATTAATTTAATGCATTTCATTATTGCTATCTACTTTAATAAAAGTTCGAAACTTATCAGGATATAAATTCATTTTCATGAAAATATTCTATTTCTCGTATGATTATTTCATTTACAATTGCGTTTGTAAAACGAGCTATGTTGCAAATACATAAGTGATGCAGTAGAACCAATGTTACATTAGTATAATTCAACTACAACCGAGAGATGTACTTAACTAGTTTTGTGCTAGACCAAACAACGAACTGGTAAAAAATACACATGCTAGCTAAACTGATAAATTAATTCCTTAATAAAGAACATATGTATATGTATATATATATATATCTGCGCGTGTGTGTGTGTGTAATTTAAAAGCATAATGTAATCTAAATAGTTTTTTTTTTTTCAGGGAAATAAATGAATCTGTGAATTTCTTGCTGAGCAATTATCGTTACCAACCACTAACAGAAAGACTTAAACATATTAATTATAAACAGCTGCTACCCAAACCCACGTTATTATATTTTTAATCGATAATTAATTAATTTCACTGTTTTCTCTCCACAATAAATTAAAGTAAAAATATCGGTTACAACTTCACTTCTCCTTATGAAAAAGATGTAGAAACACTGAACTCTTAAGTTGATGAAAGACGGCAGACAACTCACACTTTATAAACGAGATTTACTGTCATATTTGTCAGACTTTATTGTAAGTAGAGCAAGCAGCATGGACAAGTTTAACTGTTTCTTTTTATGAATTTAAAAGTGTGATTTATTGATAAAAATACAAACAAAATTATGTAAGAATAGCTTTAAATAATTAGAAACGTATAATGGGGGATAAATTTAATAAATATTTTTAAAGTTCACAACAATAAGAAAAAAAAAGAAAGGTAGTCCGTGTGGTCAGTCGTGGTACATATAAGTCAAACTAAATGTATGTTTGAGTTACGGAACTGTTCGTAGTACATTAAAATATTGCAGGTTGGATGAAAGTCTGACTTACTCTTCATTACATTTTCCAGAAGATGTTATGAATTCTAGGTTTGTTTAGCCATATGAGAGAAGCATCTTACCTGTAAAAGAAAAAATATATTACTAAATAACAATTATTACTTCAAATTACTTATAAAACATGATTAATTTCATGTCAGTTACTGAAACCTTTAGAAGATTTAAGGCATTATCATTTATTTTGTACCTTGGTTACTTAAATATGCATTTAATAATTTTTAAAAATTACCTTCATTAAACACTTTGTCTAAAAATTACCTTGATGTATTTAGAGTTTATATTGAGATATATCTTAAAATAATGTTATATTCTACTTAAAACGTATAAGCATTTTGCTTTTCCATTTTTCTATGATAAAACAAATCCCAAAAAAATGAAAGTCGTTACAGTTCAGGGTCCGTCGTATTATTTTAGCAATACCTACTAGAAAATTGAGTGATTTGTGAACTTTCTGGAGAAAAACAGTTTAAAACTGAATAACGATATGTTTGTAGTTTTCTTAATTAATTACAAAAGTATAAATTTTATATTTTAACAAAAAAAAATTCGATCATTAAAATCAATGGAACACTGGGTAGAACTGCAACCTTGGGAGTCAATAACGTCTGCTTGAACCAGCTGATATGCCTGGCAGCCATAGTTACATCTAATGAGACTCTTACAAAATAGGAAGAAGAGGAATCTAAATAGTACCCTTCAGTACTTTCTAATTACTGCAATAGGACTCTTGGAATCATGTAGTAAGTGTGTCCAGACACTGCATGAACAAAATAACATTTTACTGCATATTAGAACCCAAACACAAAACCCTCCTGTTACAAGTCCAAAGTAGTATAACATAGGTAAAAAATAATCTAAGATACACTTTAGTTGTGAAAATGCAAATGAAAACATCATATCCGTTTTATGTATTCTGTAAAAATTTACTTTAAAAATACATAAGAATTGCTGCGATTTGTGCTGTATTTCTTACATTGAACGAGTATTAAACCCAAATTCAATCACTTCTGCTTTGCTAGCCACTGTATTTACAACATAGCATGCTGAGTAGCACAAATTCAAGCACTTTTGCTAGATTTTGTGTGGCATTCAGTACTACCTGATATTAATAAACCAATAAGATTAGTTAGTTTATGGCCATGTTGAAAATGTCCATATCTCAAAGGATCAGTAAAATAATGTCTTATATATAATTTTTTTTTTCAGAAAGATATTCTTTGCTCAGAACTCAGCTAATGTGGAACAAAGCCATGTTAGAATATTTTTTAGATGCGCTCACCACCAGATTTTGAAAAATTAATGTTGAGAGAATAAATAAAATTATAAAGAATACTATCTACTGCTTTGCTTTCAAAAAAATAAAATAAAATAAATAAATAAAATAAAATAAAATAAACTGTTGTTATTATTTTATTACTCCATTTTCAAGTCACCATAAAGAAGTTCGAATATACGATATTGTCCAATACAAAAGTGGGTCAAATTTTAGTATACTTTTTTAAAGTTTTACTCCAGACACAAATTCATAGTTCAATTTAGAAATGTATTGCGTTAGAAATATTAGAAGTTCAGGATTCCCTTTTCAGGATTTTGAAATTCTTGAGAGTATTAGAATCAAATTGATGATTAGGTATTTATCTTAATTATATTATTTTTTAAAGTTAAATATATACCACACGTGCCTGGATACCCTTTAAAAGATTTAGAAAATTGTCCTGCTCATAAAAAATACCTATAATAAATCTATGTCAAAAAATACATAAAATAACAATGCAAGCAGATTATGAGTATACTGTACTGAATTCCATCAAATCGGAAATATTTCATGCCCCAATACAATAGGTGATTCCATGAAATTACAACACTCTAAGTCAAATTTAACAAATTAAACAGGAAATTTGCATTAATCCCTCCCAGATTTAAATAAATATTAAATATGTTATTCATAAAGATAAACAGTTCACTTGCGATTCGGAGAATTGAATAAGAAGCCTGATATTGAACAACTCCTTAGCAAGGTACTTTAGTTTCCATGGTGAATATAATGAGATTCCATCAGCAAGTCTGAGAATAGTATGAGAACACGCAATTGTTCAGAAAGTGCACATACAGGTGAAAGCTCACACCTTGTGCGTGTTGCCAAATAACTTTAGCTACTTAGAAATTTCATTATTTTCAGGAGAAACGATAGATTATTATTTAGTTGTATAATGATACCTTTTGCGGTTATTGTTTTTGTATTTAACATAATTTATTGAAGCAAAAATAAATGGTGAGAGGTACGATATTTCACATAGAAAAGTACATTAGTTACATTTTTGACGTGCCGACAGTTTATGTGTGTTTTCTTTCAGCTTTGAAGTCCTTTCTGGCTTCAAAAAAGTTACGTTTTTAGTCAGTTAAGAAATAAGTCATAATTCATACAGGAAATTTATGTAGAGAATGATAAATTTATTTAAATTGCTAAATCATTTTAGCAAAACAGTGACGAACTGGATGCATTTGTTTTAAATTTCAAGAGGAGTTTTATTATTACTATTTTAAGAAATTAAGCTACTGCTATTTATGATGTTACAATTCTTCTGTTTGAAGTAAAGTAAACAGAAAGAGGTTGTTATGTCGTAATGTAGGTGTCAGAAAAAATTTAAATTTATTATAACTATGTTGTAATAGCGTATTTAGAAATGCGGGGGTGACTTTTAAAAATAAATATTTCAGAAATGAACAAAATAAAAAAAAATTCTTGCAGTAAACTAACACAGTAATAAGCTTACCGAAAGTATTGTTTCAATAAATTTCTTGGTAATACAAACAAATACAAAGAAAACATGGGACGAACTTGATCTGAATCCCATAAGGTCACCAAGTTGCAGCATTCATCTACCATAGTAAACCTCTAATTTCTAAGTAAATAAATTTGGGGTTGCTTAGTAAAATTAGTATAATTTGAAGATCGGATATTTTACAACTTCAACGGTAGAGAATTATATTTATATACAACAAAACACACATACACATTTTATCTACTTAAGGACTACTAATAGCCTGCAAAATAAAGATCTGCATATAAATCCTCATGCTAAAGTGACCACCTTGGTATAGAGACCGCATGGCTATAGTGACCACTTTTGTATAGCTTCACTTTACAACCAACACATTTTAGCACCTTCATAAAGAGACCACCTTTATAAAGTTATGAAGCGGCTGTGATAGATTAAAATATTATTAAATTACTTCAGTATGATCATAATTAGTAGTAAAAGTACAAAGCATCGCAATACACAGGAACGGAGCAATTTAAGAGACAAAATATTACTTAAAAAGTTTTTATTATAAAACAAAAGAATTACTAATTAACTATTGAACATATTGGTGGCCAGTTAAGAGGCAGTAATTAATGTAATTCTAGATCGGTATCCAAAATCGGTGTTCCCGATAGCCAAATAATCCCGATAGCCCAGGAGCCAAATTGGCGAGAACAGATGCAGGAGCATTAAACGGACGCGAAATTATACGCCAACAATATATCCGTTTATGATTGGTGCAATTGTCCAGTAATGGTATCAAACAGAGAGAATTTTAAAATCCAGACGCACCAAAAGGATGAAACAAATAATGTATCAGCAAAATTGTAACGTCAAATGAAAACCAATGTTATTTATTTGATTTGTTACCTTATATGGTCATAAACAAACCATACAAAAATGAAATGTTCTTAATCAGAAGGAAACGCAAAGTAATGTATATAACGGGCATGGAAACGTTGGGCAGAGAAGTTATTTTTAGAGCAAGACTGGAGCAAAATAAAATTAATGTAACAATAGGCACACCGAAAATCTTTTCAAACGGAAGCAAAAGGGAATAATTTTGACATTTAAAAATGCTGAAATATATTAAATTTAGAATAGAAAAGCCAAACACAAATTAATTAAAAATATGTGATGAAACTGCATCACAAAAGTGACCTGTTTTGTTCTTTCCGAAGGTGGTCACAATTAGACAGGTTCCACTGTATAGAGGTAAAAGGTGGTCATAATTAAAATAGAGATATTGAGAACCCAAGTGTGAGAAAACTTTTGGGCCAAATTGAACGAAATTTGCAGTAATTAGTCTTTGGGGTTTGATTAAATTATAGAAAAAAATAGCTCGAATTTTCGCCACCAGGGGATAAAGTGGTACTGTAGGTCAATTTTTGTATTCTGTACTACAGGCATTTTGACATTGACACCACTTTTTACATCTATATTTGCATTTTGCATTTTACCAAACATTTAAACAATAACTATCATATGCAGTGATGCTTTGCATTGAAAATTGAGTTTTACGCGTAGGAAAGAGGTGGTAATGCAAAGTTTAGTATACCTAGGGAATATGGATAATTTAGCCACTTTGAAGGACCTATTAACATTGCCAGTGTCAAGTAAATCAATGGAGATCTGCTGCATTCTGCAGTAGGGTATGCTGTTCAGAGAATACCTTTTTTGGAGCATTTGCAAGGAAACCACACATGTCAATGGTGCCATACTAGTAAATGTTAACATAGTACTTTCTATGCGTATTTTACTCCGAAAAGTGATTTTACAGAACCATTTTGACCACTGGCAGCGAAAATCTGAACTACATAGCTTTTTAATCGGAACCCCATGGTCTAAATACTATTTCAGTCGGGGTCTAAACACCTCTACTTGAATTATGTCCACCCTGTATAAACATAGATAGACAGATGGCTACTCAACTCTTTTTCAATTCAACAAAAACTAATTTTGGTGAGACAATAATCTGAAGAATTCGGAAAAGAATGCAGTAAAATTATTTATAACAATAAAATTTACTGCTATACATTTATTACTATACATTTTTTAAATTTTAATTCGTACTTTTCATTTCCGAATATAATTTTTAAAGGACGCTAAAGTACATATGCAGGAATAAAAAAAAATAAAAATACCACATAAATATCTTTCTTTGAGTCCTGACTAAATAACGCAACAAATAAAAGAGACCAACACGTAGATTATGTGTTCCAAGGTTCACGAAAATTGATGTGAATCTCCCAAGGAGCGTCTCGAAACAGGGTCGCAAACCTTTAATTTGTATTTGAGACTTAAAAAGGAATTCAAAAGAAATCCCTCTAGCGGAACTCTGTCGTATGTTTAGATTGAACATATAATTCAGCGGATATATGCTTCTTTACTCGTGAGATTTCTTTTGTGTATGATTAAAATATGTCTTTTGTTATTTGAAGCATGAGACATATTCATATTTAAACAAGTTCACATAAATTGGAAGAGAATATTAATGTTTCGAAAGTACGATTCATAATTTAATATTTTTTCATCATTGTAAAAGATGAAAAGAAAGAAAAGAAGAATCTAAAATAAAAAAAGTGATTCAACTTTAATAAGAAAAAAGTGCATTTTTTGTAGAGTTCGTATCACTATTGAATATTTGTAGACATTTTAAGACAGTGTGAAAGTATGCTGTAACAAATGAAAAACACTCAAAGATATTTTTAAAATCTTAATTAATAATTTTGTGTAAATGTCTCAGCTGTTACTATAAATAAACACTCGAAAACTCTATATTCATTTTTAATTCTAGGTATTTTAAATATCTTTGTAGCCTTTTCATGAGACAATATATTTCATACAATTTCAAATTCTCAAAACTGAATCACAAACGTCATTTAAATAGTCATTAAATTCTATCATCACACATGTTGTTTAAATTTTGCAAAAAAAAAGAATTATTTTAATTTTCCAATTAAATTAATGAGTTTATTGAAATATCTAAAGTTTAAGAAAAAACTCCGCAAAGGATCCCACCATATTTCCACATGAAATTTACACTGGCGTCTTTTGTGGTTTTATTTTATTGCTAGCTGTTGTAAAAAAAAATTTAGTCCGATTAACAAACCCTTAGCTTTATATGTTTTTAGAAAATATGTGTTGCTACGCTTAACTTAAAACCATTTTTCTGCGAAATTACGATAGCTATTTAAGTAAAATCAAAACCATACGAAAGCTATTTATTAGAATTATATATTAGATCTAATCCCCCACACTCCCCCCCACAAAAAAATTAAATAAAACAGCCAAAAAAGAGGTACATCGGCAGTATAATCAGTAATTATTCAATTATAATGAGTAGTAATTACATGGACAAGAGAATTATTCAACATATTTAAAACAATAAATAACCTCTAGCGTAAATCTGCCCAAAAATGCCGCTTTGTTATACCGCTTTGTTTGTGTCACACTTAATATAACCCGTACTAGCAATTTCACCCTGGCCATCGACCGTACGCGTTACCAGAAAAACACAGTGGGCCGTATGTGGGGAAAGTGCATGGATACACATACTGTATGACCTCTTGGACGTAGCGCTTGTCAAGTATCACTTACCAATGGGTATTCATCGCGCTGGACGTGGATTTAGGGGAACTGCGCCATTCACTTTATGTGTAAGGATGGTCAAAGCAGCGTCTGATGTATCACATACCAATAAATTTTTAACGCGCTGGAATGGATTTATGGGAATTGGCCCATGCACTTTTAGAGTTACTACGACTAACGAAGCCTCATATGAGGTATTATAATGATTTTTAACCCTAACCCAAGTGTTAGCAGCACAAGTACTGCTAAGACATAACAAATACCATTTAATAAGTTATATTATTTATTTTGTCTTATACTAATCAAACGTCTTAGTTACCAGAAGCACGTTTCTTCGCAGTAATGGCGGTAGTCAGTGAGTATATTCTTCAATTTCAGAACGGGGGAGCGCGCATGCGTAGTTTTTTCCCTGGCTTTCCTCGGATGAAGGAGGTGTTTGCGGTGCGTGGCCCAAGCACTATCTTTACTGGTCAAATATAGGCGTTTGGCCCATGCACACTGGACAGTTCAAATCCCAAGCACCGTTTTAGGACAAAATTATCTGTACTGGACCAATCGGCGCCTCTAGTGGACATCCCATGCACCATTTTAAAATGAGGTTTTGGGTACTGGGCCAAGCGTTGTATTTGGTATAACGATGAGAAGCCAATCGAATCAGTCATCGCCCAGGGAAATGCAAATCACCCATTCCTACTAGGGGCCGCCTTCTATAACTAAATTCTCTGTTGATTTGCTCAAATAGACGTTAATGCAATGTTAACGTTATTGCACACTTGAACAGATTTCGGTTAGATGTAATAATGTAAGTTGGTCAGCATTACAACACTGCTACTCTTATTTCTCTATACATCGAACTACTGGAGTGTACATTTTTAAATGTTCTATTCATGACAGGGGGAAACGATTTAAACGGAAAAGAAATTAGTTACAGAAGCACCGAAAGACGGCGCTGTACAGCACAAAACATGCTGAAAAGACATAAAATACGCATTTGCAACACATTTTTCCGAACATACAAACATTCACAACAGAAGGAACTTATCGATGCAGGGAATGCTACTCAATATGGTTTCCATCTTCAAGATGTAAAATCTGCAGTCTGTTGACAGTTTGTTCAATTTCGGATTGTTAATAGTCGATTTAGATGGTCTCACATGCAGAGTATACTGTCTTTCAAAATTTGCCAAGGTTAACAAATGTCCACAATAAGCAAGGTTTTTTTAAGTATACCTACATCCAAAATTAACAGGCATCAGGATCAGGGAACGTGATGGCATGATTGTCGAAAACGCACGACTAATTACTCTGTCATTAGTAAAATGTTATCAAAGAAACTTCTGTACGTAGAGTCCAACGTGTGCAGGCGCTTGATCTTACATAAAAATAATTGAATCAAGACACTGGTGCTGTTGCATATGGGGTACAATACAATTTTCGGGGATATTTTCCTGCCTCTTGGCCCTCACAGTGCATGCCACAGCGGCATTCCGAATAGCCTGTACAAAAAATAACTCCGTTAATGAATGTGGCGTGGGATCCACATCAGACTGTAACTTTCAGTGAGTGAAGTGGAATCTTTTGGAATGTGCGAGGGTTTTCTGCGTTCTAAATGCGATAGTTATGGGTGTTGACTGTTCCACTTAGATGGAAATGCGCTTCATTGGTATACGGAATCTGCCATGTCCATCATGCATCCACTTTAGCTAGAAATTTTAATGCAAAAAAAAAGGCGTTTCTTCCTGTCGGTGGCAACAGCAACTGCTGATTGTAATGAATTTTTGCCAAAAAAAAAAAAAAAAAAAAATACCATTTTCTCAGTACGTTCCGCACTGCACTATAGGGAACACCCAAGCTTTGTGTCACTGCACGTGTACTGTTACAGCCTACCACGTTATCCATTGATAGTTCAAATAAAGAGGTGGGAACATCTTCAATGACATCTAAACAAGTCGATTTGCGTCCTCAATCTGGCTGAACCCTAAGCTGTAAAGTTTTCTCAAATCAAAAGATCTTCTCCTGAGAGCTTGTGGAAGTAGTGCTTTGCGTAAATTCTTTAGTCAACGAAACTCCCTGGCAGCGTGACATTCATCGCTGATAAGAATTACATTTTCTCAGTTTTATCCCTAGAACAGTAGCTGCAAACAAAGGGTTTATGCAAATTTTTGCGCTTACTGCGTGAAATTGCAGTTAGATTTACAGTTTAAGTTCCTTCAGTTTTTTATCTTCGTTCATTTCATATCAGCAGTAGAAATTAAAAAGGAAAAATTCTATATAACATGCGTTTGTTTTATTGAGATTATTTGTGTCTTTTCGGCATATTTTCTGTTGTAACGCTCCATCTATCGGTGTTCTTGAAATTATTATATTTTTTTTCGCGTAACCCGTTTCCCCGTGTCTTGAATTGTATGTTCAACAATCTTACACTGTGTTGTTTGAGAGCTCAAAGTAGGGCTGTTTTTATTCTGCACCACCATGTATATACACTATGCTACATAGAATTTTTATTAGTTCAAGCATGCAAGTCGTTTACAGGTGCAGTCTTTTAATGGACGCCATTTGCAAGTCACATCGTGCTAACTTGGCGGATGCTATTCTTTCCGAGGGAGAAATCATACGAATGGAAAAGCCAGCGTGTTCTGCAGATATGAACCTAATACAGCGTATTTGGGAAAATAGAGGCAGAGGAGGTGCTTACCGACTATCATCCCTCACAAACTGTTCAAGAACTAAAACGAGCTCTTCAAGAGGAATGGGACAGAATATTCCAGCCTCATTATTAGCCTCATTGACTTGATGTATCAAAGGACCATTCGGGACAACTATATCATCTACTAATAACGGTTTTATTTCAATTAAATACGTTTTTTTAATTATTTTTTCTCGTATGCACAAACTCTGTTTTTTCCTTTTTAGACCCGAATGCTATAATGTATTTTTTCATGCCAGACATGTGTAACTTTTATCAGTTAAATAAAAAAGTATCAGTTAAATAAAAAATTTCCCCGCCGCAAGATTCACCCTAAGCCTCAATATATATTAACAACTGTTTTCAGCAGTGTATTTCCAACTACTACAACTCAATAAAGGAACGAATTTAAAAAAGACGCAAGAATGGAAAGTTGTTATGGTTGGTAAAAACCCAAAATGTTCCATATTTTTGTTTTAACCGGGATGTTGGAGTATGCATTCGCTCATTCCGGGCTTTAAAGTATAAAGCGTCACACCTATAAACCAACAATCAAACATTAAAAAATGATAAAGTTCACTAAATATTTGTCGAATTCAGATCCCTGTTCATGTTTCCAATAATATTTCCGAAGGCAGAAATAGTTAAGCAATATTTTCTACTTATTTTTTGAAAAAAAAATGATAAATTTAGATGTATAGTATACCTGAATGCTCATTTTTATTATCTTTTAAAACCAACCAAATTTTGCCCCAAAATTTTGAAACAATCAAATACCACAGTCAGAAGCATGAAAATGTTCAATTTTTGAATTTAAAAAATATAACGACTTTATGACCGTTTTCTCCAAAGTTTATGTCCTTGAAGACCTAAACTATTTTTCCGTCTGTGAATGCATGTCTTCCTTGCGATTGATTAAGAAGCAGTAATTCAGGTTCATACTATTATGAGTACCTCACGTTATGTATTTTTTCTCAAGCTTCTCAGAGGAGGGAAATATTTTATGTATAAACACTCTACTTAAGTAACTTATCTACCAATCTCTACTTTCATGCTCACAGAGACGGAAAATTAGAAAGTTGATAAAGGTTTTTTTTTTCTTTTTTTCCATAAAAAAACAGTTAAGCTAATGCGCTAAAAGTGTAAGGTTTATCTGATTACGTGGGACCCTCTTGAAATATTTTGCCTAACAGCCTCGGTAATTTGAAGACGCGGGAAGTTTTATAAATAAATAAGGCACATGGGTGATAAAATGGAAGAAAAATAATTATCCCAAAAAATAAACCATCGAAAGAGGTTTTATTTTAATCTTTCGAGGACAGATAAAAATAAACACTTCGAAAAGTTTTCTCTCATAAAAGAAAGAAAAAAAAAGTCGATCATCTTGGGCATCTTAATTATTAAGTTCTTAGTAGAGTTTTTTAAAGTGTAAATTTTAGAAAGTTGTACTTTATACGTTTATTTAGAAAAAAAGATATTTTCACATTATATTTCATGTTGGCATTTACAATTGAAACTGTTGTAATAAAATATTATTGCACTCAAACTATGTTATGTGTCAAAATGTACTTCTGGTGCATACATAGCTTGTAAAAATATCCACCACAATTTATTGCAAAAATCATCTGACCATAACATAACTTGGTACTTGAAAAGTACCCAGCAAGTGCTTGACACGGATTCTTGTGAACAGAAATGCAACTTTTGTGATCGTGCTATGAAATTTGATTTTTTATTTATTTATTTTTCTTTTTTACGTGCCACAGTAACAATCCCTTTCTGCATCAGATCAAAAATATTTCAATTGCCTATTTTCTAAACATACTAAAATTTATATTTTAACTGATTTGAGTTAACAAAGAGGTACCATTTCTGTCACTGTTTCGGAATCGGAGCATAGAAAACTGCTTCAACTCTCTAAATGTTTCAGTAACTTTCGTCCACAATGTTGAATCTTCATTACAGGATTCATGACAAATATGTAATAACTTTTTAAACCTTTCAGATACAATGTCTATTACAATGGACGTATATTTTAAAAGCTTATATCTTTTAACCCATTGACAGCAGATTTGAAGCTTGCTCCAAGAATAGATGAAATATTAATATTTTTGACATCTTTGCAGTTTTTGGTTTGACAATAGATGTTTATAGTTTGCTTCGCTTGGAAATGACGTCATGCTCTGTTCAGCAAAAACATGAGTATTTGTTTTGTTTTGATTTCTACGAAGAATTATTTATAATGAATCAATATATATATATATATATATATATATATATTAAAACAATCTTTAAATTTATCCGTTAATCTTAATGGGATCACGATAGACCCAAGTTTTTCAAGTATCTCCGTAACCAAAAATCGCAAGATTTAAGTCATTTTGGAACTCAAATCTCGCAAAAAATCTGCAACGCGAAAGTTTGTCGATGTTAAGATCAGCTGATAAAAGCTGCTGCACAAGAAACAGTTTGCAGGTGCAGTAACGTAACACCTTTCGAAGAATCTTATGAAATGCAAAACGAGATTGGTCAACATTTTATACAATACGCTGAAAACAAATATGAAACAGGATATCTTGTCTTCCTCCACTTTCGTCGCTAAATCATCCACTACCTGTACTGCCAAAAAATCTCCTTTCTCTTCCTAACTGAACAGCCAGTGATCCTGTTTCTTCAAATTTCTTAATCATTTGCTTTAGTCCTTGGATATAGTGACTGGAACTTCTTGTAACTCCTTCGAAGGCCGAATTTCCGCAAAGCTTCACTAGCAGAGTCATTAGTTTTGATAAAACAGTTTCATTAGAAAAGCACGTTCCATCATAATTATCTTCCGCGGCTGGAACAGCTAGGGATGGACGCGAGACGAAAAATTGGCGTCTCGCGTCTCGCAAAACAGCCGAAAAGCTTGTCTCGTCTCGCAAAAATCCCTATATCATAATGTTAAAAATGTTTGTCTCGTCTCGCAAAAAAGCTGTAAATCTCTGTCTCGTCTCGCAAAAAGTCGTCTCGCGTCCATCCCTAGGAACAGCTATGTCTGAGACTCGACTATTGAAATTTATCACGAGTCCTTCTGCACGAGCAAAGCATTACTACTATTATGACATTTGTATATGCCAAATAAATGTTGCTCCATGCCATCTAGTGATGGTTTTAAGAACTTTTTTTTTCCCTTGCTAGAAAAAATCTCCGTCAATTCATGAAGCCGTTACCCAATTTTTCATGACATTCTGCTGAATTGTATTTGACACAGACTCCTCGCAAATGTGAACTTTAATTACGGACAATGCATATTTAGAATTAATAAAAATTGGATTAAATAACATATACAGTTAATGTATATGTTAATGACTATGTCATTTTATCTTTCACCACCTTTATTGAAAATTCTCCGAAAAATATGTCCCAAAAATGCGACATAATTTTACATATATTTAAATACTATTGGTTCATAACAACTTTAATCTATTGTTGCAATATTTCGTAAGATGTAGAATATGCATCACGTGTATTTTTTACATATATTTAAGTACTATTAGTTCACAACAGCTTTAATCTATTGTTACAATATTTCGTAAGCTGTAGAATATGCATCACCTGTATTTTTCTATAAATAGGTTACAATCATAAAATGCTCAACACGGCGAAATACACGATAGATGATTGATAAAATGACATAGTCATTTAAAATCGTTGTAATATGGCAATAATGAAACTAAAAAAATCAGAGGGGTTCAGGGGGGGCCTCCATTAACGAGAAGCCCCCCCCCCCTGACGAGCTCGAACAGCCGAGTTTTATATTAATTACTATGTCATTTTATCTCTCATCCCATTTATTGAAAATGTGTCCCAAAAAAGTGACATAATTTTACATATATTTAAATAGTATTAGTTCACAACAGCTTTAATCTATTTTTACAATATTTCGTAAGCTGTAGAATATGCATCACATGTATTTTGTATATATGTTTAAATGCTATTACCTCACAACAGCTTTAATCTATTTTTACAATGTTTCGTAAGTTGTAGAATATGCATTACATGTATTTTTTACATATATTTAAATACTATTAGTTCACAATAGCTTTAAGGTGCCTAGGTTTTAAAAGCCATTTTTGTGAAAAAAAAATTGATTTTTGTTTTAATCAGCTATAAACTTACGATTCCAAAACTGTTTTACTTTTGCTTCTACGATAAGTAGAAAGGAAGATACAGCTGTTTGAATGTCCCTTCCAGTTGAACATTGATGCTAAAATAAAATCTTTGCGTTAATGCGTTTTCTGTTAAACTGTGCTCTTACCGTTACTGTTACCGTGCGTCACGATAACAGTAACTACTCTAAAAGTTTTAAAGATGTCTTAATGAAATTTTACATAAACATTCTATTGATGTTAAAGTGTGCCCTGTAGCAAAAGTTAAGCAATACGTATGAAATTAATAAATTTTCAGGTACTCTTAGACAAAAAATTGAATTTTTTCTCAAAAATTTCAATGCTTTTGTACATAATTGGCTATATTTCAGTGAATTTTTAAAATACAATAAAACTTTTGGTACCAAACACAGAAAAGTGTTATAGGAGTATACTGTGCGAAGGAAGTTACTAAATATTGAGAAAAATGCAGTGTAGAGCAGTTGGCGTGAGTATGAAATTTTGCTAAATTTTTCTTCGAAAATGCAATTTTTTGAAAAAGTTATGAAATTTTTGTAAAATAAATTAATTATTGTTTCTGTCATGTTTTATGACTTTTCAAATAAAAATGCAGGAGTGGTGTGTGTATGTGTGTGTGTGTAAAATTCAATATATAAAAGGAAGTAACATAAAATATATATGTACTCATTCTCCATACAAGCACAGAAATTAATTAAGTCGATTTAATCTTAAGAATATAAAGAAGACCATTTAAATTCAGTGGCCAAAGCATAGAGGAATGAAAAGAATTCATTAAATGGAATTGTTTAATAAAACAACTGGGTGCACTTACATAACCTTTAACAAAACCGCGATTATAGTTTTTCATTTAAATTCCAAATAGAAAATCTTCTAACACTGAAAAACTATATTTTATAAAGTGAAACTCTAACCAGTTAATTCTTTAAAACATCAGATTCATCTGGCCATTTTTATTCATGGTTTACAAATTTTTATTTTATTTTCTAAAGAAGTTTCAATTTCTTTTACTTTTGAATAAAACTTAAATGACTTCCAAAAAAGAAGGTTGTCGCTAACAAGATTGAATGACCTAGAATTTATTAGAAAAATAAAAATTCAATACAGTTCTTTAGAAAATATTAACTGCTTTTTCAAAAGTATTTTTAAAAATTACAGTATTTCAATATCTTTTGAAAAAATGCATTGATGCAAAAAGGAGTTCGAATAAATTTAGAAAATCAAAAATATCAAAGGAAAAATAATTTATATTTTTTCATGAAATACTTTATTTAATTTATTTATTACATACAGAAATTACTGAAAATTTAAATTTCCGTGCAGTATATTTTTTGAAGGCAATACGAAAACTTAACTTCTGTTCTATTTGTTACATTCAGTGATTAAAACGAGTTTTCTACGATTCATAGTAAAAAATAGTATATACAGTTGATAAGTTAATAAATAGACGATAGTTATATATTTATGAGAATGTATTATTTTTTGCATGCAGGACTTCTACACAAAATTCAGGGAGGTGATAGTAGGGTATTAGAAGTATGTGAAAGTACAATAGAACGAAAGGTCGCAAACTGGATGTAACTGATGAAAAACAAAAAATAAGAATGGTTAATTCATCTAGTGGAATTAAATCAGCTATAAACTTTATTTACAGCGTTATTCAAAAGACTTCCCTTAACGTCTATGGTCAGTAATAATTTAACTTGCATTTTGAAGTTGTTCATCTATTGAAAATTTTAAAAAATGTTCGAGGTAATTAATTTAATAGTTGCATATAAAAATTTTAAATATCATGTCTCATATCACAGTATACACATACATGGACACTTATATATATATTTATATATATATATATATATATATATATATACAGTATGCCTGCTAAAGGTCGTTGTCATCCCAAAAATTTCTAAACGGTAAGAGTTATAGTCATAGAACTAAATATAGTAAAATTGTCTTGTGCTACCCAAGAACACCGCTTACAGTATCACCTGACGGCAAAATTCCAAATTAGCGATCTCATGTCAAAAATGATATAGGAAACGGGGAAAATGTCAAAGTTGTTTAGCATTACCAATTTATTAACAAGAGCAATCTTGAATTAATTTTAAAAATGGAAGCGTGAAAACGCATTACTGATGCTTTTGCCAGTGTTTCACCAGCCATATTGTACAACTTCCAGCAGAAACTGCAGACTAGCGTCTAGATGTGCATTGCTGCTGATGGAAAACACTTTTACCATGAAGGATAAATGAGATTAATGCCAGGTTAGTTACAGTTTTGGAAAACTCGACCAAACAAATACACAAAGAATACGTTTTATATCTTTAATCCGTAGCATTATTGTGCGAGTTAATGGGCAGCATGTTCAAATTGAGGTGTCTTTCCTTATTAGATCGATAATGTTAAGCATCTTTGTAACTGAGAATTTTCCAATATCTCGGATCGTTTTTGAAATAAAAACCGTAACTTCGAATTTAGCCGCCAGGTGGCGCTGTAAGTGGATTCCTTGAGTAGCGCTGGACAACTTTACTATACCTAGATGCTACTTTTATGACTATAGCCCTTGCTGTTCAGAAATTATTTGAGTGACACTGTATATAGTACATACATAATATATCCAAATCAGAAACTTGTTTTAGATTAAAATAATAAATCTGCGGCTTTTATCCCTATCAAGCATTTTTTTTTGTGTGTGTGCGTATGTGTGTGTGTGTGTAAACTAAGTGTTAGCGCAAATTATAATACACATCACATTATATATCCTGGTTTGAGTTACAAATAGACATGAGTTTTTAGGGAAAATAATTTGTATATAAAATTATTTCTTAAGTATCGCACTAAAGATATTTCATTTATGAAAAAGTAAAGTGTATTCCCATTATTATTTATCTCTAAAGTTTCACTAAATAAATTCCATGGTTTATTTATAATTCTAATTAAACGGAAATATTTTTGTGCTTTTGTTGCAGTTAGTTTTATTTAAAGAAAAAGTAAATTTAATTGCAATTAGTTTAATATATGATGTGAAGGTAAAAATATTCTTAATTATATACATTTGGTGAATTTTTCTTCATTAAGTGACAGTAATTAAGAACCATTTATCTCTCCTCTACAAATGTTTTTTCATATTTTCAAAGAATAATACATTTGAAAAGTTCTCGTTCAAGCAATCAATGAAAGAATGTATCAGGCATATTTTTGAGATGAAGCCGTCAATACATTTCGTAAGAGGGATTTCCAAAATACAAAAATTAATATTTAGAAAGCATTAAAGATCTTAAAAATATTTTGGACTGTTTTTTTTTTTTTTGTTGTTGTTGTTTTTTACATTGGGTAAAGGGATTAAATTATAAAGCATTATTTTTGTAGTTTTTCAGCGTATAATCCAATTTTTTAAAGTGAAAGAGTTTGTAATGCTTTGATATATTTTCTATAGGCTCAGATATTATGTTTATGCATACATTGTTGAAACGCATCTTGTATATCGCTTAAGTGTTTCTATGCTATAATAGAAGATTTTTTGAAGGATTATCTTATAAGAAAAGTTTAGAAATATTCACGGATTACTGTATGTCTAAAAATCAATGTAAAACATGTATTTTTTCTGATTGGCTATAGCTTAAAATATTAAATTAACGATTTTGACAATTATTTGAAGCAAATTTGTATCAATGATGTTTTTAAGCGTTACTTTCTTTGAACGTTTTTCTAATGCTTTAATCTGATTTTTAACACAAAATTTAGAGAAATCCTGTAAATTTAGGATTAGCTTTAGAAGTTGTACATTTGCTCTTAATTATATCAGATTTTCTTGATTAAAATACTCTCATTTGTCTTATTAAAAATACTATGTCATTCGCCGATACTTTTCTGGTTATCTTATTTATTTATTTACAGGGTGTGAATTTTAAGTAAAGAGAATATTTTTGTCCTGACGCGACTGTCCTCCAGAGCGAGCTCGGATTGTTTGGAGTCCGCAGTGGGGGGGGGGGCTTTGACCTCGAAAACGCTACACTCGCCAGTCACCTGCAAGCTTTGGGGGAGGCAAGATCACGTGTGGCGTGACGTCTGCAACAAAGCGTGTGCAAACTCAAAATGCAACAAACCTTGAACAACGCTACCCAATCAAATTTTGTGATCGCCTTGGACTTGGAAGCGTTAAAAAGATTGAAGAAACAGGTCAACCAAGTGTGACCAGCAATTGCTGTCAATTGGAAGCTCCATCATGATAACATGCCGTCTCACCCCTGCTTCGTGGTTACCGAGAACCTGTCAAAACATGGCATCGTAATGATACTCCAGCCTTTCTACAGTCCCAATCATGCCCCAGCAAATTTTTTGTCTCTTCCCCAAAGTGGAAACCGCTCTGAAAGAAGGCTACCACGGTACCCTGGATACAGCGAAAGTGGCTTGCACGCATGCTCTCAAGGATGTTTCAGTTGCTGGCTTCCAGGGAACGTACGAAGCTTGGTAAACTTGCCTGCAGAAGTGTGTTGATGCTGAAGGAGCATATTTTGAATACTACTAGAGTTTTGTAGCGATATCTCTAATAATTTCTTTTGAATTTATTACCATTACTTAAAATACACACCCTATGTTTTTATTTAGTTATTTCAACATGAGGTTATCTGCAAGTACACAACGCGAATTCTAAACGCGAAACTACAAAATTTATTATCTCATATTTTAAAGAAGTCTATATGATTAATCTTACAACAGCATGCTTCATTGGTTAGAATTCGCATATTGGCGTTGAGGGGGAAACTTGCATATATTATTATACAAATGAATATATAAAATGAACTGGATCCACAAGCCTTCCTCAAATTTTTATTTTGCAGGTGCACTTAGATTTAATTGATCTGATATGTTCAAATTATTCGCTACAAAGTAATGCCGAAAAGATCCAAACGGATGCCAAAACAGATGAAGAACAAGACCTCGTCAATCTAAACTGTAAGAAAATGAGGATGGCGGAAAAACATGCGCAGAACGACGCTTCTTAACTACCAAACAATCAAAACTTGAATATTTAAAATAAATTTTTATATACTTGTACTGTAGATTCAATAAAATACGTTATTTCATTTATTCTACTGGTTCTCATAGTTTTGCCCTTCCAAAGCATGTAAAGATGTTTTTATCCAACAATCATATTTTCGATTATATAGTTCTTGGAAGATACGGAGAGATCTAGAAGTTATTAAAAACTTCAAGAAACACACATACAAAAATATACGTATAAAAACAATAACCTCTACCACCCACAATCGCATGAAGGTTAGAACATTTTGGCTTAGTTTGATAGAGCTATCGTATTGTAGTAAAGAGCAACTTACCAAGCTCACCTGCATAAAGACAAACCTCATCTTAAAAGTTCCGATTAGTGCAAATTATTCGCTGGCAAGAAAAAATTCTTGTCAAATGTTTATGCCGGCTACGGTTTGTTTTGTTAATTTTCAGTCAAAATTGTAAGATTTTGATGAATTCATACAGGTTCTTGGATGAAGTAAGTTTTGAAAAACTCATACAGGCGATATTGATAAAGTAGGAAGTAGTACTGTATGATACAAAACAATGCATTTGTTCTCATACTGGTGTCATACTAGTGTTGACACTATAAAAATACAGGGTGTTCCATAAATACTGCCAAGAATCTACATAGGCCTGATTCCTGGTAGAGAGTACATCAAAAATGCCCGAAGTTCTGTACCTGTATGTCCTATAGTTTTAGATAAAAATATGAACAACAAGCATATCACAAGGGGTGAAGGAAAAAAAACACTGTATTGGGCATATCAACAGCAGCAACTTTCTTTTCAGATAACGTCCAGTTAAGGATATTTCTGGTACATTCGAACAAAGGTTATCAGAATTACAATGAATGTTTTTTCTTTACTATTTTTACGGTGTTTTTGCTTATTTTATAATGTTTTGAAGAGATAAATCAAAATCAAAACATGTTGCACGTCTCGAATGAGCTAATTTTGATGCAAGTCGATTAGATAGAAACAGGAAGGCAGTAATCTTAATACGAACAACTGTGCAAAAACATTTAGTTAAGCCTATGAAAATAATCTGACTTGTACCAGTACAATTTCCCCAGGATCAGATTTGTTTAAAAGATAAAAGACCGTGCAGTATATTTTAAATTTTAAACATTACATCACGGAAGCTTTTCATAACAGAATCAAATATTGACAATTTCCTTTTCTAAATAAGATATTTTAAATACAAACAATTTTGCCTTTTTTTGTAAACAGATTAAAGTATAGTTGTGTTGACAATATGACTTTAAAAGAAAAATCACGAATTCCTGGGCAGATTTTAAGATAAATTAAAATCCAATAACTCTTTACTCATCGATTTATCTTTCTCCAAATATTTGTTTTGTTTTTCTACGACGATTTGTTAAGCACACGATGATGTTGAGCTCTTGAGTTTGAAATATCAGAATATTAAATTATGATCCCCCTTGTAACACCAGCTCCTTGTAACACAGGGTGGAATCTAAAAATTGATGCAGCTGGAAAAACATAAAGCTTATAAGGTTTTTTTTTTCCTTCAAGTTTCAGTTATCGACAGATGATCGATCTCTAATCATGAAAAAGATATTTATCATGGTGGATTGGTAATCTGTCAATCGATATTAATTTAATTCGTTTTTTGGAGTAACCTAATGACTAATTTAATAATATGAATCACTTAAATTATATTAAAGCATTCTTTTGTCATAATTCGGTTAACTATTCAATCAACCAGGCTAAAATTGGCGTCTTTTTGCTAGCTTTTCAAGAATGCTACGGCAGACTACAAAATAAAACTCAAGCAAACGTATCCACCATGAATCATAAGTCATTCGAATGCATTAAAAAGTGCACAGAAATACCATTTTGTGTTCGAAGGCGATATCAGCTGCGATATAATATTTTGTTGTCATACGTGGTATACAATAGATAAGCAAGATGACATGATAATCGTATTTATTACAGTCTACCTACGGTTTTAAAAAATCTTTCTTGAAATCCGGTTGAAACTGTTGCATTTTCCTTCTGTTATAATGTGTAATTTGTTATTACATTTTTATGGATATTAAACAGGAAGTTTATGTAAAAACTTGCTGTGTAAAAATGTGTTACCTACAGGTATTAAAAGCATTTTACTTCATTTTCTATACTATATTTTGCTAAAAAGATACCAATGTGAATTAATAATTTTTGACAGAAAAGCCCCAATGATGTATGTTTGTCGCCTGAATACTGCCTAGTTAATAGCAATATTAGCACATCGAAGTGATTAATTTGTTCATTAATTCTCAAAATAAAATTACCAATTACCTAAAACATTGCTACAAGACAAAGAATATTTTTTCGTAGATATTTTTTTTTCAAATATGTAACCTTTTTATGGCCCTATAACGTTAGATTAAAGTGTTATTTAACTGAAAGATACAGTGCTGTTTTTTAAAGATGTAATATAAAGTTCCGGAACTTAAATTTTGCATTTTTCCGCTTTTTATGCAGAACTTTTGAACCAATTTTTCTAAAGGTATCCAAAAACATTACCAATCATTTCTACTGATAAATGTAAAATGCAGTTGTTGTTTTTATACATAAAGCAACAAGATAAGGAACCAAATTGCAAACGAAAAGTGTTGTTCACAAGAATCAAATATAGAGATTGTAATCTGTATAAACAAAATAACGATTCCGCAATTATATCACTCGTGTGTGTCGGAAGCTTAAAAATTGAAACAGAATTAAAAGTATAATAATTTTAAAATTACTTTTTTTAACTGAACGAATCATATACCTACACACACACATGTACGCATTGAAGCATTAACGTTAGAGCTCATAGTATTTAATCAACCGAAGATAAAGCATAACATTTATTCATTTGATTTAAAAATTCGCTGCAATAAACTACAAATTATTCCTGTGTTCACTTAAATAAAGAGAAACAAATATTATGAATCACTTTTAGGCTTGAAATTTAGTTCGAAAGGTCAACATTCTTAGTTTTTGAAGTAAAAATAATTTAAAAAGCGTTCGTGATTTCTTAAAATATAGTTTCCCTTATTTTAGTTTTGTAAATGTTCAGGTACATTTTGAAATTTTTAAAAGTTTCAAACAAAACAGCATTAAAAAGGTATTTTTGGTAAACCATTTGTCACTTCTAAACAGAATATTCAGAATTTTAATTTGTTTTAAAATTTCAGTAACATATCCTCTATAAAAATTCTAATTTCCAAAATCCCATTCCACAACAGGATTGTGAGAATATACGAGTATAAAGTATAAAGTGATGCTTTCTGTTTTTATCATTCAGTTCCGTTTGTTTTGTTATCGCAGAGTACTGATTTTTAAAAATCCCTTTCTATAATCAAAGCCACGCATATCCAAAGAATTTAGAATTTCGAATAAATATGTGAGTTATTTAATTTATTTGAAATTTGCATTTTATTGAATAATATGAAACTCCGTTTATGTCTTTCAAAATATTTTTATTTCGTAATAAGTACGAGAAATGTGTAGCTTGCTTTAAATTTGCATTTTATAGAATCTTGTTTAACCACTATTTTTTTATGTTTCCCATTCAAATAATATTTTTTTTATCTTTATCAAACCATTTCAAATAAATTCTCATTCGTTATTTTAGTGCTTCCCAGTAAGGTATCTATGTTACGCAGAAATTCAAACAGTTCACTAATTATAATGTTGAATAATTCTCGATAAATATTTTTGTAAATATCACATGTAATCGAATTGAGTACAACGAACAATTTTTACATGTCATGTAATTTGTAAAATTAATAAAGTCGGACTGTTCACATTTCATACAGTATCTGTAATAATTTCAAAAACTGATTCATAAAATAAGGAAGATCAAATTAATTGTGCAAGTTAATTGCAAAGTAAAATTTGATTTTTAAGTTAATTGTTAAATTCAATTTTTCTTTATTAATTAAAATAAACCATATGTTAAAAAAATGACAATACGTACGATACAGAATTTTGTCTATCACTGAAGTTTTATAATTATATTTAATTGTTACAGGAGATGTATTTGAATGCTGTATTGTTCATGTTAAAGTCCTTTGTATTATGTAGTTTTCAGAGCTATTTTTGTAATATCGTTCTAGAGATTAAAGGTCTGTTATTGACTAAAATAAGTATTTAAAACTTTTTAGATGAGAATTTCCCCGTTTTTTATGTTTCCTTTTTTGTACAATGAGTGCATTAATACTTAGGTAATCTAAACATATAAATCGCACTTTGCAGTAGGAACAGATGTTTGTTTCCAAATTCTTTATTTAACTATTCTGGTGTGGTAAATTATTTATTAATTCAGTTCAGGACAGTTTTGATAAATGTACTCGCTCTTGAAATCGGATTAGTTGGAAGTGATTTTATTGTCTGTGAATTACGGCAAAGAAAACTTCAGTAAACTCCCGACTGTCCGGTTCGCGACCATGTGCTACGTGTCCAGTACTCAAGTTTTCCACTTACCCACCAAAAGAGAATTTTTGGTATGAGATATCTATTTTCATGGAAGCAAAATCTGGTATTTTGAAATTGTATATGCTCTGTTTGTAAAATCTACTCTATTCAAGCCTGTCAGCGTACGTCACTATGTTTATTTGTTAAAATCACTATAAATTTTCGGGTGGGTCGCTAAGATTAAAGAGGTACCCACTGGCTTATCTTAAAAAAATGTTGCATGTGCTTTTAGAATACCATGGCTGTGGAGTAAGGAGCAGGAAATGAGTAAACATCTATAGAACTCTGGTTAATACAGTTTGTTTGTAATCCGGCTTACAATTTCGTCATATTCGTCCGGAATGTAGGGAGATTACAAATTAATAATTCCTTTAAATTAGATAAAAGTTTCATACGCCGTGAGAGTGTTTGCTAAATATGTTATTACTCACTTCCTTTCTAAATTATGCAATTTAATCATATAAAACGTCTGAAAATAGGGTTATTGGGTATTTCTTCTTACATCTGCTGCTTTAGCTCTATAAAAAAATTGGTAATATTTTGGTTAGTTTTATGTACTCCATTTTCCTTTTTTGTGATACGCAAAAGACAGAGTTTCTGAGTTTTCCTCACCGAAATCTTCGCGTCGTGCATGAATAACATGCTTGTTTGCATGAAAGTTATGTACGTATCCACAGCACCCTTTCTTGTCTTTATCTGTTGCAGGGATCAAAATTTCTAATAATAGAATAAAATAAAAATTGGTCCATTTCTCAGCAAATTACGGAATTATGATTTTTTTTATACTTTTTTCATTTCAATGGTCGCTTTAGTTGAGAAATGTGGACTTGAGATCTAACGGTGCCAGGGATGTTTCTGAATATTTTGTTATGGGGACGGATAGTAGGCAGGCCAACGCTACGAGTGAAACGCTACGAGCTCATTTTTGAACTAATTCCTGAAAAGTGACCGAGCCCCTGGATTCGCACGCCCAGAGGTATTGTATGTAAATGCAGGATATTGTAACTACGACAGATTTTACGTGCATCAGCTCCCTTTATTTAGCGTTCACGGCTCACTGCAGTCCGTTCGATAAAGATTGTGAAACTCCCAAGCAATAAACAAGATGGGCGATGTTTTCCTTTCTATGTTTTCATGAAAAATGATTTTAAGCTGTTTGGGCCACTTTCGGACTCACAGCATGGCGTTAGTTGCGATGTTGCGTAAACAAAGAAGTAAAATATTAGATTTCTGAGGTAACAATAGCCTTCAAAATTTGGGTTGTGTCATGTTTTTTTTTTTTTTTTTTTTTTTTTTTTTTTTTTTTTACCTTTGGTTATTGATTCATATGTACTTTTTAGCGCTAATTCCGAAAATGACCTTCAATTTTTACCAGCACGTCAGAATTTTTCACATATTGCGTGTTTAGAAATTTAACAATATTGCGAAAATTGGCTACTACAAGATAGACGTAATTTTTAAAAATAATAATCTGTTATATTTTTTAACTCACACAATGCATTCTTACAGGTAAACATAAGGTCATTTTTTACGGTATTCTTAAGACATTGATATAATTGCATGTAGTTTTTTTAAATTCCAAACTTACCTAATTCGCGACATTTTTTTTTTAATTTTATACATTTAACTCACAATTTTGTTCCATATGTGGTTTTTTCGACCGCTCATGCTGTGCTTGTGCTTCTCCTTTTATGCTCTCTGGAGGATTCATTTCGTTGCTTAGTCTGCCATCATTTTAGTAATCTATTTACCGTGATACCTTAATAGCATTTCTTTAATGGCCTGATAAATTCTCTAACCCATCTCTTCACTAATGGCACCCAGATTGTTCGGAAAATAGTCGAAATGTGTATTGAGAAAGAAAACCTTCAAGTTCATGGTGTACCCAAAATTTGCCTTTAAGAATGTTCTTAACAATGTATTTGAAGTTCGAATCCTTCGTATTGCCATTAACTTGATTATTTAGTCTTTAAATGCTCCCTAAGATTTTTTTTTCCTTGCAACTACTATTTATCAAAATTATCATCTTTTAATTACCTTCAACAATTACTCTTTCGAGCAGAAGAAGTATTTTAGTCCGATAGAGATAAAAGGCATTTTCAGTGGTGCAGAGAATCTTGAAGTGATACGATTTACAGGCATCTTGGCAAACGGACCCATCCAGAGTTACTCGCCATTCACATAAACATTTCCCTCACATAAATCACGGTTAGGAGATCTGTATGTCCAAAACGGTATATGTGAGCCTGAAATTAGTGCTGTCCGGTCAACAACCGGAAAAACGAAACCCCTATAGCTCCAGAAAGATTTATTTGGAAGACAAGACACCGAAGTCCTTCCCAAGATATCCTCAAAGTTCGCTTTCAGTTGCTAGGCGACTACGAATTTTTTGTTCGATTAAAACTAATATCTTTGATTGGTTTTCAGGCTCAGGGTCTGTAACGAAATTCCTCAATTATTTTGGTTGTTGATAAGACTGAAAATTTGACACAGATGCATTTAAAATGTTCTTTTGGTAAACTGACAAATTTCTCCATCAAACCTAACTTGACATGCAAGCAGAAAGGAGAACTTTATGAGACCTTCACGTTTATGGTTCCAAGTTCTAATGAGGCTCTTTTCGGCCAATATCTGTTCATCCAATGATTTACTATGAGTGAGAAGCACAATGTGGCATATGTTTCCTTTCACTCTTGCGCTGTTTTATGGCTGTCTCACAATTTTTGCTCTATGAAATGTGCGTGAATTAGCACAATGTTTTCTAATATGTGTAAGTAGTATTGTGAACAAAATCTTGCTATTAATTAACGCAATTACTTGTTGCTTCACCATCTCGAAAAGACCAGGTACGTCTAAGGTAGTTCCGCAGTAGTTTCTAAACTGGAATACCACATATCTCCACAAGGTCATTCAATCCCTCCCCTCCATAAGACTCTTCAAGTGTTCAGCTATAAGAATTCACAGTTTATGCTAAACAAATTATTAAAACATTATGGCGGGAAAAAAATGTTTTACAGAAATTTCATAGTACGAGATTGCTTGCTATTTTTGTATGTTTAATCAATTTTAAAAATTACGGTTTCAGAAAAGATCAATCTTAATGGGAGAAAATGAGTCATTTTTCGGATTCAGTGACAAAAATATGTCAGAATAAATTATCAAAAATTAAAAAACAGAATCATCACAGGCTAGTGTAAAGAAAAAGCAAAAAGTTTTTAGAAGTAATGCTTTCAAACTCTATCAGCTTTTCTTTTTTTTAAATTACACTGAAATTTTTTAGGATAATTTATTGTGTTTATACTTTTATAAAACTTGTGTATTCAATACTTAAAACTAAATTGGCTTCTTTATGATGTTTACGATTTTTAGTATGCATTTCCTGCTTGTTAGTGAACGCGTACTTGTAATTCAACGCTACCTTATACTAGTTCGTTGTTTTTTATGATAAAAGTACCTTCATTCAAATCATTTTCAAATAGTCGTTCCAAATATGAAAACATGATTTTCTTATCAATTTTTTAATCCGAAGATATTTCATACGATGAGAAACATAAGAACTTGAATAGATAAAAGCATTGCACACGTATTTGCAGATAAATAAAATAGGATTTTTTTATAATTTGTTTTGGATGAGATAGCTTCCTTAGGTTTTGGAGTATTTATGTATAGCAATTAAATGAACGCACTGCATTGCAGTACATAATGCACTGATACAAGGTATATCATGTTTGATTTTGTGTGTGTGTGTGTGTGTATTGGGTGAATTTTTCTCGTTATTATGTGAAAAAAATCGTCTTCACTCAATTTATTAACTGTATGTATCAATGTTATTAACTAAGTGTGTTCACCAGTTTCCATAAAGAATATAGATAAGTACTATGTCAAAATCCTAAACGACATACAGTTCTGCTGTAACAATTTATTTCAATGAGCGATGTATATTTTTGTATATAAGGATGACCTTCATTGGTTACCTAGAGTTTTTTTAATCCATACTGAAAATGATATTTTCCTCCAACAGCACTTTCTTAAACGTAATTTATTTGCTCAGAAATTTAAGTATGCTATTTAGGTAAACCATAGAATTTACTGCAGCATCTTAAAAATACTGAAGGTAGAATTTATAGAATACTTTCAGGAATCGAAAATATGCCTTGGCAAATTTGTGCAATTATACAAAATATGTCTTACTTTCTATTTTTTTTACAGCAAAAAAATACTTTTGTTTGGTAGTCTGTGTGGTGAATAAATGTTCAAAAATTTTAAAAAAGCGTTTATGAATCACTGTAATAGGTAATACGTTGTTGGCTTTGAAACTGCCAGTTTTATCCCGTAAATCTTTTTTTCCAGAAGCTCTGGTAAACTCAAAGGTTTTTCGTGCAATAGATTACAGTTTCGGATATTCTGTTTTAGTCTTGGAATTCAGTTCGCAAAAACATCAGAAATTGTTCTAGTGCTTAAATAAACGGGAAAAATTGCTATAACTTAAGTGTTATATTCCAATTTATGTAAAACTATTTTTTCTGTGTTGTATAAATATTTGCGAGTTTAATAGTACTAGGGCTTGCTTGTTTTTTCCATCACTGTGACTCGTTGTTACTGCGTGAAGTTCACGCTGAAGTAATATAAATTCAATGTTGTTCAAAATAAAGACTTTTTTTAATTTCTTAGTTTTAATTCGACACTACAACATCTTTAATTGTTAGGACTGAAAAATCTGTTATTTTTAATAGGTTTTTAATGTCTTAAAATTTCGAATTAAGTTTCTACCTAACATACA
The DNA here is from genome assembly GCA_038373885.1 of Cheiracanthium punctorium. Taxonomy (NCBI): domain Eukaryota; kingdom Metazoa; phylum Arthropoda; class Arachnida; order Araneae; family Cheiracanthiidae; genus Cheiracanthium; species Cheiracanthium punctorium. Next base: position 898,126 of record JAWZYV010015281.1, read on the forward strand.
TGAAAAAAAATGAATTTTTCGATACAAATATTTGATGTATGTTTATTTTCTAACGCGTCTATCTAGCCTATAAATATCGAATTATTAATTAAGTCCGCTCTACACATTTTGCAATCTACATTCCCAATCATTCATAATGGAAACATATTGCGTTTTCAATGTGCATACAGAGATTTTCAATGTTACCTAATAAACAAAATCTTTGATGAAACCCAAAACACTGAAATTTGTAAAAGGCATTGTCTTGAAAATAACGCATTATAGCCTAGATCTAAGAATTTTGGCGGCTATGAGAATAAAGAAAAATCATTGTCCCTTCGCGATCAGTCTATTGGTAGCTGTTGGGAAAAAAATGGATATATTTGTTCTTTGCTTTTGTGCATCAGTAATTTTATTACATCCAATGATTGTGAGAAAATATCTTTTAAAATCAGTTTTTTTTAATCTAGACTCTCCTTTTATACTGAAGTAAATTGTATTCCTTGAATCTTTATAAACGGGCCGATATTCAAGAGCTGCCATTATTGTAAAAGCAATGTGAAAGACGTTTTGCAGTCGTAACGTCTTTGTTAATCATATCACCTTCCAAAAAAAGAAATTCTGCAAGCCCAAATAATGGTATTATCATTTTTGTTCAAATCTGATGTAAAAGAAAACATGTTTACCAAAGTTCCGAAAAATCTTCTAACTATTTTACTGAAAACTTTAGGAGTTTTAGGAGGCGCACACATATCTTGGTGAAGTATTCTAAAATAAGCCGGTCGCCTGTAAGTGGTATTTTTTAACTAAAAATATTAAACTTTTTTCTTGTGAAAAGAAATTTACAATTTTAAAAAATTATATACTACGTGGAACCTGCCTAATATGACGACACTTTCTAAGGTCAAATTCAGTCACCTCATAAAAGCGGTCATAATACGAAAGTGGTAAAATGAAGCAGTGGCGGATTATTGAAAGTTTGTCGGGGGGGGGGTTAGTTTAGTGGGGTGGTTAGTTAGAAGATTGACATATACATCCATTTTATGGAAGTAAAATAGGATCTTTTACATTAATTTCTTTTTTCTCGGGGGGGGCGGTCGCCCCCTTTAATCCGCCCTTTAATGAAGTCGTTGAGAAGTGAAATTGTGCAAACTTGGTCACTACAGGCAAGTGGTCTCTTTACCAAGGTGATCACATTAGCAGGTTCAAATGCATGTTATACTATGCACTCTAATTCTAATTTCAGAAAATTTACATTATTTGATTTGTCAAAATAAAGTAATACATCAAGATTATATCGCAATACATAAATAAAGTGTGTTGGGCATGTTTTTATTTACGATTGAATAACCCCTAGCGCCACGTTTAATAAATCGTGCCTGAAACCACAAAATTTTACAAATTTAGAAGTTGTCTTTAATGTATTCGTGGTAAAATTATGAATATGCAATAATGGATTTTTATCCCAGTTTCCGTAATTACCGCATAATTTCGGAAAATCAGACTTTTCAGGCTGAGCAACAATTAATTAATTACTGACTATGGTGGAACTAAACCATAAAAAAATATGGTAATGGTAATGGATTGTTTTTCATACAATGGCTGAACGAAATACAACAACAACAATAACAAAAGCAAGATTAATTTTCTTCAGAGAGAAAATGTTTGTTGGTCACACTGTATCACACGTAGAAGTATCACATTGTCAATAAATGCATTTTATATGATGAAATTACTGCTAATGCAAATAAAATGCGTTACTATTTTCAGGAGAAATAAATATTAAATCCATGAAATGCACCTATTTTGTAAGAAAACTTAATAACAGTGACTTAAAATATTCACATTGTTTTACTATTAGGGCCATAGTACCTTTAAACGGCCAAAAATAGATTTTTCTAAAATAATTTTAAAAAAATAATTCAGATTGTTTGGAATATTCTTAGACAAACCGCATTGAAATTGAACTAAAATTACGCCTGCACCTAACACCTTTAACCCTCTGAGCGTCTTGGAAATGGGCAAATAATGTAAAGCTGTTTTCACTGCAAAATTTTCATGCAGGTTTAAAATTATTTAAAAAATAAAATTTTGATAGGAAGATTTGTAATTATTAAAAAGTTAACTCCTAAAATACCCATAAGCTTTAATATTGAAATATATTTTATGATGCCTTGGTGTTATAAATAATTTAAATTATAGATGCATTGCAGTGAAAACTGGAATGAAGTGAACGGGATTTTACGTCTCAGCCGCTTAGAGGGTTAAACGCAGTATAAAAAAAAATAGATTTTCTCAGTTTCTGATTTTTACACTTTTCCACAAGATTTTTTAAAGGATTCATGAATGGAAAGTTATGAAATTTTACAAGTAGGTTGTACGCATGGATCTTTATCATCTGAACCCCAGATTTGATAATGCGACCTAAAGATTTTACATTTTATAACTTGATAAATCATAAAAATTTCAATAATTTTAAAATTCTGCCATTTGTCAAGTTATAAAATAAAATCTTTCGGTCCCATTATCAAATCTGAGGTTCAGGTAATATAGAATTACATTCTATATGTGAAATTTCACAACTTTCCATTCATAACTTTTTTTTAATCTTGTGGGAAAGTGTAAAAATCAGAAAGAGAAAAATCAAGTTCCTTTATACAATTCCATGTTAGCTTTTAAGCTTTTAATTGCTGAAGGCGTAATTTTCGTTCGATTTCGCTGAAGTTTGTTTTAAAATATCCCTAGAATTATTTTATTAAATTATTTTTGAAAAATCATTTTTTGGACGTTAAAAGGTACTATGTCCCCTTATTTGTTTTTCAAAAAGTGCTTTTTTCACAATCACTGATGCATAGCCTCATTAACAGAAGGAGAGCTTATGTAACGCTTGTACAGCTAGTCTATTTTGACAAATGCTGTTCTCATCTGCATATCAGCCTACATTAAGGTCATGCCGAAATATTTTTGTTGCTATTTCCTGCTTTACAACACGAGATATTAGTGTATTTCCAAACATTACACCTATTTTTTTATTCTAAATCTTGTTTTTTTTTTAATTTTTTTTTACGTTTGTGACCTTAATATTGGACAAAAGTGGAACCCGTTGAATTAAGAATTCAAGAGTAACGTTTAATAAACTTTGAAATAAACTTCAAAATTAATGTTTGAATTTATACATAAATGAAATTATTAGTATCCAGAAAGTCTGAAAGTAATTTTTGTATTTTTTAGTGACATCGCAGACGTTCCTAAAGTAGCATTGCACAACTCTAAAACAGAAATAAATTTTTATTTACCGAAATCAAGAGCAAGGAAGAACCTAATTTAAAATTTCTCATCCAAAAGCACTACACGACGTGAAATACCCATATTTCTTGAACGCAAGTTCATTCTATCACACAAGGTTTTAAGTCAACGTAGAAAAAAAAAAGAAATCTTCTTGTTTCAGAAGATCTTACGCTCCTCATAAACCTTACTAAAGCTAAAATACAAATAAAAACCGAAGTTCTTTTAAAACGAAAATAAAACTTTAATGATAAATTCTCACTTCTGAAAGCAGGGGCTCCGTAAAATCAGCCTTTGTGAAAATGAAGTTATCTAACTTTTATGGATTGTGTTTGGATTTTGTGCCAGATTGTTTGTATCCCAGAGCTAAATCATGGAGAAATGTATAAAAAACCTTTCCCAGGGAAAGTTGTTTGTTTGTTTTTTTTTTTTTCGTGTGAGATTTAATGATTTCTTTTTTCATGGACCTCATAACACTGGTGGCTTTCTTTAACGATGCTTCATGTTATATCGTAGACATTTGTTTTCCTTAAAGATTTTCCTCCTTGAGATTTCTACTATAATAACGTACTGAAAAAAGGTAATGCTTTCAAAGTTATTTTACATTTTTTAAAAAATTTATTTAAGCTACGGAAGATTTTTCTTTTCATTTTTTTTTTTCACAAAAACAAGAACATATTTTAAGGAGGTATTCTGGTTTAGAAGCTCTAATTTTAGGTGTTTTTTCGGACGCGATAAAAAAAACAAAAAAAATTTTTAGTATCCATATTTTTACAGGTTTTTTTATTGATATTTAAATAATACAAAACATTAATAATATAAGAAAAAAAATCAAATTTCAAAAAATTGCAGGCCGGCAGCAGGCCGTCGAAGTCAGGTCTGATGAAAAAATGGCTTGTCCTGGTGTGCAGGATATAAATCCTTCCAGTGACCTGAAATGGAAAACCATGAATAATCCTTAAAGAGGAAGGATGTAGCTATCGCACTACGAGACGTTTTTGAAAAAAAAAAAATTCACAAAATGGTGGCAGTTTGAAAAATACGTTTTGTTTTTTCCCTGTTTTTTTGTTGTTCGGAATTTTTTTTAAATAAAAAAATTTTTTTTTAATTGAACTCTTGGTAGTGCGATACTATAATGTATAGAGAAATTCTGTATAAAATTTCAAGTGAATCGGTTGAATAAAACTTGAGATATCATGCACACCGTTTCTTGAAAAGTAGTTTCGAGGAAAACGCTTTTAAAGTTTGAGGACTAGTCGCGCGTAGTCGGAGTCATAACGGCGTTTTATACTTACTTTTTATTAATCAGCTATCCCTGCTCCGTACAAAGTACCTTCTTCAATTTCAAATGTCATGTTTAGTGAAGCCCTTTCAGATGTTCTAGTTTCCTTGGAAGCCTCAGAAGCTTGTACCTCGGACCTGCTAATTCGGGCTTGATCACGTTTGTTGACGAACGCATGAGATTCTCGCCCAATTGTTATTCCCATTTCTGATAAAATCTTTAAAACTGGTAAAAATCCTTCATTAAATATACAAACCGCAATGAAGTTAGCAATTTCAATTGTATGGGTACCAGCATGAATATGCTTGGGTGCGAAAGTCCAGATGAGCGAATTTAGAGACTCGTTATTATTCTGAGTTTCTGAGCCCAAGCATCTTTCCAGCAAGCTTTCTGAAGACAAATATTCGTATATTAGCTCTATTACTTTTTGAACTGCTTCAGTTAAAGGAGGATTACTATGCACAATTTTGTCGGCGCGTCACAAAATGAGCTGTAACTCCGAAAATAATTTAAATTTCGAAAAATCCCCTTAGGGACATATTCTTAAAGGGTTACACTATGAAAATATGCAAAAAAAGAAAAATCGATTTTTTCAAATTTCTGAACCAGAATACCCCCCAAGAAATTCGATTTATGTATATAATTTTGAACTAAAATAGTTCAATGAGTTGAATAAAATTTAAAATTAAGTTACTGAAGATAACTAACAATCTAAATTTGCTTTACTAAAAACAAGCTTAAAGAATAAGAGAACTCCGGTATTTTTCATACAGTTAATAAGTTCCTTCATGTTTTAAACAGAATCAACCATATAAGTGAGTATACTGATAGTTCTTCATTAATTCAAAGTCATTCTAACATATATATAATTAAATATATTTACAAATAAAAGTAATGTTTTAGTATCTAGATTACCCCTATGGTGAAAATTTACTAACCACGATTATACACAAAAATTTTCTCCGATTAAAACTATCCCTTAATTAGTGTATTCGTCAATTTACAACAAATTAAGATTTTTCTACGTCTTGTACACTCATATGATAACTACAGGATAAAATTTCTAACACTTTATGGTACTGCTGCCAGGATTTTTAAATTTCAAGGATAATATGGAACGAATTATTTTCATTTATAACATAAATAGTACTAGACTTTTTAGATTCTTATGAAAAAAATAACGATTATTTTTTGTAATCGAAAACTGAAAATAAGAAATCAAACTTATTCGAATATTAATTCTTTGAATAAATGCGAGAGGTCTCTAAAGTGCATTATTAATTACCATCCAAAAATAATATCCTTCGTCGGTGAATTAGAAGGTTTAAAGATACCGTAGTGATTAATTCATTAAGTAAATTCTTAAAAATACAACGAAAATTAAGATATTGTTTTTACAAAATAAGAGATAAAAGTGAGGTTTTTTTAATCATCAGGAGAGGTTATAGAATAATTAATTATTTTGATGATTACTTAAAATATACAGCAATGTTTGCTTATTTATTTTTATAATTGATCTATTAAAGTTCCGCATCTGTTTAATTTCTTCGTATGTTTTTAACAGAACCTTTTCTGACAATTTAAAATACAGAATGAACGCAACAATAAAATTGCCACTTTTTTCTGCCGAAAATAATAAAAAGTAAAAAATAGAAAACATCCATCCTTTTAAATTAAGAGAAAAACACTTCTTGTAAGTGCGGATAAAATAATTGATAATGGTTTAAGCACTGAAGTTTCTGTTTTAGTCAAAATAGAACCCCCATCTATAACCTTGATATTACCAAATACATAAAGTTATTAGGAATTCAGTGGGGAGCTGGTTATATTTCCTTTTTGGTTAATATTATTACCAGTCTCAGTAGTATTATTAATAGTCGTAGTATTTAATTTGTTATAATTCGCGGTAATAATAATAATAAATAAATAATCGCTGAGGAACTGTTACTCCATTTACATTAAATAAGCATCTGACGGAAACTGATTATCTATATAAATAAAATTAGACTTTTGTCTGTACATTTCTTGGAATTCAAAAATTTTGTGATTTCTATCCGTTTCAAGCTCCCGGGAATCCGATGCGACCCTCAAAATAAAGTTTGTCATTATGTCATGTCGTTCTGTCATTCTGTCCGTGACGCTCTTTTTTGTTTAAGCATCACGTAAAAACGACTGAAGCGAATGATATGAAATTGGGAATCATGATAGGTGTCACTCAACTTAAAACACAGGCGTCGAATTTTTAAAAAATCTTGATTAGATTTTGAGATTTTGCGAAAATCCTTTCAAACTGCGTAAGTTTGTGTTCAAGCATCACGTAATAACTGCAAAGGTAAAAAATGATATTTGTTGAAGTGATAGGTGGTCACTCACCTTAAACTATAATCATCTAATGAAGCACTTTTATGACTTACGAAGACGTTAATTCGTTCATGGAAAGTAGCGCAATAGTTTTAATATTATATAAAATTAATAAATATCAACATTTTTAAGGTTCCTCAATTGAAGATGTTTTGAAAATCTTTTAATATTTCCCTAAAATGTACAGCTGTTAACAGTGAAATATTTCATTTTAACTAAGCTCAAGTTAATTACATAACGCATGCATCATAATCAGTGTATTTGGTGATTTACGTATTGTGTAAAGACATCCATTAAATAACCTTAATTAATATCATTTCCTCGCGGATATCAGTATTAATCTCTGGCATTATGCAGTGAGCTATTCAATATATCTACATACAATACACCCACTTATCACGAAAGGGAAGCTCTTGTCTTCAATACAACCTATTCTGTTTCGGCGAATTGAAACTATTCAGTTTACAATCACGTCACTTCTTCCAAAGCAATAGCAACAAGCAGTTTTTAATAAACTGATGTTAGCTCTTTACAATTTTTAAAATTAGTGGATAACAAAGTATCTTTAATAAAAGTTTTGCATGGAATATTTGTAAACTTTTAAGGGATAAAAACTACAATTTACTAAAATTCAAATTTTAAGACAGCTATTGCTGAAAAAAAATCATACGATTAATATTAACAATTTATTTATGTATTGGGATGCAGGGTTGGGGTATGTTTTGTCCTATTTTTCATATATTTTATATTCTGGAAAGCTCCATTAATATCCGATAATTATATTTTCATCATCTGAAAGTCCGGAGAATATTTCTTTCTTTCTTTTTTTTTTTTTTTTTTAATGTGCTTCTTCCTACATTTTGCTCAATTGTTTACCTCGAGATTTTCTGTAGCCCTCTCCAGGAAATTCTGATTTTTTCATGAATTTCGATTTGTAGCCCCGCCGTTAATTTAAGTCTCCCAATAAAGTTTTAGTAGTTTGAAAATATTCTGTAATAACCAGTCCACTTACTGTAAATTAAGAATAATGATATGTAATATATATTTTTTAATTTCTAAAATTCAAAAAGGCTGTAGTTCAGACTTCACTGGATGACTGAGAGTTGACCAATTGATTTACGGCTAAGAAAACCAGGCTCCAAAAAGAACTCTGTTACATTGCTACTTGATTCACTACATTTCTATTGTTGTTGTTGTTGTTGTTGTTGTTTCTTATGTTATTCTTATGAAACCCAATGAAGACATGACAAGTGTATTTTCACAGATTAGAAAGACTGTCAGATTAGCACCGTATATGTGCAAATTTGTCTCATTGCATCAGATTTTCAACAAGCATACCTGAGATTCAAAATTTAGGCAATTTGACTCATGATTTGTTTTTATTGTCATCAATCGCAAAAGAATGCGAACTTCACGTCGCATTGTTCATAAGAGAGAAAACATCTCATGCGTTATATCGTTGCTGTATAAAATCACCAGGAGCAAAAAATACACTAGCTCCTCAAGGTGCAAGACATACGCATGAACACGCCTGTTTGTCTATTTATGAATTTTATTTTTATTTTTATTTATCAAAATTAACATAGGCGAAAACTAGCCAGTCAAAAATAGGCGAATAAAAGCGGTAGATTTTTAAAATATATTGTTTATTATCACTTAATACCATTAGTATTATTTTTTTTATATTCAGTAATTTTCTTTTCTAATATGGCCGGGTCAACTGTTGACTTAGGCTTGACCACTATATGGCCCTGGGATGTTGACCATTTAATTATGGTAGTGCCTAGTAGACGAAGCCAACGTTACTGTATGGGAGAGGTGCTCTAATTTGGAACTAATTCCAGATGAGAGACCCATCACCTATACCGGCACCCCCAGAGGCATCGTTTGAAGTTGGGGGACATTGCAGAAACGAGCAGATATGTACGCCCACTCCCATTAGTGTACATCGTCTCATGAAAGTCCAGTCGAGCGAGTTTGTCACCCTCCCAAGCGTTGATTAAAGTCGGCGTCGCTTCACTTTGGAGTGTTCCAATGGAAACCATTGATATAGTATATGCTAAGATCGACTGCCGTCTTGGTCCGATTTTCCGAGTCTCCTAGGAGTGACTAAAATCTTTAAAATGTAGCAGAAAGATATCCACAGCTGCGAACATGTACGAAATGTAACTAACAAATTTTTGTAAATAGTACTTTCTTTGAATATTTTTTGAATACAAGGGATCCCGGTGTTTAACTCAAGAATTCCATTGTTTTCTAAGGTCAGAATTTACTACATATATATATATATATATATATTTATCAATGATGGTAACCTAGCTTAACGAGTAGTCCTCTGCAAGCCTTTTTGTAAAATATTACATTTCTTTTTAAAGGAATATTCTATGCAAAAATTATTTTTTTTAATAAAATCTATGCGTAAAAGATGTGAATACCATATAAATATATCAATGATGGTAACCTAGCTTAACGAGTAGTCCTCTGCAAGACTTTTTGCGAAATATTACATTTGTTTTTAAAGGAATATTCTATGCAGAAATTATTTTTTATTAATAAAAACTATGCGTAAAAGATGAAAATTTTATATCTTGTTAGAAACTTAAAAAAAAAAAAATACTAAACTTTTAATATTATATATTATTTTCAGTTTTACTTACTTATTTTAGAGATGACCATTGGGAAATAAATAAATAAAAATCTGAAGAAAGATTCAAAGCAGATGCATTTTTATATTTTCTACAATGTTTGTATCGATAAAAGTGCGGTGGAACTTTTTTTTGTCCCTCTTTTTTCCCTTCGCTCCTATCACAAAAGCCCCCAGAATCCCTCTTTCTTTTTTTTTGGTCTACTCCATCTTTTTTCCCCCTGGGATAATCATATAAATCGCCTAAACTCTAAGGACATAATCTCCATGTCGGCAACTTTTTTTTATTATTATTATTCCCACCTCTTTCGGGAATTCATGTACTCTTCTTCCCAGTGCACGCATGCGTTTGATCAGGGATAGACTTCCATATTGTGCGGAGGGATGTGTCATTGGCGATGAATACAAAGAAGCCGCTGGGAGAACTCGTGTATGGAAACGAAATCAATTTGTTACGCCTACCAGGATGCTGTAGACTTACATGATCTATCATCTCCAGGCGAAGAGGGAGAGTTTGATATTATTCGTCAGTTCCTTCCGCTTTTTTTTATGCCCGAATCTGGAATTCTGTGGCCGTTTGTATTTGGTATTAAAATGCACATGTACTTGAAAGTTTCGCAATGTTGGAGTAAATCTAAAAATTTTCTTGAATCATATAACAATGCAATACGTAAGCGGACAGTGCGTTTTATATTTGAAAAATTACCGCAGTTTAAGGAATATCGATAAATTCTTTCTGGTGGAAGCTAATATCATAAAACTCAAACGGAGTGCCTACGGTCTCAGAGTGAATCCCGGCTCATATTGGAAAGAGTGGTAATAAATAGACTGATAAACTAGCTGAAAAGGGAACTGGAAATAGTAGTGGGGATACCATATACATCAATGAAATAGTAGTAAAAAATATCTGAAACATTTTTATATTTTAAATGTGCATTAAAGTGCTATATATTAAAATGGTACAATAAATCATGCTTTGTTCCTATTTCTCTTCCTTATTCCATTGGATTGGAAAGTGTATGATTATTTCATGAGTGCGCCATTTTTTTCTTCCTTGTTCCATAAAACAATACTTTGAAATCGGCATCTATCACCTACTGAAACTGTTTTACTATCTTCGCCAAGCGTATTTTGACTATATTTCACCTTTATAAATATTGTTTGGAATACGCATCACAATCCATCAGTGTGCCGTGTTTGTATTTCTTCTTGTTCGTGTTTTCTGTTCCATAAAACGCTTTTCAGAATTCAAATCTGTATTAAAATCGTCTGCTAAAACTATTTTACTGTCTTCGCCAATCATATTCTAACTATACCCTTATAAATACTGTTGTATCATAATTTATAAGTGTACGGTATTTGTCTTCTTTGTTCCATAAAACAATTCTTTGGAATTGAAATCTAAATTAAAGTCGCCTACTAAAACTGTTTTACAATCTTCGACAGGCATATAGTAACGATACTTTGTGTTTGTAAGAGACTGTAGGGTTTGCCAGTTTCTAGTGAAGCGTAAAGATATCGCCAAGGAAAATTAAGTTTTGGGGGCTTATTTTTTGGCGTCAAAATTGGCTATAAACCGTCGAAATTTTCGAAACTTGGCGACTTATAACATTTTATGCTCCACTTGAGACTATCCGACTACCCTATTCAAAAGAAAAAAACGAAAGCATATCAACGACCTCAAATCATGCCTTCAAATTATGCCCTTAAAAAAGCTCAAGAATCATGCCGACAGAAAATACTGACGTGAACGAAAAAACACTCTAGAGCTAAAAATTACTTTAAGCCAGTAAGAGTAAAAAGTGATGGTATTCCATTTGTAATATCCCAGACTCTCCCAGATACATCGGAGTTGCGGTGTTCTGTTTGGAGACAGGACATAATTGCCTCGCTAAACATATCCATCGCGTTAGTTTACATTATATTTCCTTTTCCGTTTTGTGCAATCAAAATTTTGAGATGGCAGAGATATATCATTTGTCGAAAAGTTCTTCTTTGAAGAATGAAACTCTATACAGTTGATATAGGCGGGTTAGACAGTAAGATGGGATGAAAAAAAAATCTTTTGAAATCACTATAAAGCGGAAAAGGTTCTCTCTGGGTTCAATAAAAACGGTGTAAAATATTGTTGTGATTGGATAATATCTTTTGCCTCCGCATAAGACTTGAATTTTTGGAATATGGATAAAAATAGACAAGTTTTACTCGGCGTAAAAATACTTAATTATTTTTCCCTATTTTTATTCTATATTATTGCTGGAAATAAGCCGACTGGGTTTGAAATTGTACGCCTAAATTTTTTTTCCGATCAAATAATATCTTCTGTTTTTGCAACGCATTTCAAATTTTGCAATTCTCGACGAAAAATGCACGTTTTCATGTAATGCCAGATTGGCGCTTTGTGACCGTTACAGAAGAAAAGAAGAGATAGTTCAGTTCCTTCAACTGCTGTTCGCGCTGTTGGAATTTCATTCTTAGTACTGTTAAGCACAAAGCAACGAATTTCTTCGAACTTAACCGAATATTTTGAAGGGATTTGAAGAAATATTTTTGAACAGCTAACAATTGACTGTGATATCATATATGTTAATAGCTCATGGAAATGCGGTGTCATTCAGATTTTGGAAACTGAAACTTTGGTAATCTTACGCAGTAGACTGTATGTCTTCTTCAATTTAAGGAACAAAATGTGTGTCATCTTCGATCGACAAATGGCGAAAAAACACATTCATGCAGTATAGGAAATTTGCGTCTTACAAGCTGTTGGGGACCATTTTCAAAGTAACTGAAGTCAAGTTAGTAACAACTGATAAGAGTTATTTCAGAAAAAATAAAAAATACATATCAGAAAATACATCAAGTGGTGCGAGTGGGCAGTTATTTTTTACACTTGCATAGAGTAATCTTGTACCATTAATGCATTCATACTGGTTGATTCCTGTTGGGAAACAGAGTTTATTAGTTAGTACCTATTTATTAGTTCCCCAACGCATTTAAGTTGAAGCAAATCCCTGAATTTGTCATGAAAGTTCATTTATCAAACTGGCTTAAAATAAGTTCTAACTATTCGCTGAGGGATGCAGCTAAGCACAGTTGAATATTATTTCTAGATTTAGACGTTACCTCGATAACAAAAATGTCGTTGATGGCTTAAATAATTTGCCGAAATTAGTAATTTTCACGCACTTAAAATATCTTGCTGTGCATGCTGACTAACAAACGACCACACAGCTTACATCTCTTTCTGCGAGTTGTATAATGAAAACTAGTTACAGAGAGTCGTTCGTCAATTTAGAAAATATGTTACTATTATACTTCTCCACAATCCCGCTTTATATTTCTACTGACGTGAAAAACGCAAACTAAGACAACTAAACTAGGAAAAACCTAAATTAGCACTTCGTTTACTTTCCATGTCACACACATTGTTGAACGGTGCGTGAAATTAGTGACAAAAGCATTCGCAAAGAGTTTGTAGAATCCGACTTCCAGAAACTCTTTGCGAACGCTTTAGGACCTGTACTTTTTTTGCTTTATTCGCAAAAAAATGTATTTGAATGTATGGTAAATTTCGTATTATAGTTTTTTGCATGACTATTTATTGAACAGTCGAATCTCGATATAACGAATTGATTGGGACCCACAAATCTGTTCGTTAAATAGAAGCAATTTGTTAAATCGAATATCAATTTTTGTGAAGAGTATGATATAAAAATATCAATGCAAAATATCCTTAGATATAGATGTGAAAAAAAGAATGATTTTTGTTTACTACAGCTTAAAAATTATAACTTATACGTTAGGCGATCTGCTTTAAAGTAATCTAAATTCTTTAATGTTACTTGTTCTTAAAACTTAATACATGATACCTACATAATTATTGGCACTTTGGAAAGAAATATTTGATAGTACTTTGTTCTGACTTTCCAAAGTTCTTTGTCTATATTTTCTAACTTCATAAGAATAACATCATCAACCTCGTGAGACCAAAAAAAAAAAAAAAAAGCGTTCAAGCTCAGCTGCAAACTGCTTCTTGGAATGCCACTTTTTTAAAAATTCAATTTACGTTTCTTCGTCATCTTCGCTGCTTTCAGAGTCTTCATTCTCTTTCTGTTCACTATCGCAGGTAATTAGCTGTAGATCTCAAGACACACTGTAAAATTTCCATTACTAGGAGCATCTTCACATCCAGCCATTTGATCATGGTTATCCAAGGCGTAATTGTAAATAACTGTTTCTGTATCGCTGTCGTACGCACTTGCTTCACTTGGAGAAATGAAAAAAAAAAATATGGTATTACACACTTGGATTAGGGCGTGAAAGATTCAAAATTTTGAGTGCGAATGCGAAAAATTTTAAGTTTTAGCTTTATGTGCAATTTTTATTTCAGCGATTGTTGTTAGTTAAATCAAATCTAAAAATTCGTTAAATCAGAGCATTTTAGCACCCTTTTTGTTGGGACAAAAAAATATTCGTTAAATCGGAGAATTCGTTATATCAAAGTACGTTAAATCGTTCGACTGTATTTTAATAACACAAAAATGAAAAGATATATAAGAAATTATTATTTTTTACATGACTAATTTAATGGAGAATAGCATTATATCTACGAAATTGACTTAAGAAATTCGAGATAATATAGATTGATCCAAAATAATTACATTAGAGTACTTTTTGAGAGGATGTCGATCACCTACAGAATTGTATAGGTAAATGCTTAAAGTGATTTAAGCATTTACCCACTTATTGAGATGAAGTCGCATACCAGATGAAGTCGCATTTTCTAGAAAAAATGCGACTTCATCTTATCCGCATTTTTTCTAGATCAATTATGCCTGATTTGACCACAAGGATTTTTTCTTTTTCTTTTTTTTGGGGGGAGGGGGCTCTCTCCGTGAATTAAATTCAAGTAGTCTTTTCACATCGGAGTGATACAACATTTTATAGTTACGACATACTTACCAAATTTTGTATTGTATTACTATAGTATTGTATCGTACTGCAATTGTATTGTTTCCTGGGGGAAAAATGTCCTCCCATGCATTCCTCCTTTTCTAAGGCAGCGCTAGTGGGCTTCGCCTTAACCGAAAAACAGCACTGAGGTAATTAGCAATTATTTAATAATTCTCAAAGAATAATTTTTATATAATAATACATGAATAATGAGTGTTTCTACTCTCTATTTTACATGTTTCATCGTCTTTCTATGGCATGAAAAATTCATTTTTTCGTGCAAAATTGCAAAATTTCAAGTGCAGTGCGAAGGCAGATTTTATTTCATCGAAGAAATAATTTAGGCATACATTATTAAACCCAGTGGACTTATTTTTTGCCCTGTTAGAATAACAGCAGTGAAAAATAATCATGTTTTTTACGTCCAGTAAAAAGTGTCTATTTTTACCCAAATTCCGAAAATTCGAGTCCGATGCGGGGGCAGAACATGTTATCCAATTACAAAAATATTTGACAGCGTTTTTATTGAACCCAGAGAAAACCCTTTCAGCGCTATTAGAATAGTGACTTCAAAAAAAATTTTTTTTTTGCCCATCCTATTAGATAGTTGATACAATTGAAAAACATGGACTGAATTTCTTTCATGCTTCAAATCGTCATATATTATTCTGCTTTCTAGTTCCGATGTAGTTATTGTTAATGCAATAAGATTAATTGCTGGTTTTTCCGTTTGTAATTTTGATTTTATACATTTTCATGCTCCTATCTCCAGCGTCGTAGATGTATGGGGGACCAAGGATGTATAATCGAGTGCCTTTTAAAATAAAAGTACCAGGTTACCGAGCCATGCTCAGAATATAAAGGCTCCTTAAGTGCAAAATAATGAATACGTAAATGCCTTGGCACGTATCAATAATCGTTATGGTTGCCAAAGATTTTCATCGCTGTCGGATCACCCATACATTATCAGGTAAGCTTTGGTCGGCATTCAATGTTACAATGGCATATACTTTGCTTTGAAGAGGGATGCTAAATATTCGATGGTCGGTGCCATCAGAGTTGAGCAAAAAGTAGTTTAACGTAAGGTGCCTCCTTTCCTTCTGCAGATCAGCGAGGATCAGCGAAGATCTTGGGCGATGCATTCACTAACAGCTTCTTCGTTACTTCAGAAATATATCTGTCCATATTGAGGACGTTCAAATTCAGCATCAAGAATCTGAGTTGGTTGAACTGTCAGATGAATGACTTTATAAAAAAAAATCATCAAGTCTGTTATACACTGTTCGCAACGTAGCAGTACACACCAAAATCGTTAATAGTTTCACTCGTCATATACTGTGAACAAAGCCATTGTAAAGTATGCTTTCAAATTTCGAATTCTTTGAAATGTGGGTGACATCGAAGAAACAACCACACCAATTCATTAGGAAATTCGGAATGCCCTACATCAATCTTACAGTCCCCAAAATGGTGTCGGTTAATTTTTGTTTTTACTCTTCAGAAAAATGCAAAGCTCCAGGGTGAATGCAATCCATGTTAAAATGTTTTAAACTATGATAATAAGTACCCACATTTGTGGCAGCTTTGTAGATACTTAGACTGTTTACCCGAAGTATTTGTCGACGTCTAGCTGTTCCATGTCGTTCTCCTTCCAAATACTAATCATCTGTTTAATCTGCTTGTGTTTGAACTGCACGTTCACACATTTGGGCTAAGTGCTGCTGTCGGTGATCATATGTTTCCACAGCTCGTTTTTGAGCTACACTTTCATGCATTTACGTCTTTATAATACATTTATTATGATAATTCTTTACGATTTAAATTGTAAATTTCTCTATAGTGCTTCAATTCAAACATAAAATACTTATTTTTTTCTAATTCAAAGAAAATACATCATGCATAAACAAATTCTACAAACGTAAATTCACTCTTATAGATACATAAATATAGATGCCATAAAAGTATAATCTTACATAAATATGCTTTAAACATAATTTTATTTTATAAATTCACGCTTAAGAAAATAAAAAGTGTAACACAATTTAAATTATTAGTACAAAAGGACACTTCGAAATCATGAAATCAAAAACAGAATAGATCAAAAATATTCTTTTATAATAACCCTAACAACTACTTAAACGTTGACAATAATAGAACAAACAAATGGACTGAAGAAAATGGACTTCTAACCTCGAATAAATCAAAAATAATCGTTCCTATATAGTTACGCTGATCCCTGACTCTGTCACAATTTCAGTTCAACCACTCAAAATAAAACTTTTACCATCCAAACAGATTAAAAATGTATTGTCTAATAACTTAAAATTTACACGGTTCGTTGGTGCGATCAGCCTGAAAATTATCATAATTATGTAAAAAAAATAGAAAATAATAAGAAAAAGAGGAAAGAAAAAAATAAAGAAAAAATCTGATAATCCACCCGTTCCCTGATTTTTAAGTGTTTTTTTTTTTGTATTTTTAGCTCTATTTCATTTAAGAGAATAAAAAAAGCTAATCATTTGAGTGTCAGAATTATCTATTGCAAGTGACATTGACGTTACATTGAAGTCACGGTTATCAGGCTTTGGAGGAAAAATTACGATTCTAATTCGCTTAAGATAGCTTTTCTAAATTACTACTCAGTTTAACTTTTTTTCAAAAATAAAACGGTTTTCTATGCATTAAGCATGGATATAGGAGAGGATGTTGATACCAAACGAAATGTTTCGAATACGAAATGTTTCTGCAGATTATACAATTCGAATTTCGATGTATAATAAAAATTGAATATGAAGTTATTTGATTTTAAGTGGGTAAATATTAAATATTCTGAGTGTAGACATTCTATCGCCCGCTGTAATTGTCTCCACAAAGGGCTTTATCCTTTAGTTTAATGATAGTACACAACACAAAACAACACAATCTAATCCACGTCTAAATAAGAATTGAAAATTTATTAGAAAAAATCTTAGTAATCAGATTTCAGCCTCCCAATTTACTGCTTCCACATATGGACAACTCCCAGCCTGCGGCCGGATGGGGCCCGCCATGGCTTTTGGACCAGCCTTCAGAACAAGTCAAAACCCTGTATAAAACCTATATAAAACATTCAAACTTCCATATAAATCCGAATTATACGACCCGCGATTTCGCTAACATCTTGAAGTCAGGCCCAGGAGGCCACTATCTGCCCGCAACTTTTAAAAGGTTGTCCGTACGATGATAAAATAAATGAGTTGAAATCATCAACTGTAGTGAATGAAAACTAAACTGATGGCTGATCATCTGCAAAATTAATTTGAATATCGGCTGCGAGCCCAATTTAGGAATCGATCGTATCATTTTTTCATCGGAGTTTCGAACATCGTTTCATTATAAACGGTTGACCCATTAAAAAAAAAAAAAAATCGTCAGGGTAACTACATTTAAATATTTATCGTCAACTTGGCGGAATAAGGCAGTTAAAATAGAATTCAACCTAGTGCCCATTATTTAAAAAAAAATGGAATTTTCATGTTACGTCACAGGATCTTTTTTCATACTGTGAATGACTGAAAAGGGTGTCATTTTCATTTAAATTATTCGGCTAAGCTGAAACTTTTATGCACTTTTGAAATTCGCATCATATCTTCTTATAAATAAAAATGAAATTCTGTTTGTTTGTTTGTTTGTTTGTTTGTTTGTTTGTGGATTTGATTCGTATACAAATCCACAAAAATGGACCTATCGGCCTGAAATTTAGTACAGATATGTAAAATAATATAGAATAACTCATAGTCCACTTTAAAACTTTGAAAGTCCACCCGTTCCCGGAATTTAAGAGATTTTTTATGCTATTCACGCAAAAAGCTTTCCGTAATTGTAACCCCTGTAGTGAAAAAAGTGTGAAATAAGGATCGTGGTTGCCATGTGTGGCGATTTTGCCGAATAAAATGTTTTAAATTCTCAAAGTAAAAATAAAAGAATAATAATGATTTTTTTTTTGTTAGTTTATATTCGTAAGTTTATTTTTTTTAAAATTATAATATCGTGTGCATGGGAAATCAGAGCAGGAATGTAATACTTTACACGCAAAACAATAAGAATTGAAGATTTCCGAGGCTAATAGGTAAATTATTTTAGTTTGGCGAAAAAATAAAATGGCTCAAATGCCGATTTTGTGAAAGTTAGTTCTAGCGGTTTGCATAGATTTCGGCTTGGAGCAATTTATTGAGAGCTTAAGGAAATAGATTTTTGAAAACAAGTGCAAAGGTTTTATTAGAATACAGCGTTAAATTTTAATGATCCGTGAAGAAATAATGCAGTTATTAAGGGATTTCAATTGATCTATCTCCAGAATTCTCGCCAAATGAGTACATTGATTTAAGTTGGGGGAATTCCGCCAAATTTCAGAAAATTGAAATCTTCTCATTTAGTACATCGGAGTAATGATGAATAAAACACGTTATAGTTGATAATTTTAAAAAATTCGGCTGTATTAAGGGATTCAACTTTTCAAATAAAGGCTTGCTTTACTTTTTCGCGGTCGAACCATTTCCCATATATTATTGCTGCTAAGTCAATGCTTCGAATGATTTCCTGAAAAAACGCTTGCAAAATGGCGTATGTTGGCACTTTGGCGAGGCTTAGATTTGAAACTGGATTTTATTTGAGACTGGGATATATAATGACACTGGTTATAGATAAAAATGAATGTTGGTATGAGTGTATGAGGTTGAAAAACTCCAGCACCGTTGAGCACCGTTGCACCATGAAATTTGGTTCACCTAAGTCTTTTATCATGGAGAAGCTTTTTATGCTATCCGTTTTCCTCTAACTTGCCACAAGGTGGAGCAGCAGAACGTCGAATTCTATTCCGTTTAGCCGTTTGCTATGCGAATATCGTCCAACCGATTTCGATGAAATTTGGTACACGCGAATATTAGAACACGGAGAATATTTTTCACTATCCATTTTGCTGTAACTTGCCGCTAAATGGCGCTGAAAAGCATCAACTTCTATACCGTTCGACCGATCGGCATAAAATTTTTTATACTTACACATTTGAGCACGAAGAATATATTCTAACTGCGTTCCTTTTGATGTTACTCACCACTAGATGACACTGCAATGCATTATTATTTTAACTCGCCACTAGATGACGCTGCAGCAGGCCAAATTCTTGACCATTCAAACGGTCGCTATGAAAATCAGTGTACATAGCTATTTGAACAATGAGAATATTTTGGCGTTATCCATTTTTCTATAACTCGCCACTTGACGGCGCTGTAGCAAATCATTACTTTAATTAACTACTAGATGGCCCTGCAGTGTATCACTTCTTGACTGTGGAAATGATCGTTATGAAAATTGATATACATAGATAGTTGAACACGGTCGCTATGAAAATCAGTATACATAGCTATTTGAACAATGAGAATATTTTGGCGTTATCCATTTTGCTATAACTCGCCACTTGACGGCGCTGTAGCAAATCATTACTTTATTGAACCACTGGATGGCCCTGCAGTGTATCACTTCTTGACTGTGCAAATGATCGCTATGAAAATAGGTATACATAGATATTTGAACACGGGGAAGAGTTTGGCGCTATCCATTTTCTTATAACTTGCCACTAAATGTCGCGTCAACACATGAACTTCAGGACTGTCCAGCCGATAGTCATGAAAATTCGTATACATCGATATCTGAATGCGAAAAATATTTTCGCCGTATCCGTTTTGCTAAAACTCGCCACTAGATTGCGCTACGCCGCATGGCCTTCTGCACCGTACAAACGATTGCCTTGCAATTCGGTATGCATGATTATTGGACACAATATAACGCGATATCCACTTTGCTATATCTGTTTATTACAATGAATAGTAATCACCACAAATCGTAATATCAAAAAGTCCATTCATTCCCTTGCGAAGAACGGGTACTTCAGCTAGTGGATCAATAAAATACATGAAAAATATTTATTGCTTTAGTATATACGCGGAAATACATTTAGCTTTACGTTAGTTACAAAAGGATAATTGTAATAAATTCAGGCAATTTTTCACATAAGATTTACGAGTACTTTTGTATTAATAACTATGAATTAAGAATAATTAAATTATTTACGTATATTACATCAAGGTGCTTGCGGGGATGGCAACGAAGACTCTTTTCGCTTTTTCTTTCGCTGGTTGCCAGGACGATATTTTGAAATAAAAATAACTTTTTAATTCTAAACAAATTTATGTAGCTGAATGGTGTAATATATCTAGTTACTAAAATATTTATTTGTCTGTGTACTGAACAACAAGTTCCATTTATTTTGTTTCTTTGCGAAATTAATTTTTACTATTATATATCGATGGCGTGTATTTTTTAATCCGCCCGAAACTTATTTGAGCGTCCCTTTTAGGAAGATTGCATCAATTGTGTTTTTCAAACGCTCAATAGATGGCGCTACCGTCCAAAAATGTTTAAATTTTAAATTTTGAGCGTTTTAGAGTTTTTTCAATCAATTGACCTCGCTCAATCGTTTCAGGGGCCCAAAATACCCCCAGGTACGAAATTTAAAAAGAATCCTTAGAGCAGTTTTTGAGATCGTTCGGACATACACACCCACACACATACACACACACAAACATTCCTCGTTTAATATAAGAGCGGATAAATTAAATTAAAAACTTGTGTTTAAGGAAAAGTTAATTTTTCTTTTATATTCTTAATTCGGGGTGCAAGTTACTTATGGTATCTATTCCGATTTCTCATGTATGTTGACTGCTTTTCTGATAATTGAGTGAAAATATTTTAACATCAGAGTTTTTCTTTTGGAAATGATGCAAAACATCAACAATGTGTGTACTTGTAAAATTAATACAACTCATACTCATATAAACAGACTAACTCATTTAGTTTAAAATTAGTCATTTTCAATAACTTTATGGAATACAAATTAGGGAGAAAAATCTTAGTGCTGTATTTGGTTATCGTGCTACCTGAAAAGTAGCTTGCTTCCGTCTGTCGAGAAATTACCACATCCATTCAAAATCTGATCCTTGTAATTCATTCTACAGAAAATGTTCTAAAAATTCACGGCTACTGCTCTACAGCACATGATAATTACTTCATTATATATTTTTGCTAATCCTAAATTGTATAAAACTTATGTTGTGTCTTTTAGTAGAATAATAATTTTTTAATAAATCATATAAGAATATACTAATTTTTGCATTATTAGCGCAGATATGCGCCTATTAATCAATTGTCAGTTGAAATTATTTTTAATAATTTATTTAATTTTTATAATATTTTTTTTTCTCGAATTAAAAAATCCTTAGTAAAACAAACATGATGTTCAAATTTTTTTAAATAGATTTTATTATTATATACAGGGGTCTGAAAAATACAGGCAGACGATTTTAAGGGAAAAACGGCATATAAAAATAAATTAGAAATCTATAGCAATGTGCCCTGAAAAATATTGTTTTCATATACTGGTTAATAATCACTCTGGCGTACTAGTGTGATGGTCTGCCATGCTTTTCCAAAATTAATTTTCATAAAAATAGTTTTATACTGATAAATCTAAAATTAATCAGTATAAATAGCATTTTACTTCGAATGGTATAATTTGTTGTAGAATAAGCCATTTGTTACAAAAATATACCTATAAGGTAGATTAATGTAGAGTGATTACTATCAGGTACATGAAAACAACGTTTTTGGATCTACACTGCTATGAGACTCATTTCTTATTATGTGCTATATCTACCGTTAGATACGCTATTGGACTTAGAGGTATGTCGCTATATTTTTAGACACCTTGTATAGATAGGAAAATATTTAATCGCTTATTAAGAGTTTAATAAATTTTCGTGAAACACACATTAAATCATATTTAAAATCTGCATCCTTGTTAATATTTGTTTTTGATATTTCCAGTGATCTCCCTTTTGAAAAGCAGTTTTACAAATGAGACAGAAAAACAGTTTTACATATAAGACAGTACACTTTGAGCATATTTTTCTCTTATGTATGTTTTAGACAAACTTTTACAATTGATTTAACAAAAAAAAATCACTTCAAGTATTCATTTGAATGTAATGAAAAACTTTTAAGAATAGAAAGAGAATTAGGTCTGTACCGATTTTTCTTAAACGATAGTATAAATATTCATAGTGAAAACTCAGGTTTGGTGAAATTAATGAAAAAATAAATCGTTATTGTATCGAAAATGCTCAAACCTAAATTAAAATTCCGCTTTTAATAATTAAACACGATTTAAATATAAAACACCGTTTTTTATTATAGTTAGAATTTTTCAGAAATTATTCCTAACCTTTAAAATGAAAATTATACATCATCATATTTTCAATGTTTTAATAGTACTTTTTCGTTAAATGAATTATTTTTAAACATGCAGCTTTACTCCTTCAAAAAAAAAAAAAATCATACTTGAATGCCGTTGTAATATAAGCGTTAATTTTAAGAAAAATTGTAAACGAAGTGAATAAAATTATACCACATTTTCTTAAAACTGAAACTTGTAAATGAATTACCAGCAATTCACGTAATGAAGCTATGAAAATAATCAATATTTCTTAATAATAAAGCAACTTTAATTAAAGACAAATTCAATAAAATACTCGTAATGAACTTCCGAGAAAGAATATGATTGTAATTATATTTATCACGGAATTCCTATTTTTGAAAGCACTCATGAAAAGTTAGAAATTGCAAGAACGAAGGCAGAAAAAATTATAATTAAAATCACCTTAATGAACTCAGAAATAATGGTTTTAAATTTTACGCTACCTACTTTTATAATACGAACTCAACGAGTGTGAAATGTTCAGTATAATTGCTTCGATATGTAAGAAATTAAAATTATTTAATGCCGATTAATTCGGTTCGCTATTGCGGGTTTTTAATAAAACAATAATTTTACGAAATAACTCTCGTAATATCATGTTATGTAAGGTTATTTTGCATATTGTCTTAAGCTAAATTACTTGAAATTTAACAATCACCTCAAATCGTTTTATAATTACCAATCCCAAATGATTTTGCAAAATTATTATAATCCCACACTTGCAAGATTCAATCCCTGCAAATTTGAAACATGCTATTCAGACATTGTCTTTCGAAAGTCGGAATAGGAAACTTAAACTCGGAGCCTCAAGCAATGAAAGATTTTTTATTAGATACGTAATATAGGTGGTGTGATTTTAAGCATTTCCATGATAAAATTTTATGAAAGTATAGGAAATTTTAAAATGTACATTTGTGTTAAAATGATTACAGTCACGCTTATGGAGTAGATTCGGGAGGAGTTAATACAGGATTGTCGCTTGAACGTATAATGTAGCACATGATGCAACAGAGAAACGCCAGAACGAATAACAAATAAACCCGTAAACGTTATTGTGTTACGAGTTCTATTTGCTTATCCCTTACTGGCGAGACACATTTAAATTTTTATTTATATGGCATTATCTCTAACTGCAAACTTCTTTTTTCAACCTTCCGATTTATTTGGCGACCGTTCTTTATTGCTCCTAGCACTTTTGACAAATTCCCTTACTGTATTCTCACTTTGTTATACATTTACTTACGCTTCTACCTTTGTATAGTGTAGCAAAACGCAGGAATAATTGAGGAACGCTATGGCAAAAACAGTTTTAAAAAATTTCTTTATTCTCTACGTTAAAGGAATCAATACAAACACAAGTGTGGTGGCTGGTAATAAAGCACAAAAAATGTGTACCTTCACGGGCACAGGCAGAAGTGTAAGAAAGTCTTTAACGAAGTGAAAACACAGTAAACCATCATTTCGATAGCGCTAAGAGCAAGAAACAATGGTCTCCAAATAAATAACCAGTCTAAAACTGTCAGTTAGAATTAACGCAATAAAAATAAATTTTAAATGTGGACTCGCAAACAGGGGATAAGCAAGAACTTGTAACACAAGATATTTTACAGAAGCCCCGTGGGAAAACACAAGGTGAAAAGCATCTACACGACACGATGTCACCAGAAAAATAATATTTTAAAGCCAAAGTAATTTAAAAAACGAAATTAACATAGCATAACGGACAGAGATGGAAAATTAAAAATTACAAAGTGTATTAAATTTAGAATAGTAAAAGAAAAATCAGAAGTCATTAAAATTATGTAATGCACTGCATCACAACGACGATGAGAGATATGTATATGGAAAGATAAGTCATAAGAATCTTAGTCAAAAAAGTGAGTGAATGTACTTTATTTTTGGCTAGAATGTAAACAACAATTAACACGATTTCACATATAATTTTTATATGTTAATAAGAAAACTAATCGTTTGTACAATCAACATATTCGCAGCTGTAAATATGTACGTCAATAAATGTTAGTGTGAGCGCCCTTGGAAGGTCCATTTATTTCATAACTCTTGTCTCACTGATCTTGTTCTTTTGAGCGTGATCTGCAGTCCTTGCATTTAATTTTACCGAGTTCAAGCTGAATTTTTAGAAAGTTTTATAGCTTTGGCAGTCACAATAGAACATCTATATTCCCTCAGAAATTGGGAGTGTCCTATGCTAATTGGGGGTTATAAACTGGGGATTTCCTTAGAAAGTAATAAAAAAAAGAGACGTTTTTTCACATACGGAAATAAACCACACAGATCTACACTGCCCTCCAAAAGTTAAGGTACAACCTGTTTTTTGTGAATAATATGGAAACGAATGAACATAGAAGCAAAAAATTTGGACTAATGGAGAACTAAATAGTTCTTTATTCAGTACGACATAGAAATTTACATAAATTCAACACAAACATGGTGTAAAAGCAAAATAACACTTTTGGTAGAAAAGTCCACTTTTGGAGAAAACAGTTTATCAAAGCTTTTTGTGGAAACATGTGGTGGAAACATTACAAAGATGAGTTCTAATAAGGAATTTATCCACCCCTAACTGCAATGTACTGGGGGGCATCGACTCTCCATGCTGCTAATTAAGTTGTCGGACACCTCAATAGGGAGCGAAGACCACGCACGGATTAGTCCTTGTTCCAGCTCATGCAACGATCTTGGAGGAGGACTTGAAGCAGCCACTTGTCTGCCAAGGTAGTCCCAAATGTGTTCTATCAGATTGAGGTCTGGAGATTGAGCTGGTCATTCCATTCGCTCCAAACCTTGACTCTCAAGATAATCCTCAACAAGCACAGCTCGGTGAGGTCGGGTATTATCATCCATCAGAATGAAATCATTGCGAATTGCACCGGCATATGGGCGAGCACATCCCGATATTTCACACCAGTCAGAGTTCTTCCCTGGAACACATGCAGGTCAGTGTGACCACCGAGTGAGAGCCCTTCCCAAACCAATATTCCGTCACCTCGGTAATTGTGTCTTTACGGATTTGGATGGATGGTATCTGGTGCTTTGTTCCCTCCAGATCAACAGACGTCCTGAATCGCTCTCCAGTGTGAATCTGGACTCGTCTGTAAAGAGTACAGAAGCCCATCGCTGTCTGGTACAGGAAACGTGCTCTCTTGATCAAGATAAGTTGACCCCTCTCTGTCGTCAGTTGAGGGGGACACACTCAACTGGTCACCTTGCACAGAGACCTGCAATGTGATGGCGCATTCTCACCGAACCAGCGGATATTCTTCTCTCTGATGCTACAGAGTGGTCTGCAACAAGTTGCGGCACAGAAATGCTTCTTCTTCTTCCGGCCGAAAGAGCTATAAAGCGGTCTTCTGCAGGCACTGTAGCTCGTGGTCGTCCTGGAAATTGTCTTCTGGACACAGAAGCTTCGGTTTGCTATAGATTCTAGCTACTATACATTCCAGAGACGGTGGACCACACTGCGAGAGAGACAGATTAAGACGCCTAGCAGCATCAGCCTATGACAATCCCATTTCCATCCATCCGACCGCCCACCACCTTAACGAATGGGACACACGGCTTCTCTCAAACACTGCGAACATCCCTACTGCCTATTGTCAACGAATCTGCTAACAAAAGTTGTAAATAAACAAAAGTTACACTCGTAATTACGGAAGACTGATATTTGCATATTTTTCTCTCACTCATATGTGCCTGTTCTTTCCTATAAAAAAAGTAGTAGCTATCATTTTTGCATGAATTTGTATAAAGTTCATGTTTATCATTTATATAAACTATATATTTGATTGTTAGTGTCATTTTTTTATGGTGAGCTTCTAAAAGCATGTTGTTCCTTAACTTTTGGAGGCCAGTGTACATGGAAATGAGACCATGGACAATCTAGCAAAGGAAGTATAATGCTCTAGTACTCTAAGCTCCGGTTTTGACCTGAACTTTTCCGAGCTAAACGTTAAAATAAACATGTCTAATCACAGAATATGGAGGACCACTGAGCTCTATTAATGTCCGGAGAACGGGAGCTATAAATGTATTTTAAAAACTTAACTCGAAAATCTCTGGTAACTCAATTGATTTTAAGACATTCTGCTCAAATGATTGGAACATTTGGACACGATGTTGATAACATCTTCAAAAATTTTTAAAACATTAAATGCTGAAGATTTAGCAAACAATCATTTAATAAACTTACCTATATATTCCTGTACGTATAATTATTTTAAGAAAATCTAATTTTATTTAATCTTAAGTTTCGTTCAACTTCTTACGCATTCCATTTATTTTCATGTGAAATGTCTTCAGCAACACGTGTGGTGCTAAAAGCAACAACCCTATCGCCAAGTAAAAAGCCAGGAGATAAAAATTGCTTTTAGAGCCGGTTTTAACATCCCTTGTAATTGGGGGTAGTAGATAGACGGATATTAAATCCAGTTAAATTTTGTTACCTAAAATACCACTCTCTCAAGAAAAATGTACGGATTTAGATAATGGACATCCGTTTCCTGTAGAAAATGCTTTCCGTCAGAGAAATACAAATATATTCGAAAAATTGCTTTTAAATTGTTCCGTTTCCGTTTTTGTTAAAATGCATGGCGTATATTTTATAAAATATAATAATAACTTGTTGCAAAGCTTTAAATAGTTCTTTAATAATGTAATAAATAGTGCTTACACCATCAAAACAATACTTTTCGGAATTAACATGTATAACTATTTATCTCACTTTTTATTTACATTTAATCTGTAGTTGTAATTAGTCACGATCTTTTTACTTTACAAACTAATTGTAATACATTTTTTTAACTGACGCATAGAAATCTAAAGCTTAAAAATTAGTTATGGAGCAGGGATATTATAGGCATTGTTATAAATTAATTTATTTTATCAATAGAAATAGATGTCAGAAAAATCTATTAGTATATTGTTTCCTGGATAGAATTATTTAATTGCAATATAAAAAGTGACAGCTATACAGGGGTAGGTGGTGTACCTTGGAGGTACATTGATTGTGCAGCCACCAGGAAAGATATATTTAAAGTAAAATATTCGTTGCATATATTTATTATTAGAGGCTCATGGGAAGTTGTTCTATGACTGATCAACACACGTGTTGCTGATGTAAAAACCAAAGTTTGTTTTTAGCATCAAAAAGTTACATTTCAAGGACATATTATTTTTCTTCCATAACTGTAAGTAGTAAATTTTGTCTTGAACTAATAATCACAAGTTTAAAAGCATGTTTTCAGCTACATTTATGTATATTTGAAAATGCTTAACTCTTAACATAATATGATATGGAAGCCATTTTGTAAAACACTTGCTTGTAGTGTACCTTGGAGGTATCTAATGTTGTGTACCTTGGAGGTACCACCAAGGCACACTTCCAAAATTTATTAATAATTATGAGTAAAAGTTGTTAGAAAGTATTTCTTTACTTTAATAACGAAAGTGCTGGTCAAATAGGACTAAATCTAAATAATTCCTGAAGTTGTAAACCAAAATATAAATTCAAAAGTAGAGTTATTTGAGCTTAGTATTAGACAGTAAATAAATATTTTAATAAACATATTAATAATTATTTATATATTATTGTTTCATGAATAATGTGTTTTACAATTTTTTAACACTTTGCATTTTTAGAAAAATTTGCACTTTGCATTTTTGAAAAATTATCATTTGGCATAAGTTTAGATCACCTGAACGTGGAATAGAACTAAATGGGTTACACATAAAAGAAAAGATATTAAATAGTGGTTATTTTTATTTGACTATATTTTATGCCTAAACTATTCCAATTTTATTATTTTAGTTATATGAACATTTGTATCCTGTAAAAACTGTAAATTTAAAATTAATTAGACTAGTATTAGCCCATAGTAGGCCTATGCAATGTCAGATTACTATAAACAAATTCTTCATGCTGTGTAGTACTCCATCTGTTAAAAATAAATGCCTCCAAAGGTACGCCACTGGTGATGTACTTCGGAGGTATTGTTAGCTATTTTTTAAATAATTAAAAATGAGTATAGAAATGTATTTGGACATTTTATAAAAATATATGTAACTCCTGATATCCTTAAATTTATGGTAAAAAAATGTTTTACTCATATTTTCCAAACACTTTTTTTGTAAAAAATCAAAGTTTGAAAATACCTCCAAGGTACACCACCTTCCCCTACTTAGGATGCAAATTGATTTCTTTCGATAGCCGGTAAACTAAACAAAATCTTCGATTTTAATTTTTTTAATATTCAAATGAATTCAAAGAATTTTGGGATTTTCATTTGCCTTTCTGCCTCTTCGTCTACCTCTCTGAGCTCTCACTGTCATAAATATACGTAGGTTCACAAGAAATTTACTTACTCTTGTTTGCGTAATTTGAGTAGCCGTTTAAATATGGTACTATAAGGGAGACCAGGGCACGTTTTCCAATTCGCTTTATTTTTTAAATGAAGCACGAAGTGACGCCAGAGAGTGAAATGGCTGAAGTAACAACACAGCACACATCATCTACGATAGTTTTAGTTCAGTAGCTGCTGTCATATCAGATAGAGATCTGTTATCTTGACTTTTTTTTAAACTGTGAGTTCACTTTCAGGTCTTTCTACAAACTTAAAATAGACGTACTAGAATTAATCATACTGTTTTGCGAAAGCATGTACTAAAAAGGTTTCTTCCTGACGCGTAAGAAATTGCCAATAGCATACAACGCTACTTATCGAGAATGTCAAAGTCCCAATGAGGTGATAGGTCAGGCTTTCCAACAGCATGCAGGACGTGTATTCTAACACATGCTTCGATGGAAAGACTGCTCAAGAAGGCAGCACCAAATGGAATGTAACATTTTTTTGTTCCTGTTCACTGTAATTCAGACATTGGTGACATTTGTTTAAAAAATGTGTCTTTGTAAAACTTTTGACATAATTTTAATTATGTAGAATTGGATAGAGAAATGAAGGCGGCAATCGTCAATAGGGTTGCCCTATAAAACGAAATTTTTGGAAATGAAAAATTAATAGTGCATAAAAGTTGTCCAGTATTGTCGTAAAGAATAATCCCAAATGTAAGTTAAATCATAAATTACTTTCTGTCGCTGCAAAGTGTCCGAAGATTTGCTATTACACTAAATTATTGGTATAAATTGCATAAATTAAATAAAACGTCTTTATAATGTCATCGTGTGAAAACATTATGAAGTACCGTATATCCCAGCGTTTAACACGCTCTGGCGTATAACACGCATCCATAAATTTAGGATTGTCAAGAAATTAGTTTTCAATTTTCCGTTATGCATTTTATATTCGGTGTATAACACGCACAAGAAAAAATAAAGTCATTTTAAGAAGTTGAAAATGCGTGTCATACGCCGAGGTATACACGGTACTTATTTTTAAATTCACCACAAAATACAAACATTTGTAAACAGCAGTACAATTTTTGTTACAACTCCCTGATTTATTTATAAAATAAGTTAATTACACACACACAAGGCGCTGAAATTTACATTCACCCATCATATAAATTTGACTGCATTATTTTAAGTGTTTTTTAACAAAGAAAACATCTCTGAAACATTACTGAAAAATATTAGCATTCAAATTTTCAGTTTAAATGATTCTTATAAATAAAGCTAAAATACATACGAATGACTATTTTAACTATGAAATTAAACTTTAACATTTAAACATACTTATAACAATTTTCACAATTTTATCACAATTTTAAAACCCGGAGACCACAAATGTTTAAACCTTTAACGCGCAGTGTTACCGCTCTGGGAACACCAAATGCTGAAGTTTTGACTGTTGCCAGTCACGAAGAATAAATTTTATTTCTATAAAAATAGTTGTGGGTGACCTAGCTCCAAGAGAATCCTATACTTTTTAGCACGTCATTTCCCGTAAAAAAATTGTCACGATTATTTTTAATAGCACTGACATCTGCTGAAAAAGTCAAAAAAGGATCTCTCGATCTGTTGCATGCGATGAACGTTTCAATCGTCCGCCATCTTGCTGGTAGTGAAGTCGAGTGATGGCAATGGCTGCCCTTTTTTCAGCATTGGGAAAGGGTTGCGCCTCGAAGGGTTAACGAAATAAAACAATTTGCGGAATACACTTTAACTATGAAGTACTCGTGCAATCAAAGCTATGTAAAACCATACTACCAAAACTAAATCCACATTTAAAGTAATGAAAATTCTAGTCCTAATTAAAATATATCCTTAGTTAAACCGCTAAATACTTCTGCTACTTAAATCAAAACCGCTACATAGCTTTAAAATTTTTACACGCCCATTAAGTGAAAACAATATCTTTATCCGTTAAGTTCAGCGAGCACTCCCAAATGGGCTTCCCTAAACAAAGCGATTGAATGCAGCTTCCCACGCCACTGCTTATCATTCATGCTTTTCTGTTTATTTATGTAACCCCTCTCGCCGTCTTCTATTACCGGGGCTGTCGAGAGATATATTTCAAGTGGTTCTTGGCGATCAGATAGCCCGCGCTGCACACTTTTCACGCATGAGTGCTAAATGATGGGTTTTTTTTTTTTGTTTTTTTTTTTAATTCCTTTTTGAACTTTCTTCTTCTATTTTTTTTCTTCGAGCAGAGTTTCATTTTCTACTTCATGCCTTTCCTTCAGAAAATGAAAGAGTGGAAAATTAGGATGGGGGCGCATGCAAGCAATATCTTGGAAAAGTGCTCCTTCTGTATGCACTATTTGGCAGTAATGGGCCTGTATATATTTCGTAGCGTTGGCATAAAATTTCGTTATTTTAATTAAATAATATTGTTTCACATTCATACGGTGTAGAAGTGTTAGGGGATATAAGTTCCGGGCACCCAAAGGCAGGGTCACTGCAAAGATTTTTTTTTTGAGGGGAGGGATGTAAGGGGAGAAGTTCATATTGTGCCTTCAAATATTTTAGTACTAAAAACTAAAATAATACAAACGAATTCAGTATGCTATAAAAATGTTTACTACACAGACAGTGGAACCTCCACTCTGTATATGACAGTATATAACCCCCACATTGTACAGAATTATGAATTTTAATCTTAACATTTTTATAATTTATATTAATTTTTTACAATTTTGCTAAACTTTTCCTGAAAAACATATTTAAAGACTTTTTTCTACGTTAAGCCCCTTTTAAAATCTACCGAATTAGGGTGCAGAAATATGTTAGAGAGTATTACACGAAGACCAGTCAGGGTTTTGCATGAGAGCTCAGCTCCTGTAGTCTTTTTTTTTCTTCAGAGAATTTTAGATTAAATTAAAAATTTTAACAGCCTACATAATTGCTTCTATTGACATTTTTTATTAAATTAAATATAGCAGTGGTAAAACAAAAGATTACTTAATTTTTAAATATAAATTAGGTAATTAATGCTCAAATTTACAATAAAACTAATTAGAGCTCATGCAGCTATTTTGTTAGAAATTCAGCAATGAACCAGTATTTACATATTATTTCTTTCAATCTGTTTCGCTCTTTGTGGTTTATGACCGCAGCTTTGCTAATTCTTATTCTGTACATTAAAAAGAATTTCTTTTGCAGCTGCTCTCTTTGGGCGAGGCAATTAATTTTTGCTTTGTTCAGCAGTCTCCCAGAGATGTCATGATCGAGTTGTTATTCACTGACACGTTTTGGTAACCCTTTTAAATTTCTGCGCCTAATTGTTTTTGTTTACTAAATTAAATTACGAAAATCGCCAAGAGGGTGTATTTTGAAACAGTCCAATCAGCACAGTAAACAAAAATAACACTTTATTCACGGCTCGCAGCTCAATAGCTCAAAATAATACAAGAAACTTTAAAATACGCTAACTAAAATCATAAATAAACACAACATTAACGCTATTCATTTCACAGAATCAACCGTGCGCTTCAAAGTCTATCACTCAACTGAACTCCCCGGAGAACCCCGGAGATTCACCCAACTTAACCCCCCCAAAATTTAGGATGTTAGTGAAGTCGCGGGCCGTATAAGTGGGGATTTATATGGGATTTTGACTTGGATTATATGAATTCTCTATGTAAATTTGAAATTTTACGCGAACGGATCAAAAGCCTTGGCGGGCCACATTCGGCCCGCGGGCTGGGGTTTCCCATATGTAGCAAAAATACATTGTTGGCAGTCATAAAAGCTTTCTTTATTTTGGCGCTTTATCGCTTATTTTCTTTAATCACTTATCTATTAATTTGAAACATGTTTTTTACTGTATCCACCAAACTGAGAAAACGGCTAGGTGTAGAAATTTGGTTGCGGTGTCTAAAAGAAGCTCTTGTTCTTTTTAGATTCATCATATTCATTGGGAAATATTGTTTCGAATGTGCATCATAATCCAGGAGTGTGCTGTGTTTGTGTTTCTTGGGTTGATTCCTACTTTAACGCCAGACTCTCGCAGAGGTGGCGATCATTAAACATATGCAGTTACCATGACGGTTTTTTGTATTTATGTAGCAACCGTAAGAATTAAATTGCCACTTTAGAACAGCATGTTAGCACAGCATTCCGATATTTATTTATTTATCTTATGTTGCCAGTTAATGTAGATTTAATAATTAAGTGTCTTCAAATTCATTAACCATTGCGTTTATCGCTTTTGTTCACATTAGTTTTCCTCTAGTTCTTTTGGGAACGCTGAAACTTGTACATAACTCCTAGAGATCCATGACTGCAAAGCACGCCCAAAGGCGGCGATTTTTTAGGTTGGCGCGAGTGGAGGCGTTAAAATTGGAAAAGTCTTTCTTATTCCATAAAACACATCTTTGAAATCGAAATCTATCTTAAAATCGCGTACTGAAACTGTTTTACAATCTCCGCCAGGCATATTCCAACTTTACTTCACCATTTTAAATACTGTTTGGAATGGGCATTCTAATCCATGAGTGTGCCGCATTTGTCTTTCTTGTTTCATAAAACTCAAGTTGGAATTGAAATCCATATTAAAATCGACTACCAAAGCTGCTTAACAATTTTTACCAGGCATATAGTCAAACTATACTTCACCTTTATAAATACCATTTGGAAAGTGAACCATAATCTATGAGTGTACTATATTTGTCTTCTGTCTTCTATAAAACACTTCTTCGGAATTAAAATCTGTATTAAAATCGCCCACTAAAACTGTTTTAAAATCCTCGACTGGCATTTTCTTACTATACTGGTAATATATTTATAATAAGTTGTCGAGTTTTGATATCCAATTTAGCGATCAATTATCGAAAATTGCAAAACTTGTGCGACTTTCAATATTTTAACCCCCCACCCCTCCCCCCCTCCTCGACGTTATCTGTCAAACGCATTTGAAAATATCTTAACCGTGACAATTCACATCTACGATATTTGTCGACAAGATTGCGTAGACAAAATTCTGGTATTGAGAGAAATAGCACCCTGGTGCTAATAAATAAATCTTTTGTAAAAAACACGCATCAAAAGATACTTATGGCGATCGTTTCGACCAAACATTTATCATTCTTCATCAGAGTATCACTTCGTCTCACTAAACAATGGGAACTGAAAAAGATAAGCACAAACAAGCATGTTGCCTCTTAGAAAAAAAGAAAATTCGTGAAATAAGTATCTTTTTCCGTGTGTTATTTACACTAAGTTTTATTTCTTTTACACCTGACCATTTTAAATACTGCATGGAATACGCATCATAATCCATGAGTGTGCTGTGTTTATCTTTCATATTCCGTAAAACCCTTCATAATTGAATTTTATTTAGTGCTGAAGACCACAATTTTTATTTTTACTTTGATTGAATTACCATCAGTTGTATTTAAAACAAATAACAATTTTTTTTGCGGTTTAAAATGAAGACAACAGTAAAAAAAAATCTAGAGTTTGATTTCTGATTTAATTTTTAAGTTTTTAGTTATACACCTTATTAATTTTTCACTGAAAGAAAATCGTCAAAAGAAAATCTTAAAAAATCGTTCTTGAATATACACATACGTTTTTTCTTTCGTTGAATTAGAAGATTGTGTTTGGTTAAAAGAATTTACCGTGTGTCCCAAAAATAACTGATGGATTTTGAATATCAATTAAAAAAAAAAACGGAATGCGATAGATATGTAGCGTTTGCTGCCTTATGTTTAGCAATGAGAGAATTTTATCCCACCCAATTTCAAATTTAGTTAATATTTTCACCCACAGGTGCCGCTGTAAACTATGGAAAAATAAAAACGGTATGAAATTTTTGAAAGGACTGTAAAAGGACTGCAAAAAAATAAACAATGCCATTTTCAATGTAACCCCCCTTTGTTGCAACAACGTGGCGCAGTGTGAGGCAAAAATTTCCAGACATCCGTTCAAACATGTCACTTGGAAGGTCTCACAGACAGTGCAGATCTATTGCTTCAGCTCCGTAATTGTTTGTGGAGTTTGGCGGTATACCAAATCTTTCAGTTACCCTCAAATAAAAAAGTCGCGGGGCGTCAAGTTTGGTGAATAAGGAGGTCATGCCATGCCACTTCCTGTATGCATATCGTAATCCAAGGCAATTACCCGCTCACTGATATGTTCGTCCAGGAAATCAAATACT
Source organism: Cheiracanthium punctorium (assembly GCA_038373885.1). NCBI lineage: Eukaryota > Metazoa > Arthropoda > Arachnida > Araneae > Cheiracanthiidae > Cheiracanthium > Cheiracanthium punctorium. The sequence goes on from JAWZYV010015281.1 coordinate 933,555, forward strand.
GCAAACGCTCGATGTGGACGAGCACCATCTTGCATGATCCAGGAGGCATTCGAACAGTCGTCCAAAGCAGTAAGAATCCCCACAAATTGTTCCAGAATCCCAAGATATCTTACAGCATTTATCGGTTGCTCTCGAAAAAATGGCCCTATTTTCCTTTGGAGGAAACCTAAGCCCGTACCATGTTTTTTTGGTGAATGCAGGGATGAAGGTTTAGCAATATGAGGATTTTCGCTTCCCCAAATTCGCGAGTTCTGCTAGTGGACATAGCAATCGAGGTGAAAATACGCTTCACCTGAGAACATATGTTGCCAACATCGAGTTCACCGTCATCCACAAGTTGCAACACGGCGTTTGCGAAATTATAGCATTTGGACTGAGGGGTTGGTGTGCCTGCATTTTGTACGGGAACGCGTAAAGGCTATGGCGCATGAGACGGTGAGTGCTCATTCTTCGGAGTCTAGTACAAGATGCAACACGGCGTACGGAAGTTCGGGGCTGCTGTTGGATAACGTGCGGTACGGCTTCATCATTGGACTCTGTAACTGAAGAGCGTGTCCGGCCGACATTTCCAATACGGTCATCATTCACACCCCCGTTTGTTCGAATTTCTGAAATAGAGTCCTTATCGCACTGCCTGACGGTCCGTTTCTCACATGAAATTTTCTTTTACATGGAAACTGGGCCTCGTTTTAACGAAACTGTGTTCCAGGCAGTGGAACTTTTAACACAATAAATACCCGCTCTTTAACGGAAAAAAACATTTTGGTAGAGCGGACTGGCAATCACAACAGCACACGCAATCAGCTTGTCGACGAACTACGGAATGGCGGGCTGAATTACTTCGTTCTAACTATACTTGTTACAGATCGCCTGCAGCGCCATCTTGGTAGAAATGTTAACTAAATTTGAAATTTGGTGGGATAAAATTCCCTAATTTGCTAAGCATAAGGCTGCAATCGATACATATACAGTAGAACCTCGATTATCCGAAGTAACTAGGGACCGAACCTACTTCGGATAATCGAGAATTCATCACTAATCATCTAGTTTAATGTGTAGTATGGTCATTGACCAGTTATTATGACTATTTTAACTATTAAATAAATTAAAATTTTAAATTAAAATAAATTTATTTCTGAAACAAAAATTTACAATGGTTTAAATGGAATCTTCATCTGGTGTAAATTGGCCATCCTTTTCCGTGCAGCTCTATTCCGAAGTTTTCCTAAAAGTATGATTTCAGAGGAATCACACTGCTCCTGTTGTTCCAACCAAAGAAGGCCTTTTGAGAAACACTCATAAGCATCATTGTTACTGATCTTATTCACTCCAGAATCATTATCCTCTTCATCATCTTCTTTTGGAGATTTTCGGACTTCTGCTATTAATTCCTCATCATTGAGCAACTGGAAACCTGCATCTTCCACGCCGCAATTCAACCAATCTGTAATTTCTCTATCCCCACAATTTTTAAAACTTTTCAATGTACTGAAAATGCTTGAAAACTTAGTAGCACGATCTTTCATAATGTCTGTAGCATTTTCATCTGCGCCAGTTGAAAAATTCAGCAAAAGTTTTCGCTAACTTCATCTTAATGTCGATTGCGGCAAAGATTCCCACGTGTCACTGATCATATATATGCAGTATATATATTGACAGTTTTGATATCGACAGTTTTCCAAAATTCAATTATTGGAACTGCTCTAGATTCAGAATCTCCTTCAAAAAGTAATTTTCTGATGAAAAAAAAAAAAAAAAAAGGGGGTAGAAGAAACCGACTTTGGTTAACGGAGAGTTTCGGTTAATCGAGGTTCTACGGTATATCGCATTCCATCTTTCTTTCTTTCTTTTTTTTTTTGTACGAACACAAGAAGTTGTTTAAGTACAACTTCTTTAGTCGCGACTAGGGAGTAACTCAGATTTATTTTTCTGACGGAAGTAACGCTCAGTCAAGGAAGTATACTCCACGGCACGCGCGCCTGAAAAAGAACCGCGGAAAATCCTACATTTTCGACCGCTCGCTCCTTTCGCCGACTGCATTGTTGAAAATGCATTATCATTATTATCATTATTTAGTTTTTCTTGTATGTATCTAAATATCTCGTTTTGCCGATGGCAACTAGTTGTAAAATTCTATACTCTCTGAGGAGTTTGTGAAGATTTCCGTTGGGAAATAACTTTTGAATTAAATTGTTTTTAAGAGGTCTAACGCTTATTTTCTTGATTGTGTATCGTTAGATTGTGGCTAGTACTTATTTTCAGATATAGAATTATTACTGCCGTCGTGGTATTTGATGAACATACAAATGCCAAACGCGTTTTAAAATAAATGACTTGGTGCAGTGATTAAGATTTGGCGTCTGCTTACCAGAAAGCTGGGTTAGTATTTTGACTAACTCTTCATACGACATTCATCGGGTAAAAATACGGGGAACCTGTTAAGGAAAGAACTAGCAATTTCTCGCTGTTTCCTTGAGACATCAATCTTTATTTATATATCAATAAGCGTTTTGAAGATACACCCAACATAATATTTTACATGTAATCCCAATCTCACAGGAGGTTGTCGATAACCCTTATTTTTAGATGAATAATATACAAGGTTTTGGAAAAGCACAAAGAAATGGAACCTGTCTGCCATCGAACCCGAAAAGTAGTTGGAAACGTCAGTTTAAGAACACTTTTCCTGGATTCTAACCCAACTTCAAGGCAGAACAACGGTTTAAGAACAAGGAGATGGTACACCACAATTAAAGGGACAGTGGCTGCAAATGTACCTAAACAGCAGAGGGAAATTTTCGTTTAAGAACACTGTTGGAGGATCATACTTCGATCCCACGAAGGTAAATTTATAGGAGGGGACACTTCGCTTAGAAAGTTGGAATAACGCCATTATTCCAAACAGATGGCGCTACGCACACTGGGTAACTGCGCATCTCAGGTTGTTTATATTTCCATCGAGGAGAAGTAAATGGAGATTGTTGAATTATCAAAACTTCAAAAAATTAAATACATAGACTTATGAGCGTGATATATAGTAATTACTGGTTTCACATGTGTTTTAATTACATAATTGTCTTATAATACTATTTCGTAGTGAATATAGGCAATAGTTTCGAAGTGAAGTGATATTATTATTTGTAAAATGCCAGTTGCTTTGGCCGTTAGGCCATTAAACTCCTAAATATTATGTATGTCGTGTCTGTTATTATTTTTCCCAAAAGATGTATTTTAAGAAACGTTAGTCCCTAATAAACGGACCCTGGCTGCAAGCAATCCCAAACAATGGACATAAACTGCAGTTTATAAACATGGATACATAATAATAATTCGAAACCTACTAGCAGACGAAATCAACGCTTAAGAACACTGTGATAGAAAAACACAACAAAAATTACACTACCTGCATTCGAACCCCACAAACAGAGGAAAACATCAATTAAAGAACACAGTTAAAGTATAATACTAGACTACGGACATCCCCCCCCCCCATTGGACCCAACCTCCAGACGGAACAATGGTATACGAAAACAGTTAAAGAATAATACTACAACATGGACACTTCCTGGATTCTAAGTAATTATCATGAATGACCGATGATTCGTACTGGAGATTTTAATGTTAGTTTTCGCTCTCAAGAATCTCAGTCGTTAGTTGATTTTTTAAAAGAAAAATTTGATTCAACTATGAATACTTCTCGACTTCAATCAGCAACGCGTTTCAGAACAACGATAGATGCTGTATTTTCAAGAAAATTAGCAAATTTAGAGAGTTAAATTTATGTTTCACATTATAATTACCACAAACCTATAATTTCATACATAAAAATTATGATGACATCCAAGTACCTATTTCAATGAATAATATGAATATAACATTTATATAATCTTTGTAAAGTACATGAATAATAAATATAATTAAATTATAATATGATATTTATTTTAAGTTTAATCATTTCAGTGATATGTGTCGTAAACGTCAAAGAAGTTTTACTTCAATCGCGCGTAAAGATTACACGCATACACTTTTTTTTTAATTGACTTTCAAAATGCATCAGTTATTTTTCTGCCCCCCGGTAGCATTTGATAAATTAGATTATATGTAAATGAACTTTACAATGTTTAACATTTACTTTCTTGCCGTTACAAAGAAGAACGGTTTTTATTCTTTGCTGTTACCAAGGGGTGGCAGTGTCGCCAAGCGCCGGTAGAAAATGCATTAGTTCGACGGGTTACAGCAGGTCTCCTTTTTCCGTTGGCGACAAATCCTAATTGAGCCCACTTGAAATTGGTTTTCCATGTAAACCTTGCGGATTTTTTAAAAATTCACCATTCGTTTTCACGTTTAAATTTTTGAAGCATATTTTTGAAACTGAATATATTACATTTATATGCACATAACTATTTCTCATTGGAATATTTTCATCCTAGCTTTTAAAAATTTTATTTTACAGCTGTTTAAAGTATTTTCGGGTTTTCCGTACTTTAACCGTTATTTCCGTAACATTACCTTCAACTCTAAAATTTGTATTCCTATTGAAATGCATGCATATGTAAATATGCTGCAATTTTAAATGCTTTCAAATATATATTGAGAACAATTAATAAATAAATAAAATCATAAAATATTAGAAAAAAGGACATGGAATTTCAAACGCACGATTTCTCTACTCTTTTTCGTGGATCAACTTCCGTTCGGCAACCCCTAGCGTGAAGTATATAATAGAGTGAGAAACGATTCTTGCAAAATTAGACTGTCTGCACGCCAAATCGCCAGAGAGCAATTTTAGATTACGCCCGCCAGGGTCTCGGGAAAAAAAATTAGCCTTGCTATGATAATTTTTTTTGTTTTAATCCTTTTTAATCCTGTACTGGAGTTTCATACTTATACATGGAAAGCAGTATGCCGGATATAACGGAAACATTTATACATATCCTTCGATAAAAATGTTATTTTAATCATTCAAAATTTATTACTACTGCTATATACTTCATGAAGGAACTCTCGTTTAATCTCTTGCTAACTCAACCAGTTTTATCTTCATAGCGTCTTAAAATGTCATCGAATCTGTCAAAAAAGACATCTAAACATCCATACCGTAACACTAAGAAAAGTGGGAAACCCTCTAGTGCAAGTAGTACTGGTTTCCGTTTCGACCAAAATAACGGTTTTTTCCGGTTTCCTGTTCAGTTCCGGTTCGAAATCCCGATCTCAACCCATAAAACCGAACGGCGAGGTGGGTGGACGCGACCCAGGTTTCGAACCAGGCACCTTCCGTCTCCCAGTCCTGAGCGCTATGCGCTCGGTCACGGGTGGGGAGCAGCCAGCCATTTTGAAACGAACGCTCCTATATGTTGCCGTAGTTCGCTATTGTTGTACATTTAACAGTGTTGCAGGGTAGCGTTTCACGTTTTTTGTGTAACAATTTGCTTGCAACAATGCAAGCTTGGCCTGCCGAGGTTGAATGTGTACGGCAAGACAGGCTGTGTGTTGGGGGTCGCCGGTATCTCCCCAATCATGGTTCGTATGCCTTGTCGGGGAAATGGCGGTTGTAACTGGACGTTATTCGTTCTAAGGTGGTACTTGCCGTGTTGGGCAGCTTTGCTTGCTTTATGGACAATGGCTGGTGCTTGCATCCGATCTGTTGGCCTTGCTCCTCACTGCAGGAATTTCAAGGTTAGATGATACCGGGTCACCGGTATAACTGCAACCGTCATGTTTTTTTTTTTCTTCCGAGAAATGAGTTCGGTCTGATTTTGGTGTGTCTTTGTGCATTTGAGCCAAGTGTCGATGCCGGTGATCATGTTTCCACAGCTCGTTTTTACGCTACACGTTCGTGCATTTAGGTCTTTGACGTTCCTCAGCAGGTTCATCATTTTTTCGCTTTGCTTTGAGATCCTTAATCTCCTGAGAGTTGGAATCTTGGATGTCACTCCTGAAAATAGCTAACTTACTGAAACAGGACGTCTTTCCTGTCCGACTTGGTCTCACCAATGACAGAATTTTCTTCTACATTAGGTTCAATGTCTGTATGAGGTACTTGGTACGGTATCATTAGCCGAGTGAGTTTATTTAGTCTCTTGTTCAGTCTCCTCTCTGACTGCTTCTGGGAGCTCGACTCACAATCCGATCTCGACATTTCAGCTAACAAAGAGCATATTATTACCTTCATTGGGATAGATTAATTTCGCCGTTTACGCATATTAAAGACAACCTATACCACCAAACTCTTTCACTGCACATTCGAATACTTTTTATACATTAAGTTTATCCAGTAATGATAATGAATGTTTAGTACCTGGCAATCGAGTCATGCTCAGAATCCAAAAAATTCCTTAAGTGTAAAATAATGGGTAAGTGAATGGCTGGACTCTTATGAATAAACTTCATGATTACCAAAGATTTACCTCGCTGTTGGATCACTCATTTATCATCAGGAAAGCTTCGGTCGGCACTCAATGTTACAATGACACATACTTTGTTTTGAAGAGGGATGCTAAATACTCGAAGGTCGGTGCCATCAGAGTTGAGAAAAAAGTAGTATAACGTAAGGTGTCTCTTTTCCTTCTGACGCTGAGAGTACATCAGCGAAGATCCTGGCGGGTACAATGGGGCTTGTTCATGCATTCACTAACAGCGTGTTGATCATTTCAGAAATATATCTGTCCGTATTGAGGACGTTCAAATTCAGCATCAGGATTTAATTGGAAGCAGGGCGCGATTATGAACAACAGGAGTCCCGGGCATTGATGAATTTGGGGGCCCCATCTATGAAATTTGTTATTGGGAGACCTTTCGAGCCGGGGGCCCTGGACAAAGTTCAGATTTGCCCAAGCGAAAATAAGGCCCTGTTTGGATGAACTGTCAAATGAATGCGTAAACTCATCAAGTCTGTTATAAACTTTTCGCAACTTAGCTGTACGCTTCTCGATCATTAATAGTTTCAGCCGTCATATATTGTCAACAAAGCCATTGCAAAGTACGCGGATCTGGATGGCATCGAAGAAACAGCCGCACCATTTCATTAGGAAATTCGGGAATATCTATATAAATAAAATTAGAATTTTGTCTGCACATTTCTTGGAATTAAAAAATTTTGCGATTTCTATCCGTTTCAAGCACCCAGGAATCCGATGCGACCCTATAAAAAAGGTTTGTCTGTCTGTCGTTCTGTCGTTGTGTCATTCTGTCGTTCTGTCGTTCTGTCATTCTGTCATTCTGTCTGTGACGCTTTTTATGTTCAAGCATCACGTAAAGAAGACTGAAGCGAATAATATGAAATTGGGTGTCATGATAGGTGGTCACTAAACTTAAAACATAGGCGTCGAATTTTTGAAAAATCTTGATTAGATTTTCAGATTTTGCGAAAATCGTTTCAAACTACGTAAATTTGTGTTCGAGCATCACGTAAAAACGAAGCAAGCGAATGGTATGAAATTGGGTGTCATGATAGGTCGCTCTGTCATTTTGTCAGTGACGCTTTTTTTGTTTAAGCATCACGTAAAAACGACTGAAGTGAATGATATGAAATTGGGTGTCATGATAGGTGGTCACTCAACTTAAAACATAATTGTCAAATTTAAAAAAAAAAAAAAAAAACTTATTAGATTTTCAGATTTTTCGAAAATCGTTTCAAACTGCGTAAATTTGTGTTCGATCATCACACAAAAACCGAGCGATTAAAATGAATTTTGGTATCAAGATTGGTGGTCACTCAACTTAAAACATAGGCGTCGATTTAAAAAAAAATCTTGATTAGATTTTGAGATTTTGGGAAAATTCTTTCAAACTGCGTAAATTTGTGTTCGAGCATCACGTAAAAACGACTGAAGCGATTGAAATGAAATTTCGTATCATGATTGATGGTCACTCAACTTGAACATTAGGCAGCTTATTTTTAAAAAAATCTTCATTAGATTTTCAGATTTTGCGAAAATCGTTCCAAACTCCTTAAAATTGTGTTCGAGCAACACGTAAAAACGACTGAAGTGAATGAAATGAAATTTGGTATAATGATAGGTGGTCACTACACTTAAAACATTGTCGTCGAATTTTTAAAAAAATCTTGATTAGATTTTGAGATTTTGCGGAAATTGTTTCAAACTGCGTAAATTTTGTGTTCCCACATCACGTAATAACTGCAAAGGTGAAAAAATGCTACTTGGTGAAATGATAGGCGGTCACTCACCTTAAACTATAAGCATCTAAAAAAAAAAATCGATCAGATTTTGGGATTTTGCGAAAATCGTTTCAAACTGAGTGAATTTTTTTCCAAGCATTACGTAATAACGACTAAAGCGAATGATATGAAATTTGGACACATGATAGGTTGTTGCTCCACACAAAGTATAGGTGTCCGAGTTTTTTAAACATTTTTATCAGATTTTGCGATTTTGTGAAATTTCTCTGAAAATGCGGTTATATTTCTTCAAGCATCGCGTAATAACGACTAATAGGAAATTTGGTGATATAATAGGTAGTTGCTAATCTTAATTTATAGGTGTTGAAGTTTTAAAATATTTGGATTATATTTTAAGTTTTTAGAAATTCGTTTTAAAATGCTGAAATTCTTGTTCCAGCATCACGAAATAAAGACTGCAGGGAATGAAATGAAATTTGGTGACATGTGATACGTTGTCACTCAACTTAAATTCTAGGCTTCCAATTTTTGAAAAATGTTGATTAGATTTTGAGATTTTGCGAAAATTATTTCAATATGCGTAAATATTCGTTCGCGCATCACTAATTACGACTAAAGCGAATGAAATGACATTTCTTACTTAGTTACTCTCTAACCTGTAATATTTTAACAATACATAAAAATTATAACTTCGCTTTCTTTACTTTGGCCACATACTACATCCATTCTGTGTTCTCCCACAATGCTGACGAAAGTTCTTGCTTTTTGGAAATTTGCATTCAGTACTAACCCGTCAACGACGGGTACTTCAGCTAGTTGTTGAATAAAAATTTTCATGGGTCGCTATAAGGCAATCTTCATAGGTCATAAATCAGGTATGGACAACCTTTGGAAAGTTGCTGAACAAAATTTAGGATGTTAGCGAAGTCGCGGCCGTATAAGTGGGATTTATATGGAATTTGACTCTGATTATATGAATTGTCTATGTAAATTTGAAATTTTCCGCTGAACAGATCAAAGCCTTGGCGGGCCACGATCAGCCCGCGGGCTGGGGGTTGCCCATATGTAGCATAAATACATTGTTGGCAGACATAAAAACATTCTTTATTTTGGCGCTTTATTGCTTATTCCTTTAATCATATATCTATTAATTTAAAACATGTTTTTTACTGTATCCACCAAACTGAGAAAACGGCTAGGTGTAGAAATTTGGTTACGGTGTCTAAAAGAAGCTCTTGTTCTTTTTAGATTCATCATATTCATTAGGAAATATTGTTTCGAATGTGCATCATAATCCATGTGTGTGCCGTGTTTGTGTTTCTTGGGTTGCTTCCTACGTTAACGCCCGACTCTCGCAGAGGTGGCGATCATTAAACATATGCAGTTACCATGACGAATTTTTGTATTTATGTGGCAACCGTAGGAATTAAATTGCCGATTTGGAACAGCATGTTAGTACAGCATTGCGCTATTTATTTATATATTTTATGTTGCCAGTTAATGTAGATTTAATAATTAATTTCTTCAAATTCATTAACCATTGCGTTTATCGCTCATTTGTTCACATTAGTTTTCCTCTAGTTCTTTTGGGAGCGCTGAAACTTGTACATAACTCCTAGAGATCCATGACTGCAAAGCACGCCCAAAGGCGGCGATTTTTTAGGTTGGCGCGAGTGGAGGCGTTAAAATTGGAAAAGTCTTTCTTATTCCATAAAACACATCTTTGAAATCGAAATCTATCTTAAAATCGCGTACTGAAACTGTTTTACAATCTCCGCCAGGCATATTCCAACTTTACTTCACCATTTTAAATACTGTTTGGAATGGGCATCCTAATCCATGAGGCCTCACCATGGCACAGTGGTTATATGCCACTGAAAATTGTAGATGGCCGAGGTCTGAAAGTCCCGGGTTCGGGTCCCATCTCGCGGCTGTCGATCTAACGGTCTGGAGTTTTGGTAGGTTTTCTCCAGATGTAACGTGAATACGCGTTAGAACCCCTTAGAAAGTCCTTCTACCAAGGCACCCCCCTTTGGCAGATCGCCCTAGTGTTGCGTTTCCGTAATCACACACAATCACAACCTAATCCATGAGTGTGCCGCATTTATCTTTCTTGTTCCATAAAACTCAAGTTGGAATTGAAATCTATATTAAAATCGAGTACCAAAACTGCTTAACAATTTTTATCAGGCATATAGTCAAAATATACTTCACCTTTATAAATACGATTTGGAAAGTGTACCATATTATATGAGTGTACTATAATTGTCTTCTCTCTTCTATAAAACACTTCTTCGGAATTAAAATCTATATTTAAATCGCCCACTAAAACTGTTTTAAAATCCTCGACAGACACTTTCTTACTATAATCGTATTATATTTATAAAAGTTGTCGAGTTTTGGTATCCAATATAGCGATCAATTACACTGGGGAACAGCAATTTTGTTGTCTTAGAACTGTGACTTGTTTTTGAATCACTTTTAGCCCCTGAATCCAAAAATAACTGTACCCCCAAAATGTGCATAAAAAGAAAAATAAACTGAAAAGTTACCAAATATATAGTTACTGCAAGTTAAATTGTATTAATACACATAGAAAAACTTATTTACCAAGTGGTAAACATACATATCAAGACAAAAATTTTCGTTTGTAGCTTTTTCTGGAATGTTTAATCTGTGAACATTCTTGCTTTATGCTCCAACTATACTCAGCCATCGTATGTAGATCCCATTTTCCTTGATAGCGTGATTCCATGATCTTCAAATCTTGATGAAATTGCTCACCCTGCTCATGACTGACTTCAACAAGATTTTTCGGGAAATCAGCGAGACAATTTCGGTGTAATTCTGTGCTCATGTATTTCCAAGAAAGTCTTTGAAAATGTTTTTGAATCCCAACCAAGCATTCTGTCATTGTTCCGATGAAATGCTCATCTTTAAGAAGCTGGCGAATTCATGGACCATCAAACACACCAGCTTTTATCTTTCAAATGACAGATTAGGAAATGCCGAAACAGTTTCCTTCAATTGACAAAGCTTTAACAAATTGCTTCATCAGACCCAGTTTCGTATGCAGAGGTGTAAATATTATGTTCTTTCTGTTGACAAGTGGCTGATGAAGAATGTTTGGATCACCAGGTTTCAGGTCATACCTTGGCGGTCATTTCGACTGCACTCAATGCTTCTCACGAGTTCTACTGTGCCACATGCACAAAAAAACAAGGATACTTGGTATATCCACGTTGCTCGCCAAGGAGGAAACAGACCATTTTAAGGTCAACACAGATGATCCATTGGTGCACGTGACATTGTAACAAATCAACGACTCTATGTCTTCATATTCCTCATGCAAACATACTGAATGACCTATTGGGATTGCACCAAATAAATTTCCATTGTGGGGGAGTACACACTTTAAGCTCCGCTTTCAGCTATTGATGAGCTTAAATTCCCAACTCTTTCATTAAACCATGCATGTTATGGCAATATACAAACGCATCATCACTTCGAAAGTATTGCAGAAATGTACTTTCTTGTATCGAAAGTAGAATACTTTATCTCCTTTTTCAATCATTTTTTTTTTTCGTGCAGTCTTGATGCTAATAGTTCTCAAGCTTTTTTGGATAGCCCCAAATCATTTAACTCATGCTGCTCAAATCCCTTACGAACGGGATGATCTTAAATTCAAAATCTTCCTCATTGGTGTCACAGCAATAGTGTTTCCGGTGAACGAAGTTCGCTCTTGCGGATAGTGAAGAGAAGGTAGGTGTAGAGAAAAAACTTTACGTGATCGAAGAAAACTAACAACAGTTTTGTAATCAGTGTGCCCATCGGACTCTAAAACAACTTCATCGAAGTCAACAGAAATTATGTTAAAAATTGTTCCCCAGTGTTATCAAAAATTGCAAAACTTGTGCGACTTTCAACATTTTATTAACACCCCCCCCCTCGACGTTATCTGGTAAACGCATTTGAAAATATCTTCACCATGACAATTCACATCTACGATAGTTGTCGACAAGATTGCTTAGACAAAATTCTGGTATTGAGAGAAATAGCACCCTGGTGCTAATAAATAAATCTTTTGTAAAAAACACACATCAAAAGATACTTAATGCATGATACGATGGTTTCGACCAAAAATTTATCATTCTTCATCAGGGTATCACTTCGTCTCACTAAACAATGGGAACTGAAAAAGATAAGCAAAAACAAGCATGTTGCCTCTTGGAAAAAAAGAAAATCCGTTAAATAAGTATCTTTTTACGTGTGTTATTTACACTAAGTTTTTAATTCTTTTATACCTGACCATTTTAAATACTGCATGGAATTCGCATCATAATCCATGAGTGTGCCGTGTTTATCTTTCATGTTCCATAAAACCCTTCGTAATTGAATTATTTGGTGCTGAAGACCACAATTTTTATTTTCACTTTGATTAAATTACCATAAGTTGTATTTAAAACAAATAAAAAAAATTTTGCGGTTTAAAATGAAAACAACAGTAAAAAAAAAAAAAAAAAAAAAAAAAAATATCTAGATAGAAGAAAAATCTTTTTAGCTATACACCTTATTAATTTTTCACTGAAACAAAATGGTCAAAAGAAAATCTTAAAAAATCGTTCTTGAATATACACATTAGTTTTTTCTTTTGTTGAATTAGAAGATTGTGTTTGGTTGAAAGAATTTACCGGGTGTACCAAAAATAACTGATGGATTTTGAATATCAATTAAAAAAAAACAAAACGGAATGCGATAGATATGTATCGTTTGCGGCCTTATCTTCAGGAAATCATGGAATTTCGAATCTCAGGAACCCAATTTCGAATTTAGTTAACATTTTCACCCACAGGTGGCGCTGAAAACTATGGAAAAATAAAAACCGGTATGAAAATTTTGAAAGGACTGATGCAAAAAACTAAACAATCGCATTTTCAATGTAACGCCCCTTTGCTGCAACAACGTGGCGCAATGTGAGGCATAAATTTCCAGACATCCGTTCAAACATGTCACTTGGATTGTCTCACATACAGTACAGATGTGCTGATTCAGCTCCGTAATTGTTTGTGGAGTTTGGCGGTATACCAAATCTTTCAGTTACCCTCAAAGAAAAAAGTCGCGGGGCGTCAAGTTTGGTGAATAAGGAGGTCATGCCATGCCACTTCCTGTATGCATATCGTAATCCAAGGCAATTACCCGCTCACTGATATGTTCGTCCAGGAAATCAAATACTGCAAACGCTCGATGTGGACGAGCACCATCTTGCATGATCCAGGAGGCATTCGAACAGTCGTCCAAAGCAGTAAGAATCCCCACAAATTGTTCCAGAATCCCAAGATATCTTACAGCATTTATCGGTTGCTCTCGAAAAAATGGCCCTATTTTCCTTTGGAGGAAACCTAAGCCCGTACCATGTTTTTTTGGTGAATGCAGGGATGAAGGTTTAGCAATATGAGGATTTTCGCTTCCCCAAATTCGCGAGTTCTGCTAGTGGACATAGCAATCGAGGTGAAAATACGATTCATCTGAGAACATATGTTGCCAACATCGAGTTCACCGTCATCCACAAGTTGCAACACGGCGTTTGCGAAATTATAGCATTTGGACTGAGGCAGGCGCGTAGCCAGGAAAATTGTTCGGGGGGGATATAAACTTATATGTGTATAAATAGACGGAATTTCATCACTAATCCAAAAATTTCGGGGGGGGGATATATCCTGATACCCCCCCCTGGCTACGCCCCTGGACTGAGGAGTTGGTGAGACTGGATTTTGTACGGGAACGCGTGAAGGCTATGGCGCATGAGACGGTGAGTGCTCATTCTTCGGCGTCTAGTACAAGATGCAACACGGCGTACGGAAGTCCGGGGCTGCTGTTGGATAACCTTCCGTACGGCTTCAGCATTCGACTCTGTAACTGAAAGGCGTGGCCGGCCGACATTTCCAATACGGTCACACTCCCCGTTCGTTCAAATTTCTGAAATAGAGCCCTTATCGCACTGTCTGACAGTCAGTTTCTCACATGAAATTTTCTTTGGAAACTGCGCCTCGTTTGAACAAAACTGCGTTAAAGGCAGTGGAACTCTTAACACAATAAATACCCGCTCTTCAACGGAAAAAAAAACATTTTGGTAGAGCGGACTTGCAATCGCAACAGCACACGCAATCAGCTTGTCGACGAACTACGGAATGGTGAGCTGAAATACTTCGTTTTAACTATACTTGATACAAATCACAGGCAGCGCCATCTTGGTAGAAATATTAACTAAATTTGAAATTTGGTGGGATAAAAATCCCTGATTTCCTAAGCATAAGGCTACAAACGATACACAGATATCGCATTCCGTCTTTTTTTTATTTTTTTAATTCACTTTCAAAATGCATCAGTTATTTTTCTGACACCCGGTAGCATTTTATAAATTAGATTATATGTAAATGAACTTTACAATGTTTAACATTTACTTTCTTACCGTTACAAAGAAGAACGGTCTTTATTCTTTACTGTTACAAAGAGATGGCAGCGTCGCCAAGCGCCGGTAGAAAATGCATTAGTTCGCCGGGTTACAGCATGTCTCCTTTTTCCGTTGGCGGCAAATTCTGAATTGAACCCACTTGAAATTGGTTTTCCATGTAAACCTTGCGGATTTTTTAAAAATTCACCATTCGTTTTCACGTTTAAATTTTTGAAGCATATTTTTGAAACTGAATATATTAATTTCATATGCACATAACTATTTCTCATTGGAATATTTTCTTCCTAGCTTTTAAAAATTTTATTTTACAGCTGTTTAAAGTATTTTCGGGTTTTCCGTACTTTAACCATTATTTCCGTAACATTACCTTCAATTCTAAAATTTGTATTCCTATTGAAATGCTTGCATATGTAAATATGCTGCAATTTTAAATACATTCAAATATATATTCAGAACAATTAATAAATAAATAAAATCATAAAATATTAGAAAAAAGAACATGGAATTTCAAACGCACGATTTCTCTACTCTTTTTCGTGGATCAACTTCCGTTCGGCAACCCCTAGCGTGAAGTGTATAATAGAGTGAGAAACGATTCTTGCCAAAGTAGACTGTCTGCACGCCGAATCGCCAGACAGCAATTTTAGATTACGCCTGCCAGGGTCTCAGGAAAAAAAAAGTAGCCTTGCTATGACAATTTTTTTGTTTTAATCCTGTACTGGAGTTTCATACTTATACATGGAAAGCAGTATGTCGTATACAACGGTACTTTTATACATTTCCTTCGATAAACATGCTATTTTAATCATTCAAAATTTATTACTACTGCTATATACTTCATAGATGAACTCTCGTTTAATCTCTTGCTAACTCAACCAGTTTTATCTTTATAGCGTCTTAAAATGTCATCGAATCTGTCAAAAAAGACATCTAAACATCCATCCCGCTACATCTTAGTATAGTATAATCATAAAAGTATAAATCATAAAAGTATCTATCTTATTACACGCATTTCCTTTTAGGTCATCGAATAGAAGATTTTTTTTTTAGGTGTTTCAATTTTCGTTATGCAATACATTTATATCCACATCGCAATAAAATCACATTTTATTGAATTTTAAACAAATGGAGGGAATAAAGAGAAGGAAAAGCATACAAATCATTTACGTAAAAAAAATACGTTTGCCGAATGGTTTAGTTTAACTAATGTATCAGAAATCACAGAAATGCGATGATAAAACGTTATATTTGACTTTCCCTAAATTTTTCTGCTGAAAAATTCTGCTGTCTTCCGTTTATTCTTCAAAATTTTTATTCCCTTATTATTTAAAGTTCCCCGATCCGTCCATCATATCCTAAGGTTATACCCCCCCCCCCCCACTTTACTCCTTACGATTTCTTCTGAAACTTAAAACATTCCTTTACAGTCTTGTTGACTCCCTTCTGTTGCTCTGGGGAAGAAAAAAGAAAAGAAGCAAGAGCCACTAGCAGTACTCAGGCATTTCGATCGCCGCAAAAGCAATTCATATATCTTCTCTTGTATTTGTGCCATCCTCACATGGAGTGTATTGATAGTTTTTCTTGCATTTCCTATTATTGCGCTTAGTGTAGGTTTGAAACTTGTACATTTATTCTGGGTGCGGAGGTCTTTGTGTTTATTCCATCGCCGAACATATCTCTGCCCTTGTGTTCTGGCACACAGAGAACATGGTATTTAAAGAAAATGGATCGCTGCAATAGTTTGCAGATGTTCGATGCTTTGGTATTAGAAGAATATTCAGTTATTTATTATCTGATTTTTTGGAGGGGTTTAGATGTGTAAGAGAAGAATAAGAACTTTGTTTGTAGATCCTACATTTCTCTCTTTTATTATGAATGCATACGAATATCTGACAGTAAATGTTAATTTTCACATATTTGTTTTGAGGTACTTCAGCTAAGAATATGCCTAGGGATAAAACTTTTCAACGAAAAGTGTTAGGCAGAAGCTGATGACAGTCAAATCAAAAGTATAGTTATCGTTATGTAAGCTCATGAGTATATAAAAGATCTAAGAAATGGAGTGATTGGAGTAAGAAAAAGCGTGTTTGTCATTTTGAAAGCGTAACATTAAAGTTATATAATACTGTAACTGGAAGATATAGACAGTCTCCCAAATGCAAAATGAGCTAATTTGTAACTGTTTAGAGATAAAGAACTGTCTAATGACAGTGAAAATAAGATTGAAGAAACTGCAATAAAGAAGTTGAAAAAAAAAATCCTCCTTAGAAGATTCCGTACTCCCAGGAATTTATACCGTACGTGAAAAGAAAAATATTTTGCTGCGTATTATGGTTAAGGAAAACAAACGTTTCGAGGACAGTCTCCAATTTCAGAACTTTTTTCAGTCTGTTCTTGAAATATGAAACAAGAATCGGGGACAAAATTTTAATTAAAACAGTTATTTCTTACCAATTTAGAAAGAAATCAATCAGGTTTAGTTTATTTTATGAACATTAATAATGTTGTAGTATAATAAATGGAAGTTAGTTTGAGAAGAGTATTAAATTTATAAATGTTCCTAATTTTTGTTTCAGAATTGAGAACACAACGCTGATTTGTCCCCAATTCTTTCTTTAAAAATAATCTTATTATTTAAATTATTTCTTTTCTTAAGCACAACACATTAGACAAACAAAAAATATGTTTGTGTGCTAAATAATGATAATTTAGAATATTATTTACTTTTAATATGCATTACTATAAAAAAGGGGTGACCCACATTTACCCCATAGCTGACGCAACTCCAATATTGCCCAAGTCAATATTTTAAATAAAATAAATAATAATTAAATCTCAGGTAAAGTGATTATTTGAATAATTTCTAAGCTATTTAAGCTTACTTCATGCGAAATTAAATCATTTTATTTTTCATACTTTAGAAAATATTAAGTTGTTGATGTTTTTTTTTTTTTACCTATAATTCCCCCGCATGACCCTATATATATATATATATTTGTATTACATGCATATATTTACAATTATCTTTTACAACCTCGGCAGGGCATAACTTAGTTTTACTTTATCAAATGTTATAAGTGCACAAATCTGCATCAGGTCACACATGTTAATTATTATGGTTTATAGCCTTTGAGCTGCAACTCTTGGCAGTGTACTTTCTGTAAAATTGAACACTATCAGGAAAATAGCAGTACATTAGTTCATAAAATTATGCCCTACCGATTGTATATGGCGCGTATTGTGCTAATAGTTTTTTCATGAAGGTATACATTGTATTTTAATAAATCATGATGCATGATCGGTAAATGTTCAAAATATTTTTATAACATTGCCAATTTCAAACAAAGTAAAATTATTATTATTTTATACGTTTTGAGATAAATGAAAAGGATTTATATTTTCATTTTGTATGTTCTATACGTTCTTTTAACTTTTCTTTAACAGATTTAAGTAAACAAAGGCTGTGACAAAAATTTACGGCCTTATTCAAAAAGCACTTGACGTGCGAATCAGTCCAAACTCGCATGTTAAAGTCATAAGTAAGATATATGACTGATGACCTGAATATGGGTTTTAGAATTAATTCGCGTGCCAAGTGTTTGGTCTATAAGGCCATAAAAGTGTTTTCTTTTTTACTCATTAAAATATAGAACTTTTTAAATAGAAAACTATGCAATAGAAGTACAATACACAGTCTACCAGAAACTTTATGAAACACTCTGGTGATATTGCTGTGCGTTTTTTGAAATTATTTATTATGTAGTTCTACAAATGCAAGCAAGATATCAGTGCTGGAAACTGATTTATAGTTATTGCGTTTCTCGTGATCAATTTTAGTCATGCAGATAAAAATAGTTGCGTCCTTGTAATTCTTGATACTTTTTAAATATAATAAAACTAAAAATTTAAATGTAATCTTAATGAAATTTTATGTAAACTTTCAAATATTGGCAAATTAAAGAGAATTGAGGGTAAAAATTTTGTATTTACGCCACACCTCCTGTAAACAGGTTCAATTATATTTATACAGTACATATCTAACATATTTATCTATGCTATGAACCAAAAGATTGACAGAAGGGCTAATAAATATGAAAATATTTCAATTTTATATGAAAACTACTTTTTCTTAAAAAAAGCCTATTTTGGAAAAAGAAAGATGGTCATAACATCAATAAATAAGCACTGGCCAAATCATATTCAACAGACCATACTCTGCTTCATAACATAGCTAGTAATGATCAAAATATCTTGGCAAAATTTCAAGTCAATATCTTAAACACGTTGTGAGCTATGACAATTGCCGTAAAGAAAAGTTACGGAAAACACGCTTCTTCAGAAAACGCTTTGAAAGATTTTAATACTGTAAAAAATATTATCCTTCTGGTTCATTATTTCATGCATAATTTAGCTTCTAGTTACCGAAGAAACCAAAATAAAACTGAAATGGAACGGTTTTAGAATCCTAATCGTATGACCAATAAAATAAGCAAATAATTTTTTTTTTCGAAAAAATTCACAAAACAAGAATTCTTTGGGTAGCCTCATACCTTTAACGCAAATTGCAGGAAAACGAAGAATTCACCTCACTCACTTAAGTACCACAATCATAATTCAACGGAAAACGCATTTACGGAAGATTTTTCTTAGGAGAATAAACGCCCACTTGCCTCTTCAAGGACGCAAGTCATAGTCGACAGGTTTTTATAACTGCCTCAGAATGTAACTTTATTATTATTATTATTATTATTTCTTTCCCACATCGTGTTTCGGCCTGCTAGACATCTCGCATTGTCTGCGGAGTTAGTGGTAGGCGGTAAGTAGGTTCGACACCACCCTAAGATGTCGAGGTCTTACCGTTTCTGTTTGTTTATTAGCTTTCTTCTTTCTTTTGGTTCGTTTTGTTTTTTGCATACTTATGGTGAGAAGCATCAGGGTGACGCGTCCGTTTTCTTGAACTCAAGAGTGTTTTATCGTTCATTGCTTATCGTAGATTGTTTATGAAGTTCATAGGATGACTTCTCAAAATTCAATTTTTTTAAACCACAAGATATGAAAATTAAATTTCGATAATTTATAGCAAATGCAATTTTAGGATGACATTTGAATATGGTAAATAATATGTAATATTATCATATTTATTTTATGTACAAGGAAAAAATGTTTTGTTGAAACGAACAAAATTTTTTGAGCAAAAATTTTGATTGGCGCCATTTCAACTGAACAGATTTGTTGGTTTTAATAACATTTTTGTTAAATTATCTTTGAATCAAAAAAAAAAATTGTCAATTCAACAAAAATGTTTCTTTGAAATCGAGTCAACCAAAATTTTGTTGAATCAACGAAACATTTTTTTCTGTGTAGATTCAAATTGTAGGTAGTATTCTGAATGACACATTTTCTTTAACAAAGTAAACATTAAAAATTTTGAAAATAATTTCATTTTAAAACTAAAAACTTTTAAAATCGTGAATCTTTGTTTTCACAAACAGCTTATTTATTTTCAAAACCTGAATCTTGTCGCAGCGGAAATGTACGTAACATTAAACAAAGGTCTATTAAGAAAGTTTCTAGTTTGTAAATACACAGGCAATCTTTGAAAAAAAAATCACTGGATTAAATGTTGGATTGAAATAAATGCCAATAACTAGGAAGAGGAAAAACAAAGCTACAAAAATGAAAGATATAACATTTTAAAGAATTACACGTCTGTCGATATCTTCTTTTATTTTTTCATTGGCTTTACAGTATTTTGATGCCATTTTTTCTTATGATGAATTTCTTTTTCCTGTATATAAAAAATAAACCAAATTATTTGTGGTCGAAAGCAATATTTTTAGGATTTTGAAGGAATTTTGCGAGGAGATCTGATGCGTAACATGTGTATATTTTTCTTTCATAGGTTTAAGAAATTTCCTATCTTGTAAGGCAGTATTTAATTAAAAGTAAGTTATGAAAGTTTGTTTTAAGATTCTTTTGATACAAAATAATTTGAAGAAATGAGATATTGGCTTACATCTTATGGTTCGTTTAATCTTTTGCTAAAGTTGTAAAATGCTTTAAAAAAGAAAGTAGAGAGAAAATCTTCTTATGTACTTTGGTTTGTAATATTCTTACTGGATACTTACAGTATTATATTTTGAAAAGTAAAGGATATTTTTCTTATACATGATAGCATAAAGATTAATTTAGTCTCTTTTTAAAACAGCCATACTAAAGCTCGATTGGAAATTTTAAGTTTTACTTTGTATGTAAATAAAAAATCGACCCCCCTCCCCTAATAAAATGTTCACCTTGAGCTCTTCAGATAATAAAAAAACCCGATGCATGAACTTAAGTTTCGATTGTTTTAAAATGCTATATGGTACAAAAAATTTCAGTCACATAATAATTTTTGAAGAATGTAAAACTAGATAAAATTTTAATTAACATGAAAAAATAATTTTAAGAAAATGAAAACTGTATGAAATATTTCGATGCATCATATTGACAATCAGTGCCAAACTTAGTTGCTAACTTTATGTACCGATATAAAAAATATTTTACTGCCGGAATATTCGTACTTATTGAAAAAAATGGAAATTCCAATCCGAAAGCCTCAAGAGACATACATCTGCCTTCCTCATCATAACCTTTACATCTTTATTAATCATAGCACTTTCAATGAATGCTTAACCCATTTGTGCCTGGATATTTTTGCGACTTTCTTCGATTTTTACTGATAACAGAAATAATAGATAAATTTCTGATGTCAACTTCTTGAACAAGGGATAATTTCTTTTAAAATCTTTATGCATAAAAATCAAAATATCAACATCCTACTTGGTCATGTTAAAATATTTTGTAGAGTTGAGTCTCAATACTCATGAATAAAAGCTAGGAAAAATAAATAGCGTTTTCGACTAATAGCGAAAATGCCGTCCCAAAAAAGGGACACTAGGCATAAATGGGTTAAATAAATTTGGCAAATCACCCTCTCAACTCTGCGTGTGCTCTCTGTGTCTCCAGACTGTCCTCGTATGCCTCACTGTGTTACTGACTGTGCCCTAACTTTAACTTTTCACGATAAAAAAAGTCCTTACTCTTTCATTGAATATCTGTGAAAATTATGTAATATATTATACATATTTCACTCTTTTCTAAGAAAATCAATTGCATCATATATGTAGAAAGATACCAATTCCACTTTCAAAATATCTTTAAAACTAATTATTTCCCTGGCACTGACCACTCTCTCTAAATAACAAAACAAACGCTTAACATTTTTTTCTAATTAATAGAATTAATTTACTATTTATCATTTATTTAATTCAAAATAAATAATGCATATTCATTCATTCTCCATCATTTTTCTATAATTTAGTTTAAATATTTACTTTTATTAAATGCTTTTCAACCCAAGTCAGTCAAATAAAACTCAATAGCTCAATAAATATAGATAAATCTGTACCCGTGCCACTGAAAATTACATGAGGAGTTCGCTTTAATTGACTACCTTGATTTCGAAGCAGTATGCATCGTATACAAATATGCAAATAGTTAAAAAACTCGTGCTGCTTACATATGAGCATTAATAATCTATCCTGTGTGTTTAATATCTTGGTTGACCTATTCCTTCGGCGGGAAGCTGTAAAGTAGCAAAATCATCTAATAAATATTGGATTCTAATTTCATCTAATAAAATTAAAAGTTATAAACATTCTTATGGGTCTACTGCCAGTCCTCCATGAACTTGAACCCTTGCAAAAATTAGTTAAGTTATAGTGGCGATAGTTTTTTATTAAAATATTAGTTAAAAATGCTCTCTGGCACAGTTGATGAAAAGAAGTAATTGGTATTTAACGATGGAAAACTAACAATTCATATTTAATCACGGTTAGATAGGCAAAAAACGATAGGCAAAAAAAAAGTAGTAGGAAATCAAAACTAATTACAGTGTTTGTCGTGATTACTGACTAAAATTTTCAATCATGAATCCCTAATTGCCATTTATTATTAAGTTCACAATTGCTAATACTGGTAATTATTATTATTATTTGTTCATTTATTTTTCTTTTTGTGTGTGTACTTCTTTTATACGACATGAATTTAGATGGAATTCAAAATGGAATTTTCAAAAGCCGTATTTAATTTTGTTTCAACTTTTGGACATGTCTATTTTTGTAATGAAACAAATTAAATTAACGTAAAGTATTATCGTTACTTAACAGCATTATTTGGGGCGTATAAATTGTAATTGGGAGATGTATAAATTGTAATTTTTTTAGAAACATAGTTGATTTAAATTAGTGGGTATGTTTATATCATAAATTGTGACAATCATAAAGATATGCCTCGACTTTTAGTTGCAACACTCCAAAATTAGATAACCAGAGATGTGCTTTATTCATAGTTTCATAGATATAATTAAATGTACTGAAATATCTACAAAAACGGTTGATTAATTTATGTTTAAAATTTTATAAATTCTACACTAATTGCAACTTTTAATATGTATTTTTCGTTATTTAATCTAAGCACACACATGCTACTACAGTATGTATTTAAAAAAATATACATTTACAGTAAACTTTCTGCAGTATTAAAATCTAAATATTACTTATCATGCTTCAATTTCGAATATCTAAGTGGATGCAACAGAAATAAATTATACGGTGTATCAATTAATATCTGGAAACTTTCATTAATGGCAGAAGGCACCAGACATCTGATTTACAAACGACCTTTTGCAAGCATTTAAATTCAATCGATATAGAAATACATTAACCACTCTTGACAGACAATACAAATGACATCCTCAGAGGAATATTGCTTACTGTTAATGAATTGTTCGATAATTATATACATAATAATTGTGAATCATCAATTATAACTTTTATTCCCTAGGCGCATAGCTAGCTTTCAAAATTCACGCATACATCCATGTTTTAATTTCAATAGAGTTGTTGGCTTGTTCTGGATTCTCTTCAAAATCAGTGAAATGTAATCATAGCTGTCACAAGCAATGGATTAATGGAGTATTTTAAAAGAGTAAATAATTTATGGAACAATTTTCAAATCTTCTAATTGATGCATGGTAAAATGTTCAGTAAAACTGTACATAACTATAATTTAAAAAAAAACACACCAGAAAATAGGGCTACAATAGGGTTACAAGATCAAAAGAATTTCATCCACGAAGCAAAAAATAGTATCTTACATGTAGGGCATAATTACTACATAGGCCAACAAGGTCATGGCCTAGGTCCTCAGATGCTTCAGGGGTTACCAAGAGAATTTCCACGTTGTATTCTTAAAAAATAGCATAAAAACATATAGAGAGATGCACTATTAAATCGTATACCGTCTTGCAAGTTTTTCTTTACACTGTGATAGAACAAAAGAGCACAACTTCTGCGTATCAAAAATAAAATCCATGAACATTAAAGATAAAAAATTTTGGGGCGGCATATGAGCCCCATCCCCTTTTATATGGGATGCTTCGGACAAATATTTGTACCCTCTGAATATAAGAATCCACAAGCTATAACTGTAGACTAAGACCTAAGGGGCCTCCGAATGTCTTAGTTGGTCCTGTTTACTGACTGGTATGCGGTGGGCAAGGGTAAAATCTTAAAATAATCGAATGATTATAGAATGAAGGGAAATTTGTTTGTTTATTTGTGAGATTATGGCCGATAAGCTACGTGTGGGCTCTAGACCGAGAGGTGGGGTGCTCTCTGAGGGGTACGTATACAAGTATTTACGCTAGGATTTGGAGTAAAACACGGAAAACTCCGAACCGTTAGGTCATCTAACACGACCTAGTTTCGAACCAGGCACCTTCAATTTCTCAGTTCAGAGTGCTATGCCACTGGTGGGGTATTCAAAGAGAAATAAGAAAATATTTATTTTACATTAATCACAAACGAAAATGGGAAATTTTGACTAGCGATTTCTCGAGGTTCCACTAGTTGAACCAAATCATAAGTGTCAACTGAATACAAGTGATGAAATAATTAAAACTTTGTAAAATAACACGCATAAAAGGTTGTTATCGAATGCGTGCTTTATATGTGCAATTTTACAAAGTTATTTCTTCTTTTAAACACCTTTTCCATTTGAAGGGTTTCTTGTTAAGCACAAGTGATTTATGTTGATATTATTTGTTATTACTAAAATACTTTCTCGTCAAATTTTAATAGAAAGCAAAAATTTTAACAATAAACTCTATGCAGATTGAAGTTGCAATAGAAGATTTTTTTACATGTTGAGGTGATGATAATTTGATAATTGTTCATGATATTTTCAGAATCGTTAATGGTAATTTCTGAATAATTTTCTACTAAACTTTAATTTTGAAAAATTCGTAAGAGACATGACTGTTATATTTATTTGTTCGAGCAGAAATTGGGAATTGTAGTTGTAGCGTAAATATGCAATGTCAATTTTAGAGTATAAATAAAGTCAAATTTAGATTAATTGCATTTGGATAAATTAGTTACTGTTCATACTACTTCCCTTACTGTACTTTAAAGTGTAACGATGTGTTTCTGAACAATTCTTATCACAAGATGTCTTAGCAATAATTTATAGTCATATCTTTAGAGAAATAAATGCATAAGAATTGAGGGAAAATAATTCAAAAGATATCACGTACATCCAATACAATGTTTGATATTTAAAGCAGATAAATCAGTCACGCGTTTATTAAACGAGCCGATTATCTTGAAAAAGAAATTTTGTAGCTGCATTCAACTTAAACTTGAATTTATTAATAATTTTTTGAATATTTTAACCAAAATAATCTCTCTTTTTTTAAATCAAATATTATTCGTTTAAATAAGTTCCCCACTTGACGATGTGAAAGAAAAAAATACATTTTATTCCATCACATTTGATCCCAATTCGTCTTTTCAAAAATTGGATTCCACAAGGAAATTGATTGAAGTAAAATGTAAGAAATCATGAGCTATCGACACAAGTAAATATTTCTTCTTAGCGCTTGCATAGAATTCTTCAGTTGAATCCCAATGGAGGAGAACTTTTTTTCAGCAAATAAGATATCGGGTTTTTCAATGACCAGCTTCTTTTTTCCAATTAGTCAGTGCTTCGGAAAGTTAGAAGAGAAGCCAACGAATATTTTAATGGTTTTACGGGAGCGACTTTGACTTCTTAATTGAATATTATGTATATGAATTGAATTGATATTTCAGGGATCTATAGAAATAAATAACGTTTCAACGGAAAAATTCTTAATGGTTATTTTTTTTTTATTACTCAGTTAACGCAATCGGAAGAAAAGTACAGAGAAAAATAAACCAATTATAGTTTAAGTATTGGAAAATTTTTCTGCTTTTGTTCGTTAAATTCTAAAGTTGATTAGGATATTGTAAAATAGTCATAAACGAAAAAATATATTTTAAATGAAAAATTACTCAGATTAGAAATATATGAATATATGTATAACTAGCCGTGTCCCTATTCTTCGAACGAAACGAATATTTTCCTAACATGTTGCCAGTGACCGTAACTATCCGTAGCAAAACAGAATATCAAAATTAACACTATCCTCACAACATGCATAGATAAATTAATTTAATAAAACGTAAAATTAAACAAATTCATAATTATACTCAACATATACTTTTACTTTCGTGATAAGATTTATGAAAGTGTTTTGAAGGAACTTTCTTACCGGCAAATCATGACATTCTTGGTGTTTCTGAACAGTTAAAAGTTCATCCTTCATTTTTTTTACGAATTCGAAATGCATATAATAATGATAAAGAAGTGAGGATGCCTATACTTCCTAACGTCAGTCAGAGTCATGCGTTTGCTCATCAGACTCGCAGTTAGGTTCATAAGCTCCCCTGGCAAAATTTGAATTTTGCGGCCACAAGACTTTCTTTAAAGGAAGAGAAATAGCAGAAAATCTGCAAAAGTTTACAACTGAAGGTTGTGCCCCTGGCAGCTGCCCACTTTTACAGCCTCTAGCTACGACTCTGTCTCTCATACAGATGTCTGGGACCTCCCATAAAAGTGGATGTCTATATTATGTGTTGACTAACGTCGGAAACATTGTCATCGTCTAAAAGAGTATCTCTAAATCGGGTGTACTCCCATACTCTAAGCATTTTTTGATTTAGCCGAATGTACATAAATCTTTCTTACTCAACCATTGAATACATATCTAAAATATACTGATGAAAATTATTTTTTGTACGAATAATATTATAGAAGCTGGAGCGTCGTTTCATTATAAGAAAAGCATAAAAATTCTTGGCACTAATTATTCTAGTTGTTTGCATTCCAGTAGACGGGTTTGTGTACCATAGTTGAATACTGTACCCGTCCTTTCTTTGCTAAAGATGGTTCGTATACTTAAATGAATCATAGGATCTGTGAGCTTTTTCCGCATATAATTACTTCTGGATTCTAGGAAGATACAGGATGATCAGAATTGAATATACATTTTAAAAATTAATAATTGACGGAATGATGTAAGTAGAGAAGTAAAAATTTACACACATGTCCGGAATGACAAGGGGTTTCATTGCAACCTCAAAAAAGAAAAAGTTCAAAAATTGACCAACAGATCGCGCTGGACAGCAAAAAGTCAAGAGACGCTGGATGAGAATTCGGTGTAAGAGAAGTTGGAATAAGAGAGGAAAATAGATGCACCAGCAATCGCAGCATATTGACCTTCACAGAAAAGACACTGTTAGTGAAGCTGTACTATCAGAATGGGGAATCTGCTACTGTAGTCCTATCGTCATAGGAAGCGTATTCGAACGGGTAAAGGTCTTATGACAGGTTCAGCTGTGAAGAGAATGATTTCGAAGTTCGAAGCCATGGATCTTTTAGACCACGGGCCCCGTAGTGGCCGACCGAGCTCAAATGCTAATGCCTCTCAGACAGTTCAGGAAGAAATGGAGATTGTAGCGGGTTCGTCTACGCATGGGGAAGAGATGGCTCGTGAAGTCGCACGTCGGACTGGCATTCCATTCACTACTGTTTCGGTAGCACTAAGGCATATCCTCCGATGCTATCCGTACAAAATCCAGCGTTATCATGAACTAATACCAGACGATTTTGTGAAGAGGAGATCATTTGCGCTGTGGGCGTTTCAAACGATGGCGGGAGATGACGATGGGTTGTCTAACATGTTGTGGACCGAGGAAGCCCATTTCAGACTCCGAGGGTCTGTCAATTCCAACAACTGCAGAATTTGCGCTATCAAAAATCCTAGAACCGTCGTGAAAACTCCACTGCACGACAAGAAAGTCACGGTGTGGTGTGGATTTATCACATCTGCCGTTATCGTGGCCTTTTTCTTCCAGGAAATGCATGATTCTGGTTTTGTCACTGTTAGCATGACGGGAGAAAGGTACGCCGATATGTTACAGAATCACATCATCCCTAGCCTGGCTGATAAACACCTGCTGGAACAGACGATTTTTATGCAAGATGGTGCCTTACCCCATGGTGCAAGACGTGTGAAAGATCTCTTGCGCACGTCCTTTGGGGATGATCGCGTGCTGAGCCGCCACTTTCGTTATGCTTGGTCTCCTAGGTCCCCAGATCTCACTCCATTTGATTGTTGGCTCTGGCGTTACCTGAAGTCTCATGTCTACCGCGATCGACTGACCTCAATACGGATGCTAAAAGTCAACATCCGACGCCAGTGTCTCACCATAATTCCAGATATGCTGTACAGTGCTGTTCACAACATTGTCCTCGATTACAGCTATTGTCGAAGAATGACAGTCGACATGCTGAGCATTTTTTCTGAAGGACATCGTCTTTAGTTTATCATAATTTGTTATGTTAATTATTACGTTCCTTTTCACATGAAGCGCCATCTGTCGGCCATTTTTTGAACTTTTTATTTTTTGAGTTACCAATAGAGCCCCATGTCATTCCAAGCATGTGTGTCAATTTTTACTTCTCTACGTACATTATTCCGTGAATTATTAATTTTTCAAATGTATTCTCTTATAGTCTGATCATCCTGAATTTCCTGGTACATGATGATATCCAACTATGATGACTGGAACTTCTACAGCAATTGGTGCGAAGCGCTTCGACTGATACGTAAATTTAAAAAAAATAATTTTCAGGTTTCTTAATCAATTATAATTTGATTTTAGTTTTAGCGTACACAAAGAACCTCTATTCGATTTTTCAATGAATTAAAATTCTAGCATGCTTCATTATTAGATTTAAAATTATAAACGAATTCTTTAATTTAATTCAGAACAAAGCATTAAAATAATTTCCTGTAAAATTAATTTAATAAGATGGTGAAGTTTAACATCTTCAAATTCTCTTGTTAATTTAGCATGAAGAAATAATGTTCAATGAAACTGTGGCTCTTTTGAAAATTCATTTTGGAATTAAAAGCTTTGTATCGTGAAATTCGATATTTCAAAAAGAAAGAAAGAATAGAAAAAGAAAAAAATACAGATTTATTCAACAATTTCTTATATCCTCACTTTCATTTAAAATTCCATGTGCATGGGAGAAAGAAAATAGACCCGAATAAAAATAAGTCTGGAAGTTCACTTGCTTGTCATCTTCCTATAGCCTTCTCTCTCTAAAAATATCGAATTTCTCCCCATTTTAATAAACTGTCGTGTATTCAACCAGGATTTCCTTCCCGATAATTCAATATTTTGGATTTTCAGAAAAATTGTCCGTAAAATTTTTAATAGTTTAGTTTGCATGACTTTCATTTAATTAGATATTAATGCAGTCATGAAATGGGAATATTTGAAGAATGAGGTAAAGAAAATTTAATCATTTGCTTTGGGGAATTTTCTGGTTTGAACAATTATTTTTTTTTAATTGAAGAAAATTGTCTGCCGGAATTATAATTGATGTTTTTTAACATGACAAAATAGTTTTATAAAATTAATTTTATACATTATATTGAATAATAAATGGTGGATATGTATAACTCGTTTTTCCATTCCGAAGTAATTACAGTAGTTCTAATCTATATAAAATATAAACAAAATAAAAATCGTAGTTGCAAGTGAATTTTATATCTGTATAAAACTAAAAGTATTTATTTGTTTGAATGTATTTGCAAAAGTATGGGAATATTTATTCGGAAAAGCTACTCAAATTATTTAACATTAAACAATATTAAACAACCTTTTTAAATGTTAAACATCGTTAGAAAATTATTGAAATAAAAGAACAACAACAAAAAAGTTCTTTTTTACCTTTTTTAAAAATATGAAATCTACATAAACCAGTTTGTGTAAAAAAGTAGTTTAAAAAAAACTGATTTGAATATAGGTAACAAAAATTTAAAAATATTAACTGCTAAGTTTCGTGTAAATTTTACGCAAAGTAACAATCAAAATTTACAAATAGTGGCGAAAATAAGTAAACCGTTATGAAATGTGGAAAAAGAAAAAGTATGGTTTAATAATCTATTTAGTAATTTAATAAATAAACAATTTCTATTGTCTGTCTACATTCATAGAAGAAAAAATAATCTGAATTAGCATCGAAAAAAAAATCATATTCTTTTACCCACACGCATAGCCACTGTTTACAAATAAACAATTTTTAAAACTGATTTGAAAAAACTTAACATAACTGTAAAGAGAATAACATCCAGAAACATTAAGAATACTACTTCCTTGGCAGAAAGACTCATCTAAAATCCAATTCAACCCCGACAGACTCCTACATAGGTGCTATGCATTTTGATAGAAATCTCCGGTAATGCACAACTCATGTTCGAATTATTTGTTTATTTAAAACTTCTGATTTAAATGCTAAAAAATGATGTTCTCTGTTTTCAAAAAAGGAACTTTCAAGGACCTTCATACAACCAGAGTTTGCATATAAGCTCAACGTATATATTTCTTTTCCTTTCTCCCACACCGAAGACTTCTTTTTAAATTTAATTCTGAGTTATACACGCGATTGAATAAAACTCGATATTCTGAAGATGAAAGGGAGTTTTATTCAGCTACTTTTGATCTTTCCCGTTCCTTCAAATCAGTATCTTTGAGGAAATAAATTTTTGAAAAAAAAAAAAAAGCAAAGATCACCGACTGTTCGAAGTTGGCAAAGACTTCTTGTTTGTCACCCCCCTCCGCATGCATCCCTAGGCTTCTTGCGTGCATGTCAAATGGCGATTTTTATTTCTTGTGTTTATGTGAAATATAGCTTTTCCTAATACGATTCTTTCCGATGTATATAAATATTTCGAACGCAAAGTTATGGTGAAAGGAATGCTTTACTTCTTTTGTAAGTTTATCTTTAGGGTCTTTATTTAGCGTTCTATGTGAAACAGGAAAAAGTAATTTAACGTACAATTCAGATGAAATGTATCTTGAAAAGCAGTCTCTATAAGTGAGAAGAACTTAAATGAAAGTGTGAAGCTCTGAGAACTAAGATTATTTCGTACCATAGTTTATGATCATCTCATTTAATATGATTAATTTATTTTTGGCTAGGTGAACCTTCGATTATGCGCCAGTTTTAACTGTGGATACAGGTAATTTTATCTTTGTTACCTTACTCTTAAACAAATTAAGTAGCATTCCGAAGTATCGTACCAACACTTTGCAAGTGTGCCTTGTACTGTTTGTGGAAAAAACTATAAATCTCTAAGCTCTAAGAACGATATTCTTCGAATCTTTTCCCGTATATTTTGACATCTATGCGTTCGTTGTTCCATCAGAAATCAGCTTAGATAGAAATGGTATTAAACGCCAGTCTTCCTCACAGCTTTGTTTCGAAGTTATTCCTAAGCCAGCGGGAATAAGTACTTCTCTGTAATTTACTGTTTGAGTAGGTAGAAAGCAAAAGTATAAATTTCTGCTTATTTGAAAAAAAAAATTGTGTTATTTGTGAGGAAAAAATCACCAAACAAATTACTAAATCAAAAGATATTTTCTTGTCAAGTTTTGCATGAAAATAATATTTAGTTTTAAAAACAACTCGTATACAATAAACAATAACGTTATCCAATTAAATGTTTTCTCATTGTTGGATTTGGATCATTGTAGGATTATTTTTTAGATCTTAAATATGTAATTTTGTCAATTTTTCCAATAACAAGACAAAAGAATGTTTATATTTAAATATATTATCATTATCATTTCATTAAGAAAGGAATGTAAGAAACTTTGAAACTCACTCTCTGTTTTCTCATGCATATATCTACTTATGTAATGAAGCTTATGTTGTATAAAAAATGGACACCGCAGCATAATTAAATTTACACTTATCTGTCTGTTTTCAATACTTGACATGGATTTTTTTTTCATTTTTGTTTAAATTCTGCCTTTTCTGTCTTTCATAGAATTTCTTGAAAAGCATCTTCAGAAAGGATCTTTTTGCGAAGACGGCTTGGAGGACCTTATCTGCAGTGGAAATCCAGCTTAAAAAACAGCAAAAATATGCAATACTTCAAATAAATGAAAAAAAAGGCTCATTCCTCTTACCGCTAGAAGAAAAAAAAAGTATGGTTTTCTCTTTTAGAACAAAGAGGATTATCGGTTTCAGAAAGAGAAAACCTTAGATTCCAAGGGGGAAAAAACTGAGAGGTATTTTTTCAACCTCCTATGTCTAAAATCTTTCTTTCCATTCCCTTTTGTGTACGCCTTTGTGGCCATTGGGCTATGCAAAGAACGATATAGGATTTCACTAGGCTCTTTCTTAGTGTTCAAAAATTTATTTTCTTTGAAAATACTCCCATAGCCATGAAAAGTTAGAGGAAACTACAGACTTCCTTTGTTGCCCCAATATAATGTTTTCATCTGTATTACACGAATATAGATCAGACAAAAAATATCTGATGTATATAATTTGTTTTCGTTACACTCAGTCGCTTTAACAGAATTAGTAGCATAAAAAGTAACACACAAAAACTTAACTGAACTAAAGTATTCATATAAGTAATGGCCGATTAGTTGTAACAATTTTAATAGAATTACATTTAATTACGAATTGTCCATTGGAAAACTTTCAAATAAGAATTTTAAAGATTTCATTTCTTACATAATTCTTGTGTTGATTTTCGTAAAGTACTTAATATATATATATATATATATATATTATATTAGAATATTTCAGCCTGTTATACATATTTTTCATATACTTAACTTGTTGATTTCTGGAAATGTATTTTGAGTCTTCATAAATCAATCATTACAACTTATATAACATATCACAGTCTACGTTTCAATACTTTCTAAAAATTTAGATAATAAATATCCTTGCAATTATTTATTTACAGAGCATCCGATTCCCTGAAAATAACTCATAGTGACAAAATGGATTATCGATATGCATACTTTATAGTAAAAAAAAAAAAAAAGCTGAAAGCCATTTCTCCGTACGGGAGGAAACAGGAAGCAATATTAGTGTCATCCTTTTTTGGGGATATATATTTTGGCTACAAATTAATCTCTGAAATTATTTTAGATATTTACTTCATGGCTAGTCATTGATATACATGCTATTTATCGAGCCGAAAAAAGTCGCCAATTACAAAATCGTTATTGAAGGAAGTTTAATTTGAATCGGAACTACCAAATTTTTTCGCTCCTAAGGTTGACATCAGAATAACTAATCTAAACTTAAAATTAATAAATTTGACTTTTCCTTTGTGGAACTTAGTAGTTAGCTGCTTAATTTAGGCCTTCACGCATGGATCTAAATACATAACAGAAAAAAGAAAAAAAAATTATTTCAAGTAATGCGTCATCAAATATGTCCAACTCTGCTAGGGATTTTAATGATATGCGTGCTTAAAAAGAGATTCTCTACCAGAAAATGGGAATGGGTTAGTTGCACCGGCGAAAACAGAAAAGTGCGAGTTGCACCGCTGATGAATTTAATCCATGCGCGATTTGCACCCTTGAAACGACGGGAAGAGGGCAATCATAGGGGAACCCTGCGATATCGCAAAGGGCCAGTGGTAGCATGTTTTCGAGAGTCCCCTACAGCTGTGGCCGGACCAAGTGATTTTTTGGAGGGTTTCGTAAAGGGCCAATGTTAGCACATTTTCGAGGGGGGAGCAAGATAAGGATTCCGGTGCAACTCGCCCATCGATCCAATTGATAGCTGTTGACGCGGGTGCTGGACGAGAGTCACTAAAATAAGAATTATTTTAGTGACCCTCGTCCACTAAAATAATTCTTATTTAATAAAAAGTAATTTCAATGCATTTAATATTTGTATACTTAGACAAAATATTTAATTTCATATTGTATATTTAGCATTACACTTACGGTAACACTAGAATCATTTGTTGTCACTAAAATTTTAAAATTCAACTATCGAACAAAAAGTTAAAGGATTTATATTGTTGTTAGGATCAGAAATTAAAATAACATAAATGTGAAACATATAGAACATTACTTACAGGCGCTTTAAAAATAGCCGGATTTTTAGTGCTGTTGAATCTGTTTTGCATTTTATCCCCTTCACATGTGTGGTAACATTTCTAGTCTTCTAAAAGAAGCAGCAGTTTCTATTATCAGAAAAACCAGAACCGTTTTGAGAACCTTAGCCTCACAGATGAAACCTATACTTAAATAGGTAGCCATGGCTTCTCGCTAACGTATAAAAACAATTTTTTAGATGTTAGATTAAAAAAAAAAGATAAATAAATAAATGCACGCAGCAAAAGGAGAATAAAATGTGAAATTTTCATTATTTCATTTTTAGTAGATGATATTTTTAAACAAGGGGCGAATAACTAGCCTTGTGGCTTTTTTTGCACCGAACAGTCACAAAAGATTTAAAATGAGAATTTGAGGAGATATTTTACCAGATGCAAAGGATTGACATCACAATTTGCAGACATAATTGGATTTCTAAAGAATATTTAACTTGTGACATCAAATTAGCACCACTTTCACTAACGACACCTAACTTTGTAACTGAACTGGTTCACCCTTTTTTCTCTCGGATATCAAGGGAAGTTTTCTAGAGCTCAAAATGACAAAAAAATCGCTAAAAATAAAGGAACGAGTGGAACTTCAGATTTTTAATATAGCCTAACTTTGTCTTCTAGCTGCACAAAATCTCAGTGCCACGAATCCGATCGCTACGTGTTGAAAACACATAACCATATCGTTCATGTGCTGCATCAACGTCCTAACTCAAAAATATTGATTTTTTTATCATGATACGACCGTAGGGATAAATGCAATGGCGTGAACTTTTAACCCTTTAACGCGCAGTGATCCCACTCTGGGAACACCCAACTCTGACGTTTTGACTGTTGCCAGTCACGAAGAATGGATTTAATTTCTATAAAATTAGTTGCGGGTGACATAGCTCCACAAGAATCCTTTACTTTTTAGAACGTCATTTCCCGTAAAAAAAATTGTCACGATTATTTTTAACAGCACCGACATCTTCTGAAAAATGGAAGAACGCGAGAACAGCTGGATCGATTGCCCAATGCTGAAAAAAGGGCAGCCGTTGCCATCGCTCGACTTAACTCCCAGCAAGATGGCGGACGATCGAAACGTCGCCAAATTTGACGCAGCTGGCTGTGCTCGCGCACAGCCAGTTGCGTCAAAAAAGGGTCTCTAGATCTGTGGCACGCGATGAACGTTTCGATCGTCCGCCATCTTGCTGGTAGTTAAGTCGAGCGATGGCAACGACTGCCCTTTTTTCAGCATTGGGAAAGGGTTGCGCCTCAAAGGGTTAACTGACATAACCGTGAAATGCAGGTAGTATCTTTTTTCGTATGGTTTTATATACAGGATAGAAGAACGGGAGAAAGATGGTTCTTTATTCTTAGTATATATAATTATATTTATTTTTTGTTATCGTGTGTATTTTTCTGTAGTCACTTTATTAAAAAAAAGGTGTTTTATGAGAGATCATTTGAGTTAGGATTAAATGCCGTTCACTATAGCTATTACAGGATCCTCTGTGATTTATAATACATTTTAATTTAGATAAGAATTACATATTTATGCCATAGAAGTGCATAATATGGTCATAAGAGTAGATATTAAGCAAAATATGAACGACCAAAATATACTACAAAGCATGAACGAAAATGCTTTCCATTTGCTTTTACAAAATGTGATAGGAGATAATAGATATCCCTATAAAAGAAATCAATGGTTTTATATACAGGATAGAAGAACGGGAGAAAGTAAAGCATGAACTAAAATGCTTTCCATTTGCTTTTACAGAATGTGATAGGAGGTAATAGATATCCCTATAAAAGAAATCAATTGACTGCGAAATGTATGATAAAAAACCCATTAACAAAGTTAGTTAGGATAAAGAAAACATTTTGCGGTCAATAGGGAGACGAAAAAATAAAAGAAGTTTAACATAAATCTAAAGCCACAAAGTCTTACTAGCGCTGAGGTTCGCTATTCATAACAAGGGAATCTATTTGATGCCCCATTTTTATGGAGAATAATACATGCATTAAACTAAATTTAGTTAATTATATTTCATAATTTATTGTATTTTCTATAAAAGACATAAGTTATACTCATAAATAATTACTTGACATACTTAACACTAATTTTTTAAAATGTACAGAAACAGAGCAAGGCTTGTCACAATCCATGTGAAAGTGCTAATGCATTTTACATTTTGCGGAAGAAAACATTAGTTTTTACACAGTATGTTACCTTTAGAAACAGCAATGCTTCTTTATTGTTTTTAAATAGCAACTATTGAATATTTTAAGCTTTCATTTACTGTCAGTATTTAAAGTAATTTTTAAACAGTTGACTTTACTGTTTCTTTTTTGAAAGCGCATAATTCCTGCTTAACTCTGAATAAAAAAGGGCTTATTTGCATTTAAATACATTAATCTTTTCTTGGAAATTTCTCAATTTACCTCACCTAACTTTTAAGTATTGTATTAGAGAGTTCTTGGAATAGATTGATTAAATGAGAAAAGGAGATTTTTGTTTTCTTTTATTATAATTTAATCCGTTTTATAAATAGAAAAATCAACCATCTTTTCTGGATTGCATGAATTTACTTGTAAACTTAAACTTAAATTAATTAAATTGAACTAAGATTGTAAATAGCCCCATACGTGCAAGTATAGAAAAAATTAAAGTGTGGATCCTTTGTACCATTCGAAACGAACAATATGGTATATTTCTGTACGCACTTACTTATGGCTATGTGTGTTTGAGAAAACCCACAGACAAGCAAGGAAAAGTCTGGTTCCATTCAAACATACTTGCTTATTTATTTCTGTTTTTCTTTTTTTTTTTTAAGAAAAAATCTGATGTGTCCAACACATGACTTCCTTGCACGTCCATTAGATCAAAAATATTTTCGACGCACTTCCTCTAAATTTATTTGTTTGAAAGAGATAAAATATCAATAATAGTAAGGTTTAGCGATTTCTAGCGAAATATTTCGATATCGCCAAGCTGAGTTCAATTTGAAAGATTTCCTTCTGACACTTTATTTGGCGATATTTCACCAAAAGCCGACAAACATGAGATAGTCAGCGAGATTTTGGGGATAGCCAGTCATTGACCACAGACTTTCAATGAATTGAATGCATCTATACACCTCAATGTATTCAAAGTCATTTGGCTCACCATGTAAATAAATTCTCAGTCGATTGCTGTCAAAAAAGATATTGAAAACAGTTAGATATTACAATAGTTCTAAATACAAAGTTAAAAAATCTACAGGTTAAAATTTTAGAGTTATACAAAATAGGAAATAATTTTTGGCGCCAAATTTGGCGATATTTCGGCGAAACTCGTCAATGTCGACGACATTTGGCGAGATTTTAAGCATAAACCAAACAATGACAGATTATCGCCAAATTTGGCGATATTTCGCCAAAACTCGCCAAGAACGATGACAAATGGCGATACTTTGGCCATGGACCAAATGACTGACTATCGCCAAATTTGGCGAAATTTCGCCAAAACTCGCCAAGGTCGAGGACAGACGGCGAGATTTTGGGCATGTACCAAACAATGACTGTCTACAGTTGTATTATAATGAAGATGTCCATAGACATTAAGGTACTGAAATTCTTTTCGGTGGTCCTGTAAATAAACTCTCCAGTAGATTGGAACCAAAAATCGAGATGCACAACTAGATGTTACAACATTCTTATATATGAAATTTCATAATAGTTTTTGAGATTTGAGAGTTAAATATGCACACACGTACACCAAAAGTCGCCAAGCTTGGCGAGTTTTGGCATAGTTCTTGAGGGAGGCACGTGACCGTGGTCGGACCATTACCTAACTTATGTGATAGGACGGTATTGTGCTTGAAATGGATGAATGCCCCTAAAATTGCTATTGACCGTAATGTATTGGAAATCTTTTGAGTGTTCCTGTAGCAGAACTATAAATGATAAAGACACTTTTTTTAATGGAGAAATTCATTTTCTAACTCTTTACAGCATATATCACTTCTGAGTCGTTTGAAATAGCCCAATACCTCTAAAAAACGCTTTCATGAATTTCGGCCCATAGAGCGTAATGTATTTCGAATCTTTTGGGCGGTCCTGTAGATAAACTATTCAGTCGAATGGAACCGAAAGAGGAGGTGCACAACTAGATGTTACAACAATCCTAAATATAAAGTTTCAACATTCAACGCCTAACAGTTTTTGAGATATGCGAGTTTAATGAATTTCGGCCCATTGAGTGTAATGTATTTCGAATGTTTTGGGCAGTCCTGTAGATAAACTATCCAGTCGAATGGAATCAGAAGGGGAGGTGCACAACTAGATGTTACAACTATCCAAAATATGAAGTTTCGACATTCTACGCCTAATAGCTTTTGAGTTAGGCGAGTTTAATGAATTTCGGCCCATAGAGCGTAATGTATTTCGAATCTTTTGGGCGGTCCTGTACATAAACTATCCATTCGATTGCCACCAACAGGGGAGGTGCACAACTAGATCATAGAACAATCCTAAATATCAAATCTCAACATTCTACGACCCATAGTTTTTGAGATATGCGAGTTACATACATACGTACGTACGTACAGACGGCATGGAAAAACTGGCCACAGTAGACTCGCCACTGGTCAAAATGAGTTGCAGACGCGTTAATATGATCGTGCATGCTAGCCTACGATGAGATGCATCGAAAAAAATTTTTAAATTAAATTTAGAGGTAGTCAAAATCGATTTTTATGTCGAAATTTGGCCCCCAAAATTTTTCGGGATCACATTACTTCCTTATACTACGTACAAGGAAGTAAAAACTAATTTTAATAATCTTTATATTTTTCTTGTTTTAATATTTACTGATACTTTTTCAGGTATAGTATTAAAATTATTTATTCATGAACTAATACTATTATCAAGAGAAATATTATTTCATAAAATTCATTCATTTAATGAACGATACAATTTTTATTGTTACATGTAATACACGTTTTACACGTTTAAAGTGTTTTAAAAATGTCTTGCATAAAATTTATGTATACGGAAAAGAGAGGGGAAAATAATACCGCGACATCCGAATTTTACATCGAAATTACCAAAAACTTTTTCATCTAAAATTAGTGCTATATTTACAAAATTTAATCTTTATATTTCTTAATAGTCCAGTCATTTGGTAGTTTTACCTGGAAAGTTTTCCGGGAGTTTTGAATGGTTATAAATGGGCAATTATATAGATTTCCATGTGCTCTTTCCGAATTTCAACTTTGGCCCCTCGTATCTTTGCCGCTCGCGCCGTCATATTCGAAAAATGGCGCCCAAAAGCAGTTTTTTGAGAATGTCTCCTTTCCGACTCATTTCGCGAAAAAAAAATTACATAAAAAGAAACTAGAGAAAATTTCCTACAATTTATGTAATTACCTTTTTTTCGTAAAATCAATAGTTTTGCCGTACGAGCGCCGCAAAGTGTAGTTCAGTATGCGTTTTGGGCAAAAAACTCATCTGCACACCACCTTGTGAAGTAGAGTAAGCGGCGCGGTTATTTTTTTAAATCATGGTATCCCTTGTAGGCCTAATCTATGTGAATTTAGCTAATCTAAAATTTAGGGCATTCTCCTTCGCTTCGCTGTTCTTGATGGACCAGGTGTTGCGAGTTTGTTGTCCCTAGTACCGATCGAAATGTCAAAGCCTGAAATTTCTTCCCCATCAGCCGCGATGGGATTATCAGTTTCATCGCAATCCTTTTCGTTATGGATTTCACCATACGTTTGCTCGAAAATAGTCTCCAATTCTTCCTCTTCATCGCTATCTTGTAATGGAACTTGCGAGTTATCACAGGTACCATTGCAATTCGTGTATATAACGGAGCTTTTTAACCTAGCCTAGGGTACTTACTACCGGAAGATGTAACAAACCGCAGTACCAAATATGCGAGCGATCTCGACGATCACGTAAAACTGCTTCAGTAGACATACTTTTTGACGAGTCGATGATCCCAACTGTGTCACAAAATAAATTCCAGCTCAATGATGCAAACAAGAGCCGCCTCAATGGAATGTTGAAGACAAAATTTGAAGCTGAGAACTTCATGGTCAAACAAGCCACAGAAGATGCAGATATGCTAATAATAAATACCGCAATAACTCTTTCATTGGCTTTTGATTTCGTGCTAGTTGTTGGCGAAGATGTAGATCTTCTTATTCATTTGACGGCTCTATCGCGACGCGTTAAATCATATATATTCCCAAACCAGAAAAGAAAAAATTTCGCAACAAATATATTCAACAAAAAAGTACCATGGATAAACCAGCCGGTAATCATATTTTATTCTTGCATGCCTTCAGCGACTGTGATACAACATCAGCATTATTTAATCAAGGAAAAATGAAATTTATTAATGTACTCCGAAAAAATCCAGATTTAAACGTGGTTATCCAGGTATTCGAAAATCTGAATGCTGATCCAGAGAGCATTGCTAAAGCTGGAGAACGCTTCCCTCTTGAATTATACAGTTACAGTAATGGTGAAAAGTAAGAAAAGTGTGTTTTTAAACAACTATAGATATGTATGCTTCACAACATCAGCATATAAAAGTAAATTTAGTATTGCGTCGTTACCACCAACAGAAGGAACAAGACAGCATTCCCTCCGAACCTATCATCAGGTTCAGTAGTGGTATGGGAATGAACAAAGTGCAGAGCAATGGGGGTGGAAAAGAAACAAGGACGGGCTAATTCCTGTCACCACACTCGAGCCCCCCAGCTCCTGAAAGCTTGTTAAAACTTATTTCTTCCAAATGCGTAAAGAGATGCAGAAATGCCTGTGGATGCAGAAAGGCTGGGTTAAAGAACTCCGTTATATGAACGAATTGCAATGGTACCTGTGATAACTCGCAAGTTCCATTACAAGATAGCGATGAAGAGGAAGAAGATACTATTTTCGAGCAAACGTATGATGAAATCGAGAACGAAGATGATTGTGATGAAACTGATAATCTCATCGCGGCTGATGTGGAAGAAATTTCGGGCTGTGGCATTTCGATCAGTATAGAGACAATGAACTTGCAACACCTGGCCCATTAAGAACAGCGAAGCGAAGGAGAATGCGCTAAATTTTGTATTAGTTAAATGCACGTGGATTAGGCCTACTGGGGATACACACACACAAAAAAGCCGCTTACTTTTTACCCCACAAGGTGGTGTGGAAATGAGTTTTTTTGGCCAAAACGCATACTGATCTGCAATTTACGGCGCTCGTACGGCAAAACTATTGATTTTACGAAAAAAAGGCAATTACATAAATTGTAGGAAATTTTCTCTATTTTCTTTTTATGTAATTGTTTTTTTCTTGAAATGAGTCTGATAGGAGAT
Source organism: Cheiracanthium punctorium (assembly GCA_038373885.1). Taxonomy (NCBI): domain Eukaryota; kingdom Metazoa; phylum Arthropoda; class Arachnida; order Araneae; family Cheiracanthiidae; genus Cheiracanthium; species Cheiracanthium punctorium. The sequence continues at coordinate 974,924 of JAWZYV010015281.1, forward strand.
ATTGTACAAAAACTGCTTTTGGGCCCCATTTTTCGAGCATGGTGGTGCGAGCGCCGTAATAGCACAACAGTCCCCTGTGACTGAAATGCGACCACACAATACTGTCACAATAGAGTTACAAACAGTCGCCGCGACTGCGCAGCAAAGTCACGCCAGGGTCCCTATGTCCTCTCGCTGTGTAGTCGCATTGTTACCGTTCAGAGAAGTCACGATGGGACAGTTTTGCGACAGCGAAAAAATTCGGGGAAAAAGAGTTACCGAAAATATACACCAGATGGCAGCACCAAACTCTCAGGCAAGAGAAAGCTGAGGTCCAGAATCGAACCTTGGAGCTAACGGCTGGTAGCCCTGCATCTTACCACAACGCTGCGATTACCTTGCTCGAGATCCTTTAAAAGTAAACTCATTGCTGCAAAAGCTAGTTCTGACGGCTTCTTTAGGAAATTAAAAATTTTTCTGTGAGTATAATATAAATAAGGTTTATATATAAAAATATATATTTATTTTATAAATAAATTTTATATTCTGTGAGTATTTTATAAATAATATAAAAAATATCATAATTAATAAATATAAATTAAAAATCGTGGAAATATTTCTTTTTCCACATAAATTATTTTCAGGAGATAATGTGCTGTTTTATTTAAGTATTCATCCGAAAAAACTAATGATTTATTGAAATTTTTTATTCGGTTATGAAATAAATTTGTAATGTGCGACATGTGGGGTTTGATATTAAGGTATGAGGGATAAGATTTATATCTTTGCTATATTTTGCCTAAAAGGGATTTCATATAAAAATAAATAAAATTAATTGGAAAAACATGCATTAGATAAAATAATTAAAGTATTTTTGACTTAGAGCCAAAGTTTTACCTCAAATTTTTCGTAGTGGAACTTTCAAACATACCAGAGAAGTATTTAAAAGGCGGGGGGATCTGAAAACTTAAAGCAATTATTAAAAAACAGCAATTTTGAGACATTTGTATTTACTCTAGTAACAATAAGGTTGAAAATACCGGATAGCCCCCCCCCCATCCGAAATTTAAACCTTACATTACTCTATCGAAACATATATGCCATGGGGATATGAAAGAAATGGTTGTTAATTTTACTCACAGATACTTAGTTTTCACCATTGTGATTAGAACTCTCAACTCTAATATTTTTAAGAATAATATTTTTTTATAAATAATATTGTGTTGTTTAAACGAAATAATTTAAAAATTAATAAATTAAACTAAATTCCATTACTACATAACTGCGAGGTTTTATTGAATTACTATTTTCGGGATTTATTTATTAAACGTTTCACGAAAGAAATTGCCACAAAATATTAGAAAAAATGAGTGAAAAGCGGCTGTGTGACGTCATTTTGAAGTCCAAAAAAATCAGTAGTCACTAAATAGTCACGCAGTGACTTCACAGTGAGTCACTGAGCGACCAACCACATACTAGTCACATGGTGACTTCACAGTGAAGCCACTGAGCAACCGATCACATACTAGTCACATGGTGACTTCACAGTGGAGTCACTTATCGACCGATCACATACTAGTCACATGGTGACTTCACGGCGACGTCACTTGGTGACTGGTCACAAATAAACTTCACAGCAGTGGCGGCTTTTCAGGTGAAGTAGGTGAAGTGCCTCTTCACCAAGTATTGTAAGTAACAAAAAATTGTTTAACGTAAGCGAGCAATAATCCTTCTTCAAATTTATTCTGTAAGAATACACTTAAAATTTTGATGGAAAACCAATTGCCGTAAGACTATGTGCTAAATCCTGTTCTTACTAGCAGTGGAGCCAAACCGCCTTCCCCTCCCCTCCCCTTCCCTTGTCGCGGCCAAAGAAAAGGTTTCAAAGACTTGTGTCACGATTGGTCAATTGTTAGAGTCACGTGGCTCGCGGGAGACGGGATGAGTTGTGAAGTGCTAATGAAAAATTGGCTCTTCTACTGCACTTATTGGGGGGTTGCTATGGTAACCTCAGACGCTCCATTCAGTTTTAAAGCTTTGCTTTCTATCAGGTGAAGAGATCCCTCAGAAACCGGCCTGTCTCTTCAAGGCGATATACATCTCCCGTGGGTGGTGGCCTAGTGCATCTCCAAGAACAAATTTGTGTAGGAAAATGAAAATACGTGATTTCTTTGAGATTTTGACGCATGAGAATTTTACTGCTGTCTTTTGAAAATTCTAGAATTTCTTCTTGTGTTAATTTTAATGATAATAATAGTTAGTTTCTTTTCTGTTTATTCGCCATTATGTTTCCTGTTAATGATATAGTCTGTAATGTATTACAAACACCGTTTAGTCGGTGGAAAGATGACGATAAAAGAGATGTTCTTTCTCGTGGTCGACTAATGGAGGCATTAGGAATTAATGCGAAGGACCTGAAGAAGAGTGGTAAATCTTACACTGTTCGTTTTAAACATAGCTGGTTTACGAGTTACAAATGGCTTTGCAGTTCTCCTGTTTTACAAAAGTTATTTTGTTGGCCTTGCTTACTCTTTAGTAATAAGCATTCTGTATGGAGCAAAGACGGATTTTCAGACATTTTGAATATAACGCGATCACTTCACAAGCATGGCGATTCCGCTGAACATCTCAAAAGTGAACTGATGTTGAGAAACTTTGAAAGAAATCAGAATACAATTGTCGATGCGTTAAAAGAGAATTCTAGATTACTAATAATGAATTTTAACGAAAACGTGCGCTTAAATAGACTTTTCCTACGGACAGTGATTGATGCAGTTGTTTATTTGAGTAAACAAGAACTCGCATTTCGCGGGCATGATGAAAGCAGTGATGCAATGAACCGCGGGAATTTTAAAGAATTACTAACTCTTCTCATAGCCAGAAGTCCTCTGGAAATCCAAAATCAATATGAGAAAATAAAAAATGTTTTCACTGGCGATTCAAAAACTATTCAAAATGAATTAATTGACTGTATTTCGGATTACATAAACGAGTATGTAAAAAATGAGCTAAAAGAAGCACAGTTTTTCTCTATTCAAGTAGATGAAACAACAGATATAAGCCAAAATTCGCAGTGTTCTTTAATTGTAAGATTTGTTAATTCAGAAGGTTTATTAGTAGAGCGATTTTTGGGATTTCATGATGTAAGTGCCGACAGGTCGGCTGATGCACTATACCAGTTACTAGATAAAATTTTAGATGAGTTCGATTATGAGCATAAATTAGTTGGGCAGTGCTATGATGGAACAAGTGTTATGTCCGGACATTTAAATGGACTGCAAAAGAAAATTAAAGATAAAGCGCCTCAAGCAGTTTTTGTACATTGCTTAGCTCATCGTTTAAATCTTGTGCTACAACAGAGTTTTTCTAAAATTTCCAAATGTCGAATTTTTTTTGCCAGTCTCAGTGGAATCCCATCGTTTTTTCATCATTCAGCGAAGCGTTCATTCGCATTAAATTCGACTTCCGCAAAACACATACCATCTATAACTGAAACTAGATGTTCCTCCAATTCGAAATTAATTAAAGTAATTGTTTCAGAATGGGAAACTTTAAAAGAAATTTTTCAGTCTTTGACAAATAGTGAGCAGTGAGATCAAAAAACAATCCAGCTTGCCAAAGGATTTTTGCATGACATGAATGATTTTGAATTTACATTTTTAGCGGTAGTTTTCAATGAAATTTTTGAATTTACAGATCTTTTATTTGAAATTCTCCAGAAAAAATCTTTAGATATGAGCCATTGTGTAGCTCAAATTAAAAGAACTCGTATTGTTTTACATAGCAAAAGGAATGAGGAATGTTTTGCAGCAATCTTCAAAGCCGAAAGAATGACAGACATGAATATATCAGAACGGAAGTATTCTGCCCTAACAAAGGAAGACATTTTTCAAAATTTTAAAATACTTTTTTTTGAAATTTTGGACCATGTTATTATGGAAATGGATAGCAGATTTGAAGACTGCGATAAACTTCAGTTTATGTGTCTAGTTGATGAAACTAAATTTAAAGAATTTAATGCTTGCTTTCCCTCTGCCGCTTTTGAAAACTTGCAAAAATTCTATGGGGATATATTTACTAAGAACCAGCGCCTAAAAACTGAACTCAGTCTTATGTATGCCGATGAAAATGTAAGGAATTTATCATGTGAAAAACTTCTTAAAGAGTTGCACACACAAAAAGACATTTACACAGAAACTTACAAACTGGTGTCTCTTCTTGTAACAATACCTTCGACAAGTGTTTCTGTGGAAAGAAGCTTTTCTTGTTTGAAAAGAATTAAAACATTTTTAAGAAATTCTATCTCACAAAACAGGCTAGCCGCGTTAGCAAACATTTCTGTACAAAAAGACATTTTAATGACACTTTTAAAAGAACAGCCATTTTATGATGACATTATTGACAAATTTGCTGCTTTAAAGGGAAGACGGATTGACTTAGTCTACAAAAAATAGGTAAGTTTGCATTTTTCACTGATCATGAGAGCACATGTCAATTTATTTAAAAGGGAAGAAGACAGGTTTTTTTTTTTTTTCTTTTTCAGAATTAGAAATTAAATAATAAACCTAGATGAAATATGCTTATGCATTTATTAATGATTGCCTGGACAGGCAAAATTTTTATGCTTTTCTTACAATGATTAATAATCTTTGAATATTATGGAGAGAGGGGGTACACATAATTTCCAAAGGACATTTAAAAGGTTGTTGTTGTGGGATTAAGGTCAATTATCTACACAAAGGATCTATAGGCCTATGGGTGGGATGCCCTTCGTAGGGGTCTTTCTACGGGTCCTAACCCGTGTTTACGCTAAGTTTCGGAGGAAACCATGGAAAACTCAGAACGATTAGGTCGGCGGACGTGACCTGGTTCTGAACCAGGCACTTCCGTCTTCAAAGTGCTATGGGGTAGGCCACTGATCGGACGACATATTATAGGATCGCTAAAAGATTAAAAATTTCTTTCCGCAGAAAGGCTGTGCCACCGCCTAATTACCATGCTTAATGGCTGCATCAGGTGTTTTTCATAATGTTTTGGTATCAAGCTCTTCACCTATTTTTTTCATCACGAGCCGCCACTGCTTCACAGTGACTACACAGTAGAGTCACATCACTCACAAGTCACAATGTGAGTAGTATGTGACAGTCCTGTGACAATTGTGACCCTCTGTGACGTCACAGCGACTCTTTTGTGACCATCTGTGCTATTAGGGCGGCTAAGATACGAAGAGGCAAAGTTGAAATTCGGATAGAGCACATCGAAATCTATATAATTGCCCATTTTCAAAACTCCCGGAAAACTTTCCAGGTAACCCCCTTTTTTTAAACCAAATGACTGGACTATAAGATGTAAGATGACCGGATTAGGTATACCGTCAGCAACTCTACGTTATACTACAATTGTGGAGAAAAATTACTTAAACTAAACTTTTTTTTAAAACTTCGGGATTACTTAGCGATGTGGTTGCATAATTCAGGTTTAGAATAAACATTTCGGATGAAAGAAAATGACATAGAAACATAAAGTATTTTAAACGCTATTCATGCATGTAAAAGAAACTATTCAAAACATGCATTAACTGTAGCGGCCTGGTGATGGCCAGCATCTTAAATTTATATAATCAGTAGAGTAGAGCAGAAATGAAGTGACCGATCAATTTAGTTACCAACGGAACATCTTTTTGGAGGAAATACTGGTAGGCGAACAAAACAGACGCCTAATAAAACAGCAAGATCATTAAGCATTGTTTGCTGAGGCGTTAGATATAAACAGCATTAATAATTTTGAAAATCCCACGCGCCGAATGATAGAGAAAGGAATATATTAAAACGTTTGCTTTAGAGCGAATCCTGCTAAGAGACGTATTTTTAGACCAGGTGTACCTCTTACTCTCGAAATTATTTCTGAATAAAAAGCCGTTCCATGCGGAAGAGAGGAAAACAAACTAAATTTGAGAAACTGAAAACACACTGTGGTGAATAGTAAATATGTGATCAACATCATAACAACAACATCAAAATAGTTGATTATCCTATTGATTGATTTTTGATTAGTGTACTATTTTAACAATTCAAAATTTAGCATTTTTTTATTCCTAATAAGAGCGTGTAAAAATTCTGTCGAAACTAAACAAATAAACAGAGAAAATAAATTTAGAAGCAATTTTAAAGTTAGGGTATATTTTAATATAGTAAAATGGCAATTATATCTAATTAACTGAGTATTTTAATTATATATACAGAGGGTGTTTACAAATTTTTAGAACGATTTCAGGGCCGTTTAATTAATATTTAAAATGTAAAGACTATTTTTTTAAATGTTCGATCTGATAGCCTTTTTTTCTGGATTATAAATCTGCATCGTAATTTCCATGATAGAAGAGCTTTTCGTAAAATTTCCAGGGGTGTTGCTTTCCATTCCTCTTCCACTACTTTCCAGAGTCCATCCATGGTGGTGGGTTTGCGTTTAAAAAGAGCTCTTTTTAACAGACCAAAGGCACAATAGTCCATAGGTGAAACGTCAGGGGACTTCGCAGGAATATGTTGAAAACGTATTTATGCAATACCTGTATCAGTCTTCATTTTTTCAAGGAATGCAGTGGTAGTTTTCGAAGTATGACGTTTCGAAGTTTGCGTTGAGCCACATGTCTCTGCAAAAGCTGGTGAATATTATGTTTTTTAGCTTTTTTAAGTTGTAAATCCTGGTTTAATATTTTTATTTATTGTTGCTACAGATGTATCTTAAGACTTTGCAATTGATCTCTGTGCTGGCGGATTTTCTCTTGTTACCGGCGATTTCACTTTAGAAACATTTGAAACAGTACGTACCTTTTTCGGATATTCGTTTGGAGTCTTCTTTCCATGTAGAAATAATGATTGACGGTTTTTACCTTGCCGATTAATAATGTTACTTATTTTGCACTTAGAAATTTTAATACCATGCATTTCACAACGTTTTTTAAGAATGGAATAAAAATATTTCTCTTCGGAAAGCTCAAAAACATTCCTTCAATCCACAGCTTGTTAACACATGACATTTTGAAAGAAGAATAAATTTAAAAGTAGCAGACGATATTTCTTATTTCAAATAATAAGCTCTGGCCAAATATTTTTATTCTGAAACATTTACTTTTTTTAATTCTTTATCGAAATCGTTATAAAAATGTGTAAAAACCTTCTGTAAGTATGAAAAAATCTAAACTTTGCAAATCGTAATCAACTTTTTTTTTACTATGCATTTTCAAACGCGACAGTTCTATTGACAGAACTATAGAACTTAAAGAAATGAAATCTGAAATGGTCATATCAATTTCCTTGGTAATAGCCTTATTCTTGAGTATTTTCCATGGTAATAAGGCACGATAAATTACAAAATCATTCTTAATAAAATCATAGGTAAAAAATGTTACATAGTCTTACAGATTTCAAGCATATAAAAATAGCTCTGGTTAAATATTTTTGGTATAATCATGTAACAGTAAAAAGTTACTGGATTAAGGACTTGCGTATCTGTTTCGTGTTTAACTTAAATATGCAGTAAGTTAAAACAAAATATAAAAATTGTAAAATATGTATATATTTTACATAAAGCAGAGTTCCTTAACATAATAAATATTAAATCTTTTCTTGCATTATTGTGGAACTACTGAAAAATATGTTCTTAATAAAAATGGAAAGTCAATTTTAATCCCTTTTTAAAAGTTAAAAACGAAATGGTGATAATTAAAAAATAATAAAAGCGTATTTTAACATTCACTTAAATGAGAACGAAAGTGGAACCTGACACGTTTAAGAAACTTTTATTTTTTTAGTAATTTTTAAAGCGTGTCTTTTAAAATTTAAGAACATTTTGCATAATACTTTTTTTAATTTTAGTGATTGTTGTGCATGTGAAATTACTATAAAAAGGGGGAAAATATCTGAAAAACAATTAAAAATATTTGCAAAAGTTAATGCAGAATAGCGGATTGTGTTTAAGGCAAATGCACAAGAGGATTGTCTGCATAGGCGGTGTGTGCCTTGAGCGAAGAACTTTTCAACGAATTCTAACGTGCATTCGCGTTACATTTAGAGAATACACACTAATACCGAGACCATTAGATTGAAAGACGCACGGTAGGGCCAAAACACCGGACCTTCACGCTTCCGTCATCTTACATGTTCAGTGTCTTATCCACTCAGTCATGATGGGGCTTCAGTATAGTGTAAACTGGATTTCAATGAAAGAGGAAATTTACTCTAATACTTTCAGAGGAAAATAATAATGCTTTTGCAATTTATAATATGAAGTACATCGTTTTTTAAAACAAAATTTTTCGTTTTACTATATGACAGCCAAAAAAATTTGACGATAAGCAGTCAGATAATTTTACAGAAAAAAGAGCAAAGCCTCACTAAACTGCTCGAATCTTCATAGAAAAATTATTAGTAAAAGTTAAGCTACGTGAAGAGTTCGCCTCCTTTTTATACCCGAGTTTGGCGTAAGCGTCGCATTCAATCATTGGATCGACTCCGAGGAATTCAGAAATACTTAGGAAAATAATTAAATATTACTTTATTTAATGTAAAATAGCAATATAATAAGTAAATAGCTCCGACGATGATCGATAAGATAGGATGGATTTGTCTTACAAATATTTGAGCTTGAAAATTTACTCAAAAATTATTTTATCCCTATCTTATATTTATTTAATTCTTTTTAGTCTGAAACTTGATAATAAAGTTATTGAAAATTTTCAATTTTCTTACTATTCCTGCCGAGGCTTTGCAAGACGTCGCTTGGGTTGTGTTGCTGTTTGTTTCATCTTTGCACTTCTTCTTCTCATTTTGTATCAACGAGTACCGCAGGAAAAGCAATAGAAAGCGTCTGAAATCATATATAGCAGCTCAGTAATCACGCCAGCCGATTCAACTTTAGTTTTGGCGTCTCTTCTTTCCATTTTAAAGGCGGAAACTAGTCTGGATACTAGCGGATACGGGCGGAAACTAGTGCGGCTGGACGGCTCGGCAAGATATGCTGTTTTTGACCACTGGCTAAAAGGCAATTGTCAAAAAATTACAATTCACTAGCTATATGTTGGATGACTGTTTCCTAAGCAAGTCTTTTTTTAAAAAAATATAGAAAAAAAATTGAAAAAGTTTTTTTTTTCTATGTTTTTTCTAAGTGTTCACTACACCAAGTTAGATTTTCCTCAAATTTTAGATAGATGATTTATAGGCTAAGATAAAAACAAATCTCAATTTTGTAGGTTCTACGATAATTAATTACCGAGAAATTAATTATGCAAATTTTTAAGTTTCTGAAAGATGAGCAATTTTTCTCTGAATTCCTCGAAACACTCCTTATCTGTAGAGGTTACTGAAATGAAAATTTGTTTATAAGGGTAACTTTTTAAGCTGATTCCAAAAATTGTTTTCAAAATTTGCTAATATTCTACAGTTTATGCATGAACATTGCATTTGCTAAAAAACATCATGAATATTTTTCGGCATGTTTGATCAAGCACATGTTTGAAATTTTATGTTGTTAAGATGGTATGCTTTTACATCCCCAAAAAATTTCATCTTGGCTTTCTGCTCAGAAGCTGAGCAAAATAAAAAGATTTATAAAATTTCCATGTGACATCTCGTACATTGGGTCCAATAATAAGTTCTAAAGAGCGTGTCAAAGAAATGGATACGCAATAATGCCTTTATTCGTCAAAGTTATATCCATTATTTCCCTACACCCACCACGATCGGTCAGGTAGAGCACGGATACCAGCAGCATAGAAGGATTCATCTTTTGATCTGATGAAGTCATCGATTGATTTTCATACTTTGTCCACTGTGGGAAAGTGTACAGAAAACAAGGTATTGTCAATGGACGGAAATAAATGATAGTCAGAAGGCGTTGTGTCAGGGCTATACGCCGGGGGCTCCAAAACTTCCCTGCCAAACTTTACTAACGTGTCTTTGACAGGTTTTACAACATGAGACCTTCCATTGTCGAAAGGAATATGAAGGGTGTACTGTATTACAAACTACTGGAGCCCCATGAAAGTGTAACTGTTGAACGCTATGAAAACAACTCCTGTGATTGAAGCAGGAAATCGGTCATAAACGTCCATTTCCTGGCAAAGTTTTGCAGCCCGTCTATTTGCTCCATGACAATGCAAGGCTTCATGCTGCGAAAACCGGTGAAGGACATGTTAGTAAAGTTTAGCTGGGATGTTTTGGAATATTCAGCGTATATCCCTGACATAGCCCCTTCGGATTATCATCTACTTTGGTCGATGAACAGTGCCTTGTTTTCTATATACTTCCCCACGGTGGACGAAGTACGAAAATCCATTGATGACTTCATCCCATCAAATGATGAATCCTTCTATGCTGCTGGCATCCGTGCGCTACCTGACCACTGGTGGTGGTTGCTGGGAAATAATGGAGATTACTTTAACGAATAAAGGTATTATTGCATATTCATTTCTTTGACAGGCTTTTTTAAACTTATCACTAGACCCAGTAAAAGAAAAGTCACATAAAATTTAATAATTTTTTTTTTCCTCAGCTTCTGAGCAGAAATCCAAGATGAAACATTTTTGAGATGTATTTGCATACCATCTTAACAACATATAATAAATTAAAACACGTGCTTCAGAACAAACAGGCCGAAAAAAATTCATATTGTTTAGCAAATTTCATTTTATTTGATTGAGTCATTTTGACGTGATGCGCAAACAAATAAAGTATCACGGACGGAAATCGCAAAAGTTTTGAATTCCAAGTAATGTACAGACAAAAGTCTAATTTTAATTAGATAGCTATGAGAAAATAAACTACTACTATTAAACTAATCTGCACAGCATCAAATTCTGTACAAGTATATTGCATTTCTAAAGGAAAACCCTTCATAAATTAGCATAAATCATCCTGGAGTGAAAATGATAAACTTCGCATTTCTCCAAGATGCAGCGTCATCATCAGCGAACTCCAGTATTGCTGTTACGTGATATATTTCTAGCAATATACTTTTGTTTACTGCTCCAGAATGTGTGGAGGGAAATCTAATACGGAGTGGGAAACGGATGAAAATATTGATTTGTAAGCATTTCCATATTGTTTCGGTTTGGGATGGAAAACGCGACGTTTGAGGAAAACGGTTTTCCTTCGATTTATTTCGTGTTTTGCTTAGAGCTCACATTTGCTTGAAGTGCTGTCATTTCGCTTATCCAATCGAATACGGAGATCTAATATTGCAGAGAATTTTCATAATTCATCGCAACTGCTCATTAGTCAAATGTGGGAAGTCTAACCATTATCTCATTCAAGCTGGTTCAAAACGTGTTAAAATTTCCTGTCATTCTCATATGAAATTTAATTTTTAATAATAAAGGATTCATGCCGAAAGTACAAAAAAATAAATCACTACCTCTTATTTTTATTTATATGTACTTTGTCTGTTAAAGGACTATAAAAGTAATTTTTTCTGTTTTGGTGCATGTAGAAAAATTTCACAAAAAATATGCATACGGTTATATAGCACGTATACATGCAATAATACTATAAAATAATAAAAAAATTAAGTAAAAATACAAATTTTTAAAGTAGATAGACCAATATTCCACTTGAGTTGTATTTGCTTGTAAGGCATTGATCCAATCATTAATATCTGTGTGAAGGCCTCGAAAGTTTTTAAAATTTTGTGATATTTAAAAATTTTCATTTCTTGCAAAAGTGAAATATCTATATTTTTCTCAAAAGTTTTCTTAGTTTTGAAACTTTCACTCATTTATAGCATATCTTTGCAAGTATAAATTTTTATTTTATGTCTTTTAGGGCTCCGCAATAAAAAACATCAACTTCTAAAAATTGTATTTTTACGGTTTTTTTTCTTTGTAATTACAAACAAAACATAAGTTTCATTTACAAATAAAACATAATTTTTACTTGTAAGTAAAAATGAAACTATTTCATGTAAGTTTCTTTAATAATCGTACAACACCATGGAACCCCTTTTCCTCCGACGGGAATTGAACCTGTGTCTCCTTTGCGTGAACCAGGTTCCCTAACCACTAGACCAATTGAGATTCACCTCTGATTCCAATACTTCTATAAAGTGTAGGTACTTTGTTTCTAAGCGTGACACGATGACGGAAACACAAAATTCAATTTTATTAAAAAGCTTGTAAAAAGAATAAAATTAAAAATACAATAATCGTTTTGAAAAAGTCTAAAATATATTTCAGGATAATATGTGTGAGGAATTATATTCTACCGTTATTCTTTTTAAGTTTTAATCTTTTCTAAAAAGTTTTTTTTTCTATTTTTCCTGGGGGAAATACCATGTCTGAGTAATATACAGGGTACCAGTAAAAGTGTTGAGTAACTTTATATTTCCCAACGGTTTTTATAAATTTAATTATAAAAACGCTTTAGTTAAAGCATATATCATGTCATAAATCACTTGTACCAATAAGTTAATTTTCGTAAGTGTTTAAAAAGAAATTTTTATGTGGTCTCATGTGACCATGATTAAATTTAGCAAGAGGTATATCTTAGAATTAATTATCTTATTAAAAATGTTTCAGACAGAGAACAATTTATACCCATATTTCTTTCCAATATTCTTAAAATTTAGGGTCATTCATTAACTGAAATTGGGAAATATTTCAATTTCATGCACACTGTAAATATACTATACTTAAATTTTTATATAACAGAAAAATAATTTCCATACATACATGCTAAAAAATTTAAATTATTAAAAAATACAGTACAATTATTTCGATAAGAATGAAACGACACTAACTATAAGGGAATTAATTTTTATAATAATTCATTAAATTCTATATACAAATTGACTACCAAAAGTTTTTAAATGAGAAATAAGTACACAAATGATATTTAAAATGATCATAACTAAAAAGTTTTCATTTTAGAATTGACTTTAAATAACACTTTTAAAGTAAACAATAAAAAAAATAACACAATCATCCAATCTTACAGCACTGTAATTCTTAATATCTTAAAGCGTTAAAAAGAAAACTTCACAATAAAAAACGAGTTTTATCGAACATGTGATAAAATAATCATCGAAATTGTTAAAGCAACAGTGCAAAAATATCTACCTAATTCAAAGCACTTTTACAATCGGAACTTCACATGTGTTATGAATGATTTAGAAAATAAAAGCTAATTAATGACGTCACACTAATTCTTAAAAGCGGACAACGTAAAACAGAAAATTTCACAGTAAATGTGCAGTTTTGTCGAACATTGCATAAAATAATCTAAATTATTGAAAGCCATAGAACACCAATATTTACAGAATTTAAAGCTTTTTTAAAGGTGGAAACTCACATCTATTATCAATGATTTAGAAAATAAACTTAAATTAATGGTACTGTCGGTCTATCTGCTTGTGTAAATATTGTAATGAGTAAAACTACAGTACTCATTTTATGCATAATTTGTAATACATATTCCAAACATTTGACATGGGCAAATACACGAAGTTATCTTGTTCAGTTTATCGTTAAGAAGATATAACAATAGATCTGGCTTTTTACTGTATGCAATTTGTAGATTCGACTAGACAGTTTTGTGGTTAAGTGGAATTGACTTTTCTTTGCCTGTTTCGGTCATTGCAGCTTTATTGGTAAATTTTTAGCACACCACATTCAGAACAAAAGACGGCATGTTTTAACTGTGGCCTACTTCCGTAATAGGGATAATCTCTGTATTGGAAAATAAAATGACTATTTTCTTTTCATACATTCGATTTTAACAAACACACAGATTTTATCTTTATTTCTTTAATTCCTTCTGCTAATTTTGTGCTTAGAATGCGATATATATATATATATATATATATATGCATATATTTTATTTATGCGACATTCTGTTTAAGTCCATGACAGTTATTGATGCCAGTTGTTCAGATGTATTTTTCTTTCCTTACTTATTTGAATGTTTGGTTAATTCATTATTTCTATGCACACCTAACATCAAACTATACATATGGCTATGCATCATAGAAGTTATCACCAAAGTTAACAGTGCAGACTCGAGATTTCACATCGCATATAAAATAAAAGAAATTACAGAATTGAAATATGCACATCAAATGTGTGCTAATAAGGCATATTAACACAATATTTTTGGAAGCGGCAATTTTAGCCTCTAATTAATTTAATTAGTCCAGAATGTTTTTCATATTATTAAATTTTTTTCTTGACTTTTTCTAATTATGCATTAAGTAAAAGTTAGCTAAGTTTCGTGGATTTAAAGAAACTTGAGAGACTATTTTTATACACACCTACACCTACAGCTAGCGGTCATTTTGGGGCGCTACCAGGCAAGTGTTTTTACTGATGTATACAGGATGTTTCAAAAACACTGATGCACGCATTTATTCCTAAAATATTGGCCATAGGTATACAATAAATTACAAGTTACGTGAAAGAAGTATAGAATTTATGTAATATGTGTCCCATTCATTAATCAGGTAGTGTACAAAATTTCTATACTATTAAAATCTGTGCGCGTCTGTCTGTCTGTGTGTCTGTGTGTAGCATCATCTCCTCCTAAACGGCTGGGAGTTGAGTTCCGACCGAGGTATCCACGAATTCGGAAAATTTCGAGAGTACAATTGACTACCAAAGAACCTCCGCTAATTTAAATTTCGAAATTCGAATTATTTTAAGAGATATTGATAAAAAAAACACCGTCAAAAGCGCTAACTTTTGCTCTACTTAATTCCGCGATTGTAACCCCTGTAGTGAACATGTGAGAAAAAAGCATCGAGATTGCCATGTTTGGCTATTTTATTAAATTATTTAGACCCCGGGAGTAAAAATAAAAGAATAATGATTTTTTTCTGTTTAGATCATTTACAAAGTTATTTTTTAATTAAAATATTGCGTTCATGTGAAATCAGAGCAGGAATTAAATGTTTTTTATGTGTTTAAGAATAAGGGATTGAGAGATTTCCGAGACTAATATGTATATTTTTTAGCTTGGCGAAAAAAAATGGCTCATTTGCCGATTTTGAGAAAGTAGTAGGTTCTACGGATTTGCACAGTTTTGGGCTTGGCGCAAATTACTGAGATCGTAACGAAATAGTATTTTTAATAACAAGTATAAGTTTTACGGCGCTATACTTCGATGTTTCATATAGAAATAATGCAGTTATTAAGGCGATTTTAAACGATCCGTAAAATTTTCACCAAATTAAGTAAACTGATTTATGTTAGAGGAATTCCGCCAAATTTCAGAAAATTGAAATTCTCGCATTTTGTACATGGTAGTTAACGGTGATTAAAACCCGTTATAGTTAATAATAATTTAAATAACTGCTACTTATCAATATGCCTGCATTAAATTTTGGCGATTTAACCATATAAATGATAGATAACTATTTCCCATTTTGATTGCTGTTAAATCAATGCTTCGAATGATTCCCTGAAAACAAAAAAATCCCGCTAAATGGCGTATGTTGGCATTTGGCGATCGAAGTACTGTGTAATAAATAATTGATTCTTATTTGTTAAAGCAGCGCTACGGAAGTTTCTTTTACTAAAAGCTGTTAGAAAGGCGTAATTAATCCTGTCTAATATATTTTTTGTTTTACGAATTGAAATGTATGTCGATTCCTACGTTAGTACATTTCTGAGCGAAGTTGGCGAAATATATTCAAATGTAGTGCAGCTCTGTACGTATTATTAATTCCATTCCACAATTGAGATGAGCCGATGTCACTAGCGTATGCATAGATATCTTTTTTTTTAAATTCCGCCAAACAAAGTATTGCGTATTGCCTTTAATGTCAAGTTTAATTTGTGGTTTGAGCTATCGGCCATCGACTGGCGACGTTAATTTCGCCAATATGGCAGTTCAAGCAAAGTAAACATGAATAACTCATTTCATGTTCTATTTTTAACATTGCTGTAATTTCCGTAGCAACGGAATCCATTGTTGCCACTTAAGTTGTTAAATTCAACAATTAAGTGAAACCACTCATTTCTACAGCTTTTAAGACTCGAAAAAGTGAAAACGCATCAAACGTGAAATAAATAGAACTAACTGTAACAGACTTGCACTTTAAAAATAATCGAAGCTTTCATGCAATTCTACATATCTTTAATTTTATTTACTTCGCGTGTGGATGTCATTTTTTACGTCATTTTTGCTGTTTTGCTGGCAGATTATCCGGAGCAGCACATAACCTCTAATGTATTTGCTCCTCCGGACATAAGCAAGAGCTTATACCCGGCGCGTATTTGTGTAACTCCACTGTGTTAATCAGAATTTTCTGGTGTCAGATTTTTTAGACCATTTTTTAACCGCGGAGATTCCGATCCTGAAGTATATTGATCACTGATAAATGAAAAAAAAAAGATCAATTATATGCAAGCAGGAATAGCCAAAAATTTTTCATGGAAATGTTACGGGAGTGAAGAATATACATTTTGTATGGCAAAAAACTCCACATGGGGGGTTGTGACCCCCTATCCCCTCCTTGGCTACGCCACTGTACGCAAGCATCAGTTGTCACGTCATGAAAAACCGTCGTAGATGGCAAACGCCGAAGTTGTTCTGAGGGTTATACAAAATTTAAAATTTTACTTTTTGTAAATTTTCCTTTTGATACAGTTCGAATATTTGGTTTTACTACATTTCGGCCACCAAGGTAAGATGAAATATTACTAAATACGGTAACCGAGAATTTTCTAAACTATTGAATTTGACACTATGCAACTACAGTAGATTCCCTATATCACGGTAGATACGTTCCGTGTTATAGGAATCCGTGTTGTAAGGGTCCTGCGCTATACTCCACCTGGAGTGCGAACTGCGCGGTATAATCGCGGCAAAACTTATTCGCGCTCCGTAAAAATGCAATGATGTTTGGTGTTGCCATTCAAAAGGAATGTTAATTACAGGAGCTAAGGCGTCATAATATCAGAACATATGTCTAATTTTACCGTGCTGTACGAGTCTCTTTTAACGTGTTACACGAAAACGATCGTAATGTTTTCGTCGTGTTCAAAGAATTCGTGTTGTAGACCCATGTTATAAAGGGGTCAACTGTAATCTGTAAAAAATGAAAAATGAAATTAGTTATTTATTTAGGGCGAATTGACAGTGAGATAAACGTCAGTTTTATGTAACAAGTGTGATACTGCATTAAGGGTTCAATAAGTGTAATAAACGTTTTCTCAGAAGTTACATCAAGAACGTTTTCAGTTACAAAAGCGACATCATTTTCACCGAAGCAGGGTACATTTTTGGCTTTTAAACGTACATGATGCATCCATTGTTTCATGTAGGTTTTTTAATTTAGGTAAAATTTAATAAAGTCGTGTGTAACATAACTGCGCTAATGCATTCTCCACGCTTTGAAAAATGCAAGATAAAATTGTTGTCAACATCATGTAATGTTATTTATGTGGTATATACCATATATTAATGCTATAAATTAAACCTCACAAAGAGAATTATATGATGCAGTAATCAGGCATTTTTCGAAAGAGAAAAGTTTTGTCTGCATACCACAACGTTCTTTCTTTTTTGATCGCCAGTCACATTGACGTAGTTTTTGTGTCCTGTTGCAATCGTCTAAAATTTGCACTCATGAAGTCAACTTTTAGTCACGATTCAAGTATTTTTTCGCGTTTTGAGATTCCGAATTATTGGGTTTAATTCGAATTATATATGTGTAAGGAAGATATGCGTTTCCCTCCGTGCGGAGAACGGGTACGCAGCTAGTCATTAATTAAAAAGTGTTCAATTTGGTGTCCGTAACATTAGAATAGATACCATAAAATTGTGCACCTTTTTTGAACAGTCAAAAAGACCGTTCGTTCTGACCGTTCGTTCAGACATGACACACATTTTGGCACTAAGTGAATTTCAATGTGTACATGCATTAAAATTAAAATTAAAATTTCAAATATGAAATGCTGAAGATAAAGAAATTATAATTCAGTCATCTGCTATTTCTTTGAAATTTTGCAATTCAGAAATAAAATAATACCCCAATCATGAATCAAAAAATTGCACCTATTAATCTTATTATAATTGTACAAAAATAATTCAAATATATGCAGATAAGTTTTAGTGTTCTTTTTTTCACGGCATTGAAACGTCGATAGTATTTAATTTTAAATTTAAGTCGATATGTGTGTCTTGCCAGCACTTATAATATTGCCGTAACTGTGACATTGACCTAATAACTCGCAGATCACTGTTTAAAAATATGCAAGCTATCGTGACTCAGTTTAATTTAGAAAAGTACCTGTTATTATAAAATGTACACATTCAATATACTCATATGCCACCAAAGTTTTGTTCTGGCAAACACTATAAATAAGTTTACTCTGTCGATCTTGTGTTCAATTTGACGCTTTTGAACATTTTAAACTGATGAAAAAACATTTCCTTTAAAAATCGATTAAAAGATAATATGCAGATGCTTTTTATTGCATGTATTTTTTAAATAATGGAGTAAATTTTCGTATGTCATGCATTTTAAAAAAACATAAAAACATGAAAATCTTTGAAAATATGAAAGTTGATGCAAGAAAAATGCGTACTTAAATGTACAAAATGGAACAGAATGAAGTGCCTTCTGTTTCTTAAAGTAACTGAAAACTAAGCTTAATTATGTACATTATAAAATTAAGAAAAAAATAATTTAGAAATCTGAAAAATCAAGTGTTTTTATCATGCGGAAATGGAGCTAGACGTGTACTCAGCTCTGTTTTTGTGCGTGCAAAATAATGCAAAATTCTTATTTTGTAACTCATTTAATGATGTATAGCCTTTATTAACTCAACTGAATATTGGTACGGTAAGGACGAAAATTGCAGGAATACCGATTTTATTTTTGATTTCAATCGATACAATTTTGTCTTTTTCATATAATAAAGAAAATGAAGTTCCTTGAATACAAATAACATTAATAAGGCACATAAATCTACAACTGAAATTTTATGCATGAGAATTCTCTAAAAACGTCTGCCAGGTATTCCTATTTTTTTAACTAAGATCTCATTCCAGACACTCAATCAGAAAAAATTAATCAGAACACTCATTGACTACAAAGGAAGGTGGCTTAAAATGATCCCCTTAAGGGTAAAACTTGTGTCAAATAACATAAATTTTTAAATAAAACTTTGGCCCTTTGTTAGTATGTTTTACTCTATATTTTGCATCATAAACATATTTTAATAATATTTTAAACCCACAATAAATAATTAAAAAAGATAGTTTCCAAAAACTGTCCGAATCCTTACCAAAGGAGAAAATGATCCTTCGTTTAATATAATTGCAAATTGGTTTTTCTTACCGTCAAAAAAGAGATATGAAAGTAATTACGACTGTAGACAATGGAATAAAATAAGTTTTACATTAAAATAGATGACATAATTTATGAAAATTTTAAATGAAAAAGTCTCACAATAAAAAAATTGTCTTTTTCTCGAAGTACATCGTTTTCTTTGGTAAACTGATGGATATCACGTGGACAAAAAGAGAAAGATTTGGTAGAATCACGCATTTTGAGAGCGGATTAAGGGTTGTCATGATGGACAGGACCCGGCATTGGATTTTCTTCAGCCGATGAATCACTTTAGCCTGTGAAATGACTACCCATTTCAGATGAGATTACAGATAACGTCGAGAAACATAACAAAGTTAGCAAGTGCAATTCCCATCTAAAAGCATACTCCATTCAGTAAACGTAGTCATATTTTTGTACATGAAATACTTTATATATAAATAAATAGGAAAGTTAGCACTTGCCCTGTAACATATGTTATAAAACTCAATTTTTCGAAAAATTCTAATTAGGCGCGTAATACTGCCATCGCTTGAATATCGCCATTGCTTCTTGGTACAAATAAATTGTGTGTTGCACGGTAGATAGCACTACCTCTGTGGACGAAATGACACGTGGATAGTTTTTTCCACTACGATCATTTTAGTCCACCTTCCCCTATCTTTAATTGATTGATCAACATACTTTACCATATATTGAAAATGGTGATCTACAGAAAGTAAAATATAGCAGACCCCATAAAATTATAAAAGAAATCGAAGATAAAACATAATAAATTAAATAGCAGGAGAAGAGTTTTGCTTTAAATAAAATATATTTTAGTTTTTTGTGATTTGTCATTTTCTATTCCCGTACTCGCATTCAAACATAGTAGTTGAGTCAAATAGGAATTTTTAGAGTAAAGTGAATGTATATTGAATATTTTCCAAGAAGTGACAACGAATGTAGATTGCTGCTGGCATCACAAGTAAGACGATTACTGAAATCGTCATCGATAAAATTTCACGGGTTTTGAACGACTGGCCATGCGATAAATAAAATATGGTCTTGTTTCCTTTACTGAAACTATAAAACCTCGCAATGAATCACTATACTTGAAATGAATCGCACAGACTACAGACTGGGATAAGAACAGGAACATGTGGGAAATGTGTTATCATAAATATCTATGTAAGTCAGTTGTATTAGATAAGGTATAAATCAGAGTACTAAAGAAATCAAAGAACAAATCAACACTGTAGAAAAGTAATATGTAGTTTTTTTTTTTCAATCTGTAATGCAGAATTTAGTGGCTTGTTTCGAAAATATTTAGTTCTAGAAAGAGAACATCAAACATATTATAAATATTGTAGTTAATTCAATGATAGATAAAGGCCCATTTTCCATTAAATATTTTATTTTAATCGAGTTACGTGATTGGTACGTATTTTCTTACTGTATATTTTTGAAAATGTCTTTAACCGACTTTTTCTGCATCATGAAAAGTTTAATACTGATGGCTTTGCATTTCAAAGTGACTTTCAAAATTTTTATATTCGCTATCTGATGCACCACCTCCAACTGTTTACAGATTGTATTGATAATATTATTTCTCATACTAATAAAAGGCAATTCAAAGCAGAAAATAATTTTTGGCCATCCCTTGTGTTTTTCCAGTAATGTGCATATAAATGTTTCCTCTGATGCATTTCAGGATGAAATGCGTCGCATGCATCGAATGACAGAAACCCAGTACAGTAAAATTAGGTAATTCAGTAACCAATAAGAATTGGATTTTCACTATCGCAACTTTCGTCTTTTTTTAAACGGAAAAAATATAATATGTTCCAGACGGGAAAGGAATGCCGGTTGATTAGATAGTAAGAATTCATATCACAACAGAGAAGAACGGTTGGAATTGCAGCTTTATTTTTGAAATTTTGATGCTTTTCAAAGCTTAATAATTCACACACTTGAAAACAAAAAACCCTCATCTTTATGCACTATTTTATCGCTCATTTTTCAACGAATAACTTCCATAATCTATGGAAACTTAATATTTCCATGAATTCTTTTTCCGGAAATCTGAAGAAGTGGAACGAATTTCTTTGAATCTGAAGAAGTTCCTTTAGTTGGCAATAGAAAAACAGAAGCGGGTATTTGTCAAATAAGAGATATTCTGGCATCACTGCAGGTAGAAAAAATTCCGTGAATTAAAGGAATAATTTTTGCGGGAGCACAACATCCCATTATACTATCTTTTTCCCCTTCCAGCCTACATTTAAGATATCATGTGGTAATGACTTAGGAACTCTATCTTCTTTTCTGTGGAAAATTTTAATACTACTGCTAAAAAATTTCATTTTTAAAATCAGAAATTGCATTTTTTCGAACTTACTAAAAAAAAAAAAAGTTTCCATGCGATCTTTTGAAAAACCGTTTATCTGTTTGTGTTTTGGCAAGCGTACAAGAGGGGCCCACTGTTATATGCGTTAAACTAACGCTTAAAACCCCAGATAGTTACATCGACAGTCACGCGGTAGGATCAAACGCGGAAACTTCACACTTCAGTCATCCACCATTTTAAGCGTCTTATCTCCTCGATCATGGTGGAGGGGGGCCAACCGTTTATAAGGATCCATTTATTGATCAAGCATTTACGAAAAAAGTAATTATGTAATCAGCGAACTAAAATTACATAATATTTATTACCTTCAGACTAAGGTATAAATCGTTTCCATTTCCATGCAAAAAAGACGTTCGCACGCCATATTTTGTTTATGATTCCCGGATTGCGTAGTGTTTCTACCACACCATGGTTCTGGATTCGATTCTCGGCATGGGGTTGGGGTGGGTGTCATTTTGTCCATCCCTTTCTAGGAGGCAAATCTGGTCCATCTATTAGGTGCCTGCATTATACGTGTGCGTCACAACTAAGATCGAAGTAATGCTGTAAGTGTGAAACACTTCCATCTTAGTTGTCAACATTGCCTATGAACGACTAATGCCCACCCTTAAGAAAAAAATATAAAATGGTCATAATTTGCTTAGTAAAATTATTTTCATATTTAATTCATAAGCATAACAATATCTATGATTCATTGTATCACAGCACTTTAACATACAAAAGACCCCCTATAACACGATATAGATTCGTTCCGTATTATACGAATTCATTTTGAAGGAGTCTCTTAGAATATGCAATGGACATCATCAGCAGTATTAACAGGGAATGCAGATATATCTGTCTGTTCATATTATTGTAGGATCCCTTTTTAGAGTGGAGGGATATACGAACCCCCTGTTGTACGAATTTTCCTTATACGAAGCCGTGTTATGGGTAGGGTTTAGTGTAACTCTATTGCATGCTTATCACATTAATATAATTGTTAATTTAACGCAACGTATTTACATAAGATCTGAAAATTAAATTATTATCTTTAGAAGATACTTTTATGTACCCCGATTCTTTTAAGAACTACATCCACTTCTTTCGTCTAAATCAAGCATCTAATATTGGATTTCCATAATTGGGCACTAAATAGTTTAAAATTAAACCTGCACAAATCTCTTAACTTCAGAGGATTCATAACTCTCAAGGCGATCTACTGTCTAGGTGATCTGAAACTCTGTCGAGGTGATCATTTATGTAGTGACTTATATTGCACTTACGAGATTCGGGATATTAATAACGTAATCTATACCCAAACAACTAGTTTCTGTGTGCAGTAAGTGCATGGTATTATTCAAAACATCTAATTGTCTAACAATTATAAAGAAAGTAATCTGAAAGATAACTTGCGCATATAAACATCAGTAATCTTCATTCGCAAACAGAGCATTGATGAAAATAACCCACTTGAATAGGTTAAAAAGCAATAACCTTCGCAGAGTATTTTATCTTACTGTAAAAGATCAATATTTATTTAATAATATGCCCGAGATTAATTTTATCAAGTAAATGAAAACTTTAACTTTGTTTTAGACTGGGAAGGATATTAAAAAAAAAAAATCCACAAAAATCGATTAAAAAATTGCAATTGCACCCCTTGAATATTTTAAAAACTTCTCTTGCAGGTAAAAGAAGTTTCAATATAATAGTCTGCCTTCTATGCTAGATTGAAAATTCATCAATAAAAATAATAGAAAATTGTTAATTTTCACAGTTTAAAAGTTATAAGACACGAAATTAAATTTTCAAGTTTAGAAGTAAGAACACCAAAAATCTGCATATTTTAATGAATTATGTTGATATGACGCTCTTTTTAAAAAATTTAATACATGAATATGTATATATGTGCATATTTCGTGTAACATATATGCACCATTATTCAATTTGTTTCATGAAACTCCATTAATATGTTAGTAAATATGCCCCTACCTTTAATGAATCCCAAACTAAGAGCCAAAACGGAAATAATGCAGTACATTGACCACTTAAATTCCATCATCAATTCAGAGTTCGATCAGCTTTATTTTTCACTAGCAAACCACGTGCGACAGTACTGAGTCTGTCTTGTGATAGATGTATCTAAATTTATTCTATTGCACTCAAGAAAACCACAGCCGCATTGCTCCTTAAAAAATGCATCTGTATTCTTTACAAACTGCACATCTGACAAATATTACTTCCTTCCAGACCAATTACGTTTCACGGTCTATGGACAGTTGAGTAAAACCAGATACTTTTCCAAAGGCGATATGTCTTCCCCGAACGGGCCCAAGTTTATCTGAGGAGAAAACCATCAGCTGCACTAACTTCAGATATCTTCCGGAGTCAGGAATAGATCCGGACGGGCCACACAGCGCCATCTGGAAACGAACAGGGTAATCCACTCTCCGAATAGGTGGGGTGGAGAGCGTTTGTTTTGATAAAGAAAAGGTGATAGGAGAATGGTGTGAATGCATAAAATTTCAGGCGTATTGTTTTATAGCTTTTGATATTTCATATTGATGAATGGCGCACCGTTGGTGTTGAAGCCAGCAGACGTATAAATTTCTTACTGGTGGATAGATGCATAAATATTTGCGTGATTTACTGCGTTAAACGTACATTTCCTTGATAGATTATCAGCATATAAAATTAGTTCATAAACTAAAAAAATTGCCATTGTATATAAATTTCGAGTTTTATGGATTTCTGGGAAGTGTGTAAAATTTTTAAACATTCTTTGGGTTTGGATGCCACTTAATTTCAACACAATTGTGCGAAATTCCCAATTCTAAAAAAATACTGTTTTATGAAAGCTAAAAAGTGTGATGAGCATTTATGGTGATTTATTGCTTTAGAAGCATGAATGCTTATTTTTGTTTTGTCATTCCCTCTAAAATTTTAAAAATAATTTTGCCAATTTTCGGAGTTATCGCTTTTTTTCATATTAATCTTATCTGACTGGTAATATATTTTGGGTAAATTGTAATCAAAGCAATATATCGCCATTATAAAACGCAATGTTAAGACTTGTTTTAAGAAACAAGTTTAAGCTATTCATAAAATTCATTCTAACTTTTTAGTAAGCTATCGTTTCATAACACGCATTAAAAATATATAGGAAAATTACTTAGTCCCATATAATTGTCCGTTTATCACACAGCGCTTTACAAGCAGTTTGAAAATATTATGTTTCTTTCCCCGGGGTTACATTTCTGTTATTTATGTGCATTACTTATGGCATAATATATTATTTGCTTATCAACAGAATATTATAACTTCTTCTGATATATTTAGTATGGAACTCAAGATTATTTAATTTATGTAGATATGCATAAATTTCATATAAAGTATCTGCTCTTACACGTGGAATAATATACATTTTTACGTAAAAAGCTTGAACTTAGGTCTGTATAACTATGCATATTGGGATTTTTACAATAGATAAAAAGGAAAATAACGATTTACTTCAATTAATTTACTGTCGCATATTAAGAGGAATTAATAAGGTCATAATTGTTTTTAATTTGATGACTTATATGTATGTAAATGTTTACAAAAAATAGGGGTGCAGAAACACGATATGCCAAACTAATTTATTTTAGGAAAAGGTTTAGAACTACGCTTCATCATTTTGTAACAACACCAGTTCATTATAATTCGCAAGATTAAAAGTAAAGTTTTTTTTTTAAAAAAAGATAATAATATCCGATTTTTGTTTTCTAATTTTCTTCTGCTTTTAGTTCCCCCCCCCCAATATTGTTCTTAATTTCATATTCAAAACAACATAGGGTAAAGTGGGTTGAAAACAGACATATTTTTCAATAATTAGTTGTTCTCTGTTATTGATAATGCTAAACACAAAACTTGTTTATCTTACTTTATTTAATACATTCATCCTCTTCGCTCCTGAAAAGATTAATGTAATCCTATTCGTTTTTAAAGCAAAAATATTAAACTTTATTAAAAGCCGTTTTTGGAGGATAAAATGGGTGCTACAAAAAGAAAATTTCAAATATTTTATTTAATGTACCAAATTTTATTTATTTCCTACTATGATTAACAAATTCTTTAACTTCAAATTTTATGACACGGGCTGTTAGACTTATCTACCTATAAAATAGCATGATGATTCTGGGTTTTTTAATTTTTTTATTTGAGGTTATTAATCTTCAAGTAAAAATGTGCTTTCGGGCAAAGTGGCTATGTTCCGGGTAGATACCCGCTTTACTCTGATACATTTTAATTCTAGTTTTTCTACATTTTGTTATAGATGGTTTGTAAATATAAAAGGAAGACAAATCGAGTATCTTGATGTGAAGTAGCAATGAAAAATGCTATGGAAGTATCCAAAACAACTTCGGTTTCAGGAGCAGCAAAGAGACCTTTAATAAGGCTGATAAAATACGTCAAAAATTGTTCTATGAAGGTTATTTTTAATGATAATCATAAGTTCAATTAAAGAGTTCAATGGTAATCTTTAATGAAATTAATATGGGCTTAAATTTGTGAAGTATATTTCACTTACCCGCTTTGCCGAACGGCTTACTCGCTTTAGGACCCTTTGTAGGGCAAAGTGGGTTTTTTAAGCATTTTTAATTTTTGATAATAAACAATTATTATAAATAAAATAACGCAATACTCGTTTTATGTTTTAAAGTTTGAGATCCCTTCTAAGAAATAAATCAATCATATTGATGATAAAAGCCCGAAAACGACTATTTTTGGATATTTATCGTTAACCTACCCGCTTTAGGCTACTCTCCTCTACACCTATTTCTCAGTGTAACTGTAAGCAGTAATCATCCATGAATTATCATTTTTCACAATCTTGAAGGTTTTTTTAAAACAATAGCTCTTATACATATATCTATACACTACTAAAAAAATAACTAAACAATTAACAGACCAATTAACAAAGCAAGATTGACATATTGAATCATTGGAGAAAATAAAACTGAACTGTAAAAAGAAAATAAGTTAATTCGGCTGATATTAGTATAAGCTTAAGCCATTCAGACTTTAAAGTTAATATTTTAAAATTTAAAAGAAACCTACCATTTCCGGAAATTATGCATAATATTTTTATCATATTCCATTTGTAGAAGAATCAAATGTGCAGCTTGACTATAACATTTCTGTTTTAAATTGATATACGAAATTATGTGCAATAAAACACAAATATGGGCAAATTTTACCATATTTCTCAAGTTTAATTGAAACTATTCGCCAAAACAAACTTTTTTAAAAAGTCTATAAAATAATTCGTGCAAGCTCCTATGCTTCTGTCAAAGTACATTATTCACTTTAGCCGTTTTAGCATGATACCCAAACCAAAATTTACACAATTACGACGAGAGCCCAAACTTTAACCAAAAATATGAATTTTCATATGTAATCGGTAAAAGGTCCTACAAAATATGTCATGTTTTCTAAAAACAAAAATATTTTTCGTAAAAAATACGCATTTAAGGAAATATCTCTCAAGAAATGACAAGAATATTTTATAAGTTTAACAGCAGCGAAATAAAAGTGAATCTTCAGTACTGGAAAGACGGAGCGAAAAAGAAAATGTAAGAATTTCTTCTAACAATTCAAGTCAGAAGATGTCAATTATTAATGAAGGTTAGTAATTTCTTCTCTGCCAGAACTCAATAAATGAAATTTGCTGCATCTAGATAAAATAAAAAATGTCAGAAGTTAACTTCATATTTTTTTCTTCGGTTTTTCGTGATTTATCTATTGCATTTATAAAAATTTCAAAACAATTCTCTGCTATGCTCAGACATTTTATTTTTATATTTTCTACATGATGGATGTGTTGTGTTATTCTGAAAAATTGCTGTTTCTTATCTATTTGTTTATTACAGCTAAAAAGATTTTTAAATCACCTACGGAAGTGTCTCGCAAAACACATTTTTACCCTGCGGTATACTTGAAATATGTCTCTTTCACGCTTATTGATTTCATTTTTAAGGATGCATAATGTCTGCAGATAATTTACATGTTCTGTTACGTTGGTTGGAAGAATTTGTAAAGTCCATGTCATTAAAATAAACTAGTATACCTGCATTTTTTAATAATAAAGATTTTGAGATGAGAAATAAGAGTAAAGTGTAAACATATTTTATTAAGGTAAGATAGAGCAGAATTTAAAATAGAAAATATTTTCCTTAAAGAATAGTTTAAACGTTCCTGTAATTATAAATGTCTTTTTAGTCAGCAAAAAACTTGAAAACTATCAATCGACAGAATCTAAATTCTTTCTCTAAGTCATATACTTATTAGCGTGAAATTTATCTTATTCAATTTATAATTAAGTTGAAAATTCCATGCAAAAATAGAGAGATTTTAGCGAATAAAATTGTGTAGGAAAATATAACAATATATTTAATGTGACCATGACATTAAATGTAACAAATAAAAACAGAGATTTTATTTGCAGACTATAGAAAAATAACACAAATTTTTATGAAAGGATGCAATTGAGGTAATTGAATATTCTCAAATTTCCAAAATTCAACTTCTAAAGAATTAAAGAATTGAAGATACTGGTACCATCTCGAGAAATCTCATCACCTTTTTGAAGTAGGACCCTAGCATTTACAATAACGACATTTACTGTTACCTAATTAAAATATATTTCAAAACTCAACAAAGCTCCATGAACTTTCTGGAACCCTTCTCGATAGAACTCAACAGTTTTTTGGATTAAGAGACACTTAGAATGGGAGGTCCCCATAGTTTGTAATTAAGGTATATAAGAGCCTTTCAAAGTTCATTTCGTATGGAGTATATTATCCAGTTTACTATGTATATTTTCCTTAGGAATGATAGAAATATGAAATAGTGTGATAGCTCCCTTCAGCTTGTTACTCATAAAAAGATGTATTTTTTTACAATTTAAGTATCAAAAGGTAAGCAGTTTGTGAAGGTTAGTAACTGAAGAGCATGGTCATCGTACTGTAGGAAAGAGACATAGTTTCTAATACTTGCAACTGAAGATTGTTTGATCAGGGCAGACACGCATAATCGCCGATCTGTCCAATGGTGTGAATATGCACATCGAGTACATAAACAAACAAACTACAAACATATTTTCATTTCTACTCGTAAGATTGGTTATTTTGCCATGTATTAAAAAAATTCTTTTTTTTAAGGAATATGTGAAATTTCACAAGAAAGCTCCACCGAACCTCTTTGTGTTAGTTGCAATTTTAAAAATTGTTTAAGAATTCTGCAGTTGGAAGAAGAATAAGTATGAGAAAGAATTTAGAATTTATGGTAAAAGTTTACAATACAGAAAGATGTTTTCATAAGGGAATACCCTTATCGAAGTTTATATTATCATTTATGAAAGGAATATTTTTAATTGTTGCCCATGAATAAAGATTGGAAAATTATTTTTTAATATTTCCAGTTAAAGAACTTTTCCAATATTTTAATGAATAACTATTAAAATAATAACAAAACTTCAATAAATATTAATCATTTTCATTTGTTTTATTTAGAGTCAAAAGTTTTTTATCGTCTGCTGTATTTTCCAATACGATAATAAAATATTTCAGAGCTTCGTTTAGTAAAAAATGTGTATTCTAGTTGTGAAACTAATTTATGTTCGTATAGCATATGCCACAGTAAAAACTTTTCAGATATTAAAGAATATAATAATTCAAATTTGCATATCTTAATTTAACCGAGGCCTCTATTGATTTTTATTCTTTTAGAAAACATTTTTCTCCGCCTCTCAACTCATTCATAAAAATTATGAACTAAAACGAATTATATATACCTCTATCAAATTATAATAAAATATTCAATGAACTAATGCATTTTCTTTCCACAGAAAATGGTCTTACATTTCCATACTAATAATAAAAATACAGCAAAGAATGAAAAATTAAGAATCTGTTTGACAACCATGTCTGGAAATTCCAATTATTGATGGAGCTAATTTCTTTCTTTGCTGTAAACTTCAACAACTAAAATGTTTTATGAGTGTCCGGATAAAAAAAGAGCAGATAAAAGAAATTTTCCACTGATTTCTGCTTATTTCTTTTTGTTTAAAGATTTATTTTCAAACACATAAAAAATCAAAGATAATTAGCTTCTGTGTTTTACGTCTTCACTTTTACATCTCAGAGTGATGGATGTTTTGTATATGGGAAAAAATAATCCGTTTTTTAAGAAGTTTTTTATGGACAAGTTTTTTAAGATTGCTTCGCAGGTGTTATATGTCTTGTTACATGCGTTTCTAATGCTTTGTACAAGGAATTTGGTAATTACCAAAATATTTCATTTTATGAATTATGGAACCTTTTGGAAATTTTTATAGCATCTGGTGAACTTGAACATGCTGTTACCGTCAAAAAGTATTTCGAAGCTCCTTTTAAGTTAGTAAAGATTAGATTTATCAGCTATTATCAATGATCAAACAACTTCAATAAACATGTCTTTAGAATAGCAATGTTTATAACCGAGTTAGAATGATAGAGTCTATACAGTTTCCCCCCCCCACACACACACACTGCTACTTTTAGTATAAATAAATGCAAAGCACATAAGCTCTGCTATTCGCGCTTTCGAGGTTTCTTCTAATAATTGTTTGCAAAAATTGAAGTTCATCAATAATCAGCATCGACATTCTTATTTCAAGCTGTTTAGACTGTCGCCAGTGACGTATAATAAAAAAAGTGGCTATCTAGATGACAGCATAATTCAAATTATGTGTTGTTTTGTTTTGTATCGTAAGGCAAAGCCAACTAGGGCTATTTGGCAAAGTTAGGAATGCTTTGTGAGGAAGACCTTTCAATAAACTCTAACTCGTATTCGTGTTGCATCAGGAGAAAACCGCTCAAAATTCCAGACGGTTGGATCGACAACCTTAGATAGACCTTGGAGGCATTGGTCGCTACTAAAGCTGGAGCTGTTGGTCTCTTTATTATGGGGGCGCCTAATAGGTGGACCAACGTCGCCATTGTGAAGGGGCGGACAAAATGACAGCTACGCCCACTCGGGGATCCAACCCCGAACGCCGTGAGTTGAACCCGAAACCGTAGTACGGTGCGTTATCTACCATACAATCAGATCGGCCGCCACATCATAGTAAATTCGCAATTCGAACGATTCTCAACAGGTTCTTGATAGTTAGGGTGGATCGAAAAAAAAAAAAAATCGAAATCGTTATCTCCTGAGGTCTCAAAAGTTGTGTATTGATATGAATAAGACGTGTGTAAAATTTGAATGTTCTACGACAACGTCTTGGGGTTGCGCATCGAGCTTGAAATTTAGAAATTTTTGAAAAATACGACTTATTTTAAAAATCGACCAAAAAAATTATTTTCCGAATTATTAGTCTCCCGAGGGTTTAGGAGTTATATATTGTTATGAATAACACGTATGAAAAATCTGTAGGGGCTACGACAATTTCTAGGGATTGCACATCGAGCTTCAAATCTATAAATATCTGAAAATTAAGTTTTTTTTTTTTTAAATTATGTAGAAAGCAAACTTTATTTGATAAAAATAATTTGGTCCTTTTATATGTTAAAGCATATTTAGAGAAGCTCAGTAAATCACAAAAAATAGGTTTACGAACAGTTTGATACAATGCACACGTTATGCAGTCGTTTCGTCTTGGGCGCAGTACGCAAGCTGTGCTCTAGACAACTAGCGCCCATTTGCCTGCGAGTGATATCGAAGCGCATGCATTCGGTTAAACCAGGCACGAGATATTTCGTTGAAACAGGCATTACAATGAATGCATTACATGAAACAGGCAGTACAAAAGACTGAAGAAAACGCTGAATGCCTATCTACCGCCACTTTGGGAGATGCATTCACAAATGACCAAGTTAAAATAAAAATTTGGTGCTTTCACAAGTCTGCGACACAAAGTTATTACGGACTAGGCAGCAGAAACTCTGGTATCAACTTTATTTCACAATCTAGAAAGCGGAAGTAATGCAGATGGAGAGAAACCTTCTCAACTGATTCTCGACCCATATAAAGTTAGAGGAAGGCTGAGATGATTCGCAGTGAAACAAACGGAAGAAGGATTTAAAAATTTCTTTGGATTGTGTTTTGATAGGAGGAAGTACAAAACCAGATACATAGAAATATTTGTTGACGGCAAATTACACACAAGTGTTTGGCCAAAGAACATATCTCGCTGATAATGGAACCTGGTTCAACATACTTTGGCCATATGTCACGATCTGATTTTAAGAATTTCACTGGAAATTTAAGAAAGTTTGACACGAATCCATTGATCTTGGGACGCTCACAGGCATTGCCGGTGGTGGCGAATCATCGAATTCCGGAAAGAACAAAGGAGTCATCCGAAATCTAATAACGCAGTTCTCTAATCTAACTAAATCTCTGCAATGTCGTATTTGCCAGCTTCACAAGATAGCCTAACAGCCACTCCGAAATTTGCTGTGTATCCATCTATCAGATGATAGTTTCTTACAATCTAGATTATTACACTTGACATAAAATGCCACAGTTTGATCTGAAGTCGGGCTTTACCTTATTCATTAAAACGCATGCTCCAATAATTGGATGCTTGGGCTGGCACGGGCAGGACTCGGATAGCATGCAAATCAACGAGGTGGGTCCTGGGTAATGTACTTACGATTGTGGTTGTACTAGAGAAGAGCTGCGAACGTTACCGACTATTTTTCAACGGGACTGATTCATTAAAAATTTAATTTTTGCTTTCTACATATTTTTGTCACAAACGCATATTTTTCAGATATTTATAGATTTTAAGCTCGATGTGCAACTCCTAGAAATTGTCACAGCCCCTTCAGATTTTGTATACGTCCTATTCATAACAATATTCAACTCCTAAAACCTCGGGAGCCTAATAATTCGGAAAAGAATTTTTTGGTCGATTTTTAAAATAAGTCGTATTTTCAAAAATTTCTAAATTTCAAGCTCGATGCGCAACCCCAAGACGTTGTCGTAGAACATTCAAATTTTACGCATGTCTTATTTATACCAATTTACAACTTTTGACACCTCAGGAGATAACGATTTCGAATTTTTTTTCGATCCACCTTATTGATAGTACACATTTAGACATTTAACATGAGATTAAAATAGATAAACTGTATTCTTCTGCCTAACCATGAAGAACTTAAATATTTAAATTGAATAGTTCAGATTCCACATCAATTGTCTTAAGTTTTAGATTCGAGTATGGCTGCTAATTTTTTTAGTTATGTAATTGCGATATTCGATTAAGACTTTATAACATAGAAACGATTTATTACAAAATTCGTTAAGATAATACTAACTAAAGCACGTTATACAGTGTTAATATATACTTCGTGTTTATTAAATTAAAATTGTTGAAAGCAAACTGGCTATGTGGAAATTTTAAATTATCTTATGTAAGAAAGCACAAATGTACATTTCTTTGTTATGCTTTCAGTATTTCACTTAGAGGTACTATCACTATAATCACATTTTATACACAAAATAATTTAACTAAACACGTTTTATTGAAATACAGGGTAATTGAAAATGATTTTAACAATTACAAATGGCTATAACTACTTAATGAAAAAGAATTTATCGATAAAATTGACACAGAATGTAGACGGAACTTCAAAGTTTCTTAAATAAGGCGCAGGTGCTGTGAAGCGGAAGTCTACGTATGCACGAGTTGAAATTTTACAACGACAAGAAACCTATTTATTATGGTCATCTCATTAGTGAAAATGGCGAGTCCCGCGAGAAAGCATTTTGTTATAAATGTTAATAATTATCATTATTTTTACACCAACATCTTCCAAAACGTTGTATCGGTTGAAATGCAGATGCCGATGATGTATTCCGCTCTGGGCCATCGAGACCTCCAGACTTCACACCCTGCGATTTATATCTATTGGGTTACGTGAAAGACAGGGTGTATATGCTTCCCATGCCCAAAGCGACTGAAGAACTAAATGTATGTATTTGTAATGCTCTTGCGTCCGTGATTTCACACATGCTTCAGAATGTACGGCGTGAAATGCACTACCGTTCACATGTTGTCCGTGTGACCAAGAGGAGTCCCATAGAACATGTATGACGTATGTATGCAAAATTTTGAATTTCCGTCTACATTATGAGTTAATCTTATGTATAAATTCTTTTTGATTAAGTAATTATAGCCGTTTGTAATTGGAAAATACATTTTGAATTACCCTGTATAAAAATAAGTCATATTTTTTGGCATTACTTCATGCACAAATTATAATAATCATAAAGAAAAAAATTCACATAAACTAATAATTAAAAAAATATTTTGGCAGCACTTGCATATTAAAAAAGATGAATAAGAAAAAAAAAGTTGCCCTGCAGTCTAATTTGAAAAGAACATTTAAATAAAAAAACGCTTATTTACTTTGTAAAGAAGTGTCATTTATTAAAGTTTATTTTGTTCATAACATACTATAATTTATTCATAAAAAATGCATTTTTTGTCTTTGTTTTGACATCTATCAAACTGTTTAAAAATACTTCATACGTGTTCCAGGACGTTTTTATCAATGTGATATTTGGTCTGCTTTTACTGTGATCTTTTTAATTACAAATGAGAACTGAAATTAAATTTGCATTAAATTATTGAATTAACGGAAAAAATATGAAAAGACGTGTTCCACATGTGCTCACGAGCTGTAAAAAAGAAATTTTAAATAACATTTATAATTTAACTTCAGCAATATCTTAAATTGGAAAAAAAAAAAAAGTTGCCTTATTGAAAGTTTAATGGGAAACAAACAACCATTTCTGAAATATATTTACGAATCTGCACACTCACAGAGCCTGTTACCAACATACCATAATGAAAGAAGAATCATCGTCAGAGTGGAAAATATACAAGGTGTTCCAAAAGTAGAGCAGCAGATTTATAGGAGGGGTTGTTTCCAAAGACGTTTCAGAATATGACGTCAGAAACATCGTTTTCATGTTCTTGTCTCTTTAGAAGGAGAGTTCAAGTAATAGTGAACTTTCCGACTACGGATTTTCCAAAAATTAATGCATCTTTCACAGATTGCGCTTGATAAAAATTGTTAATTCAGATTATTTTTTCCATTACAACGATGATATTGTCGGAGAAGAGTCCATTGTTTATTATACTTAGTTAAGAAATTAGATTCATCCTTCAACCCTTCCTCCGTAGTGATTATTGACAGGTACATGAAGACAACGTTTCCGGCCCCATATTGCTGTGACATTATGGACCGTTTTGGTGTAACCAACCCCTCCTATAAGTTTGTTCCCTAAATTTTGAAACATCCTGTTGAGTATGACACTCAAAAATCGTCAATTTTTCCTCGAACGCAAACATGTTCGCGGTGCTTTTTATACAGACCATTTAAGGTACGTTGATCAAGTTCATGACCTATAAAATTACATAGCTATACTTTGCGCTAATTTTCAGGGATCTATGAAAGGTGAAAAATATGGATGTCTCGTCTATAAAAGGAACTGCAAATTTTTTTCTTCTAGTGACGATCCCTGCTGAATATTCTGTGTAGGGCAGGACGCGAGACAAAAAAAAAGGGGTCTCGCGTCTCGCAAAACAGCTTAAAAGCCTTTTCTCGTCTCGCAAAATCCCTGTATCGTAATGTTAAATATGTTTGTCTCGTCTCGTTAAAAAGTTGTAAATCTCTGTCTCGTCTCACGTCCATCCCTAATTCTGTGATATCTTAAATATCTCAGTACACTTGTTCAAATACGTTCTTCGTTACAGGTATTGATATGTTTCATTTGTAAGATAATGAAAGTTTATGAATGCAAGTAATTTTTTTTTTCTAGCATAGTCCTAAAATTTATCTTCAATGTTATATTTAACCAAAATGTTAATGTTTAATATAATATATTAAATTTTTTTCACTAAATATAAAAATGTACGTTTCTTTATAATGAGAAAGAATGTATAAAAAAATGCCTCATACTCGTCAATAAAGTCCCGAAGATTTTTCTTATGAAAAAAAACGCGTAACCTTCAATGCGTTTTAAAATTCATAATTATATGTTGTAGATTATGTACGAAAATAATAATTAAAAAACAAATAAAGAACTCAAAATCGGTCCAAATGTTGGATTGTTCTTAATCCCGTGACTTTTCACTAACCGTCTTTCATTGGGAAGAACGAGAGTAACCTTGCCTTTTTTGAGCTTTACTTTTTCAGCGCTAGTGACATCGAAAAAGCGAATAGCATATAAGGAAGAGCAGTCCGCAATCATTATCTTAGGTAAACAAAATGACAAAAGATGACGATACTGATCTTGCAATATGAAATCAAATCATATGCAACCCTCAAAATTGTATTTCGTGGCGCATATTGGGCCAAGTGTCGCTCTGGGCACAATCCATAGTTTTCACAGTGAAACTTTTAACTGCAAGTGAAAATTGTGCTCCGGAAAAAGCTTTTGGTCGGAAGCACACGTTGACTGATCAGGTAGTACCCTAACAACGTTGGTCTATTCGTAAAAATCGATGCAGAACATTCGCAGACTTAGTTAATGCTTTTCAAAAAGGCTTTTTCCAAAGCATGTGGGTGTTGATGATATTAAATGTGTGGCTACACTAACTAAGTTACCATTCCTTTGTTCATCTAATAAACGTAGTCGTGTTGCGTGGGCCTAATCTCACCCCAGGTGTGACCCAGTGCACAAATGGAACTTCTTTTAAATTTTCCTTTGGAAAATATTAAAAGGAAAGTATTAGATGGTAAGGATTAAATAAATGATACATCCTGTTGAAAGCACATAGTTGGTAAAGCAAACTCTGTGATGATGGGAAGTTGTTTGGCAATTAATAGAGTTGGTAATTTGTATATGTGAAAGTACACGGTATGTCTCAAGACTATATACCCACTCTTGAAATAAATATATTCTCCCATCAGTGCTGCGGTTGTTGGGCAGAAAACGATACATTTTTTTTCAGCTGGATAACGCAATGCCTCATACATCTAGGATAACAAAAAATATGACTGTGTATTTAAAATGCATTTTGGAATGGGCAGCAGGAAACTTACGTCTCATCTACAGAGTACAAGTGGAATATTTTTAGAAAAGAACACGGGCATCGTCATGTCCGTTACAAAAAACAATTACAAGATTGTCAGCACAATTGAGAAAAACTTCCTACAGGCACATAGAAGCGTTCAGTTTCGTCCACGCCTAAGCGCCTTGCTGCGGTTATCCGCACATGAAGTTGATGTCTCCTCTTCGTAATCAAAATAAGCGAAGAGTTTTGTATCTATAGCTGTGAAAGGAAAATAAATTAGGAATAAAATATTTTCATAACAATCTGCTTTATTAAAAACACATTCTGTTATATTATAACATTACATAAATTAAATGCTACTAAAACGTTTCTTTTGTGAATACATTTCTTCGTGTTTGTCAAGTTTCTTATTTCAAATAATTTCTAATGTGAACGAGCTTCATTGACACTGACTTTGTATTAACATTGTCACGTAAAACATACGTTATATAATAAGCAAACTGTAAAATTAAGAATATCGGGTGTGTGACCAATTTAACTGATCAATCGAAACTGAGAAGGGATCTAAAATAATGTAGAATGATATTACTTAGAAATAATATTCATTTATGTATTCTATCCAACTAATTTAATTTATATGTTCAGTTATATCTATAAATCTAGTCACGTTTTTAGTAAATCTGGTTTATTGTGTTCTATAGGTTACATAGCCTGGTAGAGGTGACAAGAGGGGAAGGGAGACGGCAACACAGTGCGGCGTGGGTTAGGTTAGCAGTCTCTGTTCCAAAATCTCTTAATTTTTGAGATGCTGTCCTATTGACACAGATAAAACCACGTCGGACAGTAAGACATAACTGCAAATGTCTCTCATCTCTAATCGAATAACATACATTTACTTACATAACCGGCATTTGATTACAAAGACGCGCGCACACGCGTGCACGGAAAACGGAACCAGAATCGGGCGATCTGGTGTCTGGTATTTAACTAAATAAAACATAGCTCCAAGAATACGCGTGGCATAAAATTTGGTCTATGAAAGGAAAGCAAAGGTTGCAGTGAAAGTACCCCGCTTAATGAAAACTACCTCTTTTTATACATTTCATACATATATTTGTCCCCGTGAAAAAAATATATTCTAAAAAGTTTTATAATAAAATTACTATACACCAATATAAAATTCACAAAAACTACTTAAAATACAGAACTTTTGCGGTCTATAGATCTTTGAAAACGGCCAGTGTTATGCATATTTCCAAAAAAGTTGAAACGATAAATCAGAAGCGAGCATATTTCATTCCTCTAAGACAATAACTATAAAATATATATGTCATGATATAGAGAGGAAATGAAAGGTTTGATCAATGGCGCATATTTTGACTTTCGGGGAATTCCAGACGAAATAAGTTTTTCAACAGAAATTCCATGAGAATGAAATACGTACTGTTGGGGGACATATAACCACAACGGAAAAACAACATTTAAGCATTTTATATCTTAACGATATTAGTTTTTATATTATTTTTTTTTCATACTATCAACAATTTTTTGGAAAAGATTATAAGTTTTAAGAGTCACAAAAATTTTACGATACTTTAAGATATACTTTTTTCATCTTCGAATGCTCAATTCCTTGTGTCTTTTGAAATGAAAGAATCGTATTAATAACGCTTCAAGAAATGTATGGAGGAATACAGTAAAATTAATCCCAAAATAAATGGAATTAGATTTAATACATTGTTCAGTGCACATCACTGGAAAAGATTTCAAAGGCATTTTATTATACTATTGATATAATTGTCAATTTTCTAAATAGTTATTGTTATAGTCGAAATTAGTATTGAAAATGACATCTACAGAAGCAGAGAAAAAATTGACCTTAGATTCGACGGTTGTAATACTAACAATTGATTAGTGCTTCAAAGAAACCTAAAGCATGTTTTCATGAAAGTACGGGTGTGGAAAATGATCACTATATGAGTTCGGAATGATGGGAGGATTTTTTTGCGTATTGAGGGTTAAAAAAGTGCTCTAAATAATGGCCTGATACTAGTGCACAAAACTACCTAAGTGGATTCGAAAAAAATGTCTTTAAGGTAACATTTTGCTGTACTTTATTGTGCATTCCGTTTAAGTTGAATAAGCTTTTTCTACTTCTTTTCTAAATGCTATTCCCTACGCCCCAAAATCTACCGTATTCACCACTTCTGCGTACCTGTGTCAAGTCATTTTAATTTTTTCCAGAATGTAAAATTAATCTATCAATTTAGACATTAGATAATTATCAACATGACACTTCAATATTTTCCACTTTTATAGCCAAAATTTACCACTTTACTTATATTTTTCTGTTAGAATAAAACTGGCTTATTATTAGGCATTTTTACCTTTTTTTTAAATCTCTGGCTTGCATGTATACGAAAAAAACCGCCAGCATACCGAACTAACAGTATGAGCAATATCCGCACACAAATTTCCTTGAAAACGCATAACATTTTTTTAAAAGCTTAACCCTTTCGGCCCTGACGTTCTAATATTAGAACACATCTTTGCATTACTCTATATTCTTCATTTTCAGTAATTTTAACACCAAAACTGAGTGTACTGCGATAGAGCAGAGCTTTCTTATTTTTTCTCTGTAGATGGCAAAAAATCTACAGCAGAGAAGATAATAAACCTGTCAATCTATTTGAAGCCAAAAGCTAAATGCATCTTTATGAATGCATGCATCCAATCAAAATACATAAGAAGTGTGAAGTATCATGAAGTTTCCACGCACAAAGAAATTGTTTAAAAAGATTTCATACAAAATAACCTCGTGTTCTATTAGTAGAACATTTTAAAATTAGTTTGGTAATTGGCTGAATGTTATAATATTACATATTCAAGATACTTACATAATGTGCAGCACATCTAACCAATCATTGATTTTTTATCAGCTCTATTCAAAATTTAGGGCCGAAGAGGTTAATATAACTTTCATCAGTATTACTGCCCTATTAAAATGCCAACTTTTGTTTTATAGGCACTGTATTTTGAAAAGTATAGTATAGGGTGCAATTTTATAACATTTCATTCAATAAGATGAGTCTTGAAAAATAAATTATTAAAATGTTTGCGCTCGAAATCATTGAAACATCTTAATGTAATTCTAACACCACATTTCTATTTGATGTCTGGATTACGATTCCCTAAAATTATGCATTGGTCAGCTGTAGATAATTTAAAGTATATTCTAAAACTAGTGCGCGTATCTTACTTAAAATATTCTGATATAGCCTATTGATGCATCAGTGCGAAAATAATGTGCTTAGAAGATAGTCGAATGCTTGATAAAAACCATCCAGAACAAATTTTTGAAAATTGAAGTCAAGTGGAATTCTACATTTGGAAAAAAACATTCATAATTTGTATTAAAATTTTCTGAATTGTTTTCTCAAAATGTTTTATTGACAACACAGTTTTTTTTGTCCAGAATTGAATAATGGAAACAGTTTTAAACAACATTCGCAGTTTTAAATGCAATACTTTAAACATGTGTACAGACACTAGGTTTGCCAAACGATCTATAGCTCCAGTACTTCCAGGCTGTTAAATATGAAGTGCATGATTGTTCGAGTTCAGATCGCCCAGAAAACTCACTGTCTTTACCCCTTAACTGACCCGGGAGTACATATACGTTTTGTGTAATCGATGCTTCAACTGCCCCGGGCGTATATATGCACTTTGTGTAATCGATGCGTCAACTGACCCAGGCGTATATATACGCTTTCCTCAAGTAATTTCCTCAGTAGTTTTTGGTATTAGTTTAAAAACTTTCAATTTTCTTAACCGTAGAATAATTTCAAATTGAACAGAGGTTAGTCAAAATTCGCTCTTTTCCTTGAATCTGGGAGGGAAGTTTTCTGAGGTGGGTGACAGTTAAGGGGTCAAAACAGCCCAATGCTATTGGATTAAAAAACATAATTTAGGGTTTTTTTGCGTGTGTGTATGTGAAAGTCTGTGCAAATCAAAATTATTTTCCTTCCAGCAAAATATGCTACATTACTAAATCATCCTTTCATATGATTTTAGGATTTAGAGAAACTTATTAAAATTCTTAACTAGTAAGAAATTTCACACTTGGAAGAGCACTTCTCAGTCATAAATTTAATATTTTATCTTCATAATGTGATTACATTGTCTTCGGAAGTGAAGAAAAAATTTTTGGTAAAAAAATAGTACATATTTAAGGTACGAAGAATTTGAGTTGGAACAAATCGGATAAAAGACTTATCCTGAAAAATCTTATTTTCTCCATAATAATCTGTTAAATGTGCTTTCATATTTTCTATCGATGGATATTTTAGAACATAAAGACGTACTTTATGTGATAGATTGCTAGAATATTTACTAAACAGTGTTTGACGCAATTCTTTTTTAAACGTTCAAAGAAAAAAAAACGTTTTATGGTAAAATTTTGCTATTCAGTTAAGTCACTGCTGCTCTTATTATTTTTATTCAAGATAATAAAGTTGTCAAGTTTATTTTCGGAAGCACAAACTGGTAATTTCAATGATTTTGTTGAATTTTTTTTTAATATATTCTTACAAGCACTACTTTCTTTAACAAGCATTTCACATTTTTACTTTTTGTCGCTTACTAACTGTTTTTTTCGGATTTTGCTCTAATTACAATAATAACGCTTATCGAAGATTTTATGGCCTTAGTTTGTTTGTTAATGTAGCCTTAAAAAATGGACAAGTTGGCCCGAGTCTGGTGGGCTGGCTATTATTAGGATATGAATTTCGTGACACTCTCAGTGTGGATATGTTTTATTCATTTTTTTTTTTCAGTGACATCGACTCAAAGTGTACATAACTGAATGCGATTTATACAGTAATCTTCTCAATGATTTAAGGAGGCACATATACGCACCTTCTGCATTGCGAAAAATATGGCAAGTTGTTAGGACACATACGAATCGATTGCCTTGCTGTTCTTCTCAGTATCCTTATTAAGTAGAATTTTCTATAGAGCTACAGAAAGTCATAGATTTTTCGGTATGTGCGTATCACACCGTAGATCGCGCCAAATTTAGTGACTTTGGCTGCCGAAGAGATTAAAAATGATGATGCCTTGTGAAGTAAACGGCTATGCAATAAAATCAAATAGGATTAATGAAACTAATTATAGGGATTAACTTCATTGTTTTTCGTTATTGGTGATAATTCTAAAAAATTGAGGGAGGAATTAATTATTCGCTAACATATTTGGCAGTATAATAGGTAAGTACTGATTTTTATTATCACCAGAGGAAATTTCGCGATTATTTTTAATAGAAATTCATTTTTCTGCATTGTAGAGTTTTAATACGGAAAGTAGAATTTGTTATACATTTATAGAACGGCTTATGGATTTTTAGGTACTTCAATATCATAGTGGAACGTGCCAAATTTAACTTAGTCACTTTGGCGGCCAAAAATCTTTCATCTGGCAGATTAAAAAGGATGATATATATAGTTATGCCGATCTCTGACAATTCCGGTTCAACAACTCCAAGATAGAAATTTTACCACCATTACTCCAAAAATAATAAAAAGTTTAGCACAACAAACGTAACAAAACCAGCATCGTTTGCACGACCCGCTTCAAATTTTTCATAATTATGATAAAAAAAATTTTGAACAATTTGCGCTACTTTAAAAATCTGAAAATCCACCAGTCCCCTAATTGCT
Organism: Cheiracanthium punctorium; assembly: GCA_038373885.1. Lineage (NCBI taxonomy): Eukaryota > Metazoa > Arthropoda > Arachnida > Araneae > Cheiracanthiidae > Cheiracanthium > Cheiracanthium punctorium. Next base: position 1,017,366 of record JAWZYV010015281.1, read on the forward strand.
ATATGCGGTTTTTCGCTGTTTTCAGTTCCATTTTATTTCCGAGAGTAAAATATGTGAATCCTTTAGGTGACAAAGTTAGGTATCGTAATTGATATTGACGCAATGTTGAAATCACGGTTATCAGGCTTTGAAGGAAAAATTGATTCCGATTGGTTTGAAATAGTTTTTCCAGATTATCTAGTTAATTTTTTTTCACAAATAAAATGTTTTACTCTGCATGAAGCATTGATATAAGAGGGGCTGTTGCTAGAAATCGAAATTTCTCGAATGAGAAATGTTTCCGCACGTTTTAAGAAGAGCATGAAATTCGATTTCGGTATTTTATAAAAATTGAATATGAAGTTATTTATTTTAAGTGGACGGACATTAAATACACTGAGCATAAGACATATTTTCGTCAAATGATTTTACTAGCACCCTTTGTAAAATTGCCCCACAATGGGCTTAATCGTCTAAACTCATAGATTAAGAGGAGGGATTATTGGCGAAAATATTTGTCGGTATTCAATGTAAGTACTGGTTTTTATTATCACCAGAGGAAAGTTCGTGATTATTTGTAATAGAAGTTCATTTTCTCTGTTGCAGAGTTTTAATTCATATCGGAAACATAATCTTATCCTGAATATCTAAATATTAAAAAAATATGTACTTTCTCCTATTAAGTGCAAAATGCTAGTGTAGATTTTTTTCGACAATTTTCTCTCAAACGATTGAAATGTTTTTTCGATAGGGTTATTAGATTTTTAACTTTAATAATGTGTATTTTTCAAAAGGTATCACAATGTTAACACGGTTTAATGTAAAAATGTCATTTTTCCGGACATAAAGTGAGATTACGCATGAACAATTTCACCTCTGAGTAAATTAGTAATAACAGTAAAAAAAAAAAAAAAAAAAAGATCCAAATTAAAACGTAATTTTATACAGGATGATTATAAAGTAACAACAAATTCTTGTTGTAATCACAATTTATTGCTTACTAAATTACATATTTTAATCAAGGATATATCACACCATTGTATCCTTTTAGTATATTACAATGCGTCCTCCTTATGCTTTACGTGGGCGAGGTAAAGTCTGCCTCGACATGTTATAAGAATTCTTGGACTCAGAATTGAGAAGTGACGGGACTATGGATACTGTGGTGTTTCAACAGGACATGGCACCACCCCATTTCACCCTCTTTACCTCACCGCTTTACCTCATACAAGTATTAGTCTATGCTCGTCAAGAATGTGGGATCAAGGATCAGCAGATTTGATATGCCCCTAAACTCCTCTAAATGGGAACTTATATTATGCAATGTGTGCCAAGCAATTATGCAATGTGTACAATATATACAATATTAAGGAGCTTAAAGAAATGGTAAAAAGCGCTATTGGGGATATTAAACCAACTATATTGCATCATGTTTTCCTGAACTACAGTAAAATGCTCGATTCTGTGTCATGATGTGCAAGCCGACACATTGAAATGTTAAAAGATGTGTACTGATATGAAATATTTGTTTGACTTATAATGCGATTTACACAACAAAATGTGACTATCAAAAGAATGTACACTTATTTTATAACCAAAGTATATTTAGTTGCATGAACTTTATTTTTTTTTCTATCGAAATTTATAAGTGAATTGAAAAATACTTTACTTATGAAAGGAAGCAAAAACAGTGTTCAAACAGATTTCTAAACTTTTGAAATGTGATAAGACGCCTAAAAACATATTTTTTGATTCCGGACTAAATATATCATGTTTATCAATAACAAGCACCGTATTCAATATCCAATTAGACAGACAAAGGGATTTATTTGAAATAACATAATATGAAAAGATTCTATTGAACAAAGAATTTTTGATGAACGAAACAAAATATATACACTATCTTCGTATTTTGATTGTTTGTTTTTATTGTTTACTTTGACAAAAGTCCCATTTGTCAGTGATTTTTCCATTGGGAGAACACACAGATTCCCAAAACAACAATGAGATATGTCTCATTTTTGTGATATATTTATTGTTTCACTAAGTGAAGAGAAATGCCTCTGCAGTAGGAAAATATATAGGTTATAGCTTGTTATTTTTTAATGGCGGATGTAAGAGTTTCTCGAAAAATACATTAATATTTTGTTTGAAAATGTTTAAATAAAAGTAATATGCTTGAGATATGAATACGATATTTATTATTATTATATTTTTTTACATTATACAGATTTAAATTATCGAAAATAAAATCTTTCAAAATTCAACTGTGGTATACAAACAATATATATGGAATATATATAATGATGGAAATGGCTAATTCGAAACATACAAAAAGCTTTTTATTTATTTAATTTTTTATTTATTTAATTTTAACATTTATTTAATAGCTTTGGGGCATTTATTCACTAATTTGTCTAATATTTGATCCGATTTCACCAAACGAAGTGCCATCTGATGGAAATTCCATTGCCAAATTTGGTAGTAATCTGCTCACCAGTTACAGTAACAGAATGCTGTTTGTAGGGGAAGTGTAATTATAACCACCCTGTATATGCATGTATATCCTCTTCACACCCGGGAGAAATCTCACATCCCAAATTAAACAGAACTCTCCTAATTGTTTTTAAAAAACCTGTTATACTTAAAACCGACGAGTAGAAAGCACACTTAAAATAATTTTTTGAATGAAAGCGTAGTTCTTAGTTTCATTAGTAACAAATTACTATCACCCATAACAAAGACTGTCAAGAAACTTTATAGTTAAATGGAGTCCAACAAGTTCAGCTGAAAAATACTGAAATACAAAAAAAAAAAAAAAAAAAAAAAAAAAAAGAAAAATGTTCACAAATTCAACTTAGAAAATTTCAATAACATTCAAATATTATATTGTGTAATGGAAAACAAAGATAAAATAATGACAAATAAAAACAAAACGTGTGTGCCAGTGTGTTGGATTAACACATATTCACATGCGTTAAAATCATTTTCTCAATTTTAAAACATTGGCGCATATGTACGAAAATTTACAACTACAAAAAATATTTAAGAATCGTTTTAACAGCGAAAACAAAAATTTCCCATACGAATGATCCTGTATATGTATATATGTATGAATTTATGCATGTTTATATAGTGGTATATGTATCAGCAGTAGTTTACTATATATTAATGATTCCAAAATATGAATTTATTTTTTATTTATGTATTTATATATTTTTACGAGCTGAATGGTTATGTCAACAAATGTAATACGCCAATATTAGAATCAGCATTATCAACAACATAATCCTAATGCTCCAATAGATAAATAAATAATGCACAGAATTGGGTGCAATAACTAATAATTATTTACAGTTTTCACTTCATGAAATGCTTTAATAATTAAAATTGTGCACATTTTTGGCTAATAACCTTATTTTTTATTATAATTATGTAGTATATGTAGTTAATAATAACATCTCAAATGCGAAATACATTTCATTGTATACATATTTGTGTATATGAAGATAAAACTTCATTTATAACTATCATAAGTATTATTACGTAAACATACAACCTGAAGAAAGCAATATCTGATTTTCAAATTAAATAACTCGAAAACAAAGATCGACAGACAAATGGCACACAGGAAAAGTTATTTTGAAAGTAATAACCGGTTATAGTAATTTTCATACCATTAAAAAATGCTGTCAAAAGGTAGCGTTATACGCTATAGTCCCTGTGCGGAATCCCTATAAACTATCCTGTACTCCAGGCATTTATGGTAACTTGCTTTACCATTTCAATAATTATTTTTCCTAATCTAAACTCATAGCTTTTAAAATACTTTATTTTCTGTATTACAGCATCTTATTTATTATATTTTCACCCGTATTTCCATTCATGGTTCAGACTGCAATTCCACATAGTCAGAGTTTCAGAGTCGTTTTTGTTAAGACTTAAATTTACAACGCCAGACTGAAACTTACGGCAATGTTTCTAGCTAGTTTTGAAATTTCTATATTAGGTAAATACAGGTTTCAAAATAAATGTAACCTTTGTTTCATTCTACTTTTGATCTTCAGTTTCTACTTATTTAGATATTTATTTGAAATTTATTGAAAAATTTACAGGAAGTAGCACAATTTATATATATATACTAGCTGAAGTACCCGTTGTTGACGGGTTGGTACTGAATGCAAATTTCTAAAAGCAAGAACTTTCGTCAGCATTGTTGGAGTACACAGAATGGATGTAGTATGTTGCCAAAGTAAAGAAAGCGCAATTATAATTTTTATGTATTGTTAAAATATTACAGGTTAGAGAGTAACTAAGTAATATCATTTCATTCGCTTTAGTCGTAATCATGGGATGCGCAAACGAATATTTACACATATTCAAATAATTTTCGCATAATCTCAAAATCTAATCAACATTTTTGAAAAATCGGAAGCCTAGAATTTAAGTTGAGTGACAACCTATCATGTCACCCAATTTTGTTTAATTCCCTGCTGTCTTTATTTCGTGATGCTGGAACAAACATTTTAGCATTTTTAAACGATTTTCACAAAATCTTAAAATGTAATAAAAATATTTTAAAAATTCAACACCTATAAATTAAGATTAGCAACTACCTATCATATCACCAAATTTCGTATTAGTCGTTATTACGCGATGCTTGAAAAAATATAACCGCATTTTGGGAGAATTTTCACAAAATCTCAAAATCTAATAAAAAGTTTTAAAAATTGGACACCTATACTTTATGTTGAACAACAACCTATCATGTGACCAAATTTCATATCATTCGCTTTTGTCGTTATTACGTAATGTGTGAACAAAAATTCACTCAGTTTGAAACGATTTTCGCAAAATCCCAAAATCTGATCGGTTTTTTTTTAGATGCTTATAGTTTAAGGTGACCACCTATCATTTCACCAAATACCATTTTTTCACCTTTGCAGTTATTACGTGATGTGCGAACACAATACGCAGCTTGAAATGATTTTCGCAAAATCTCAAAATCCAATCAAGATTTTTGAAAAATTCAACGCCTATGTTTTAAGTTGAGTGACCACCTATCATGACACCCAATTTCATATCATTCGCTTCAGCCGTTTTTACGTGATGCTTAAACAAAAAAAGCGTCACGGACAGAATGACAGAATGACAGAAGGACAGAATGACAGAATGACAGACAGACAAACTTTTTTTTGAGGGTCGCATCGGATTCCCGGGTGCTTGAAACGGATAGAAATCGCAAAATTTTTGAATCCAAGAAATGTACAGACAAAAGTCTAATTTTATTTATATAGATATGTGTAATGACCACAGAGTACAAAATGAATTTACTATTGAAATGATTATTCTAGAAGCAGCACGTTAAAATATATTATCGTGTCTTAAATACGCACTTTTGAAATACATGATTGGAATTTTTGTCTAGACAGCAGGCTAGACTTAAGAATTTGAATATCTTAGTTTCCTAAAAGAATGCGCCATATGTGTAACGGTAACCATGGCTACGCAATGAAATATGACGCCTGTATTAAGTTTCATACTTTTTGATTGATCACCTACAATTATAAGAATAAAGTTTGGCATTCGATATAAGGAAAGTTCTTAAAAATTAAACTTCCATTATCATCTTGAGAACTCTGTGAATTTTAAGCATTTCAACTGAACTATAAATTTGGGCTTCACACATAAATTCACACATTCATTAAAATATACATCTTCTGGTTACACATCTTCTGGTAAATGCAACAATTGCAGGATTTTTGTCCCATACGCATAATACTCAATGTCGAAATTTAAAAAAATATAATAAAGTGAATTCCAACTAGTGCATTCTTTAAAAATCATAATTTTAGAAATTTTATCGTGTGTAATTTAAGATTTCTGAATTCTTATTATTTTTTATACCAAATTATTATTTGAATACTAATGGTATTTTTTCTTGGTTTTTGGTCGTCATGATCACTTCGAAACGGTAGTGCAAGCGTTTCTAACTAAAAGAGTGTAAATGAGAATTGTTTTCTGAGAATAAAAATATCTAACGTCATTTTTGAAAGTACAAAACATATATTCATATAACTCTTGTGAAACTTATGCGGCTATTTTTTGTATCATGTTCTCATCCATATTCTTATATAGTTTCATATTGTTTGAAGCAATCATAGTTCTAAGGTAATTATATTGAAATTTAGTTCTATAAAATCATTAATAGAATAATAAAAGGGCAATTATGAATATTCAAATTTTAAGCAATATTATCCATAACCGAGACATAAAATACGTGTTCTTTAACACATATGATAACCGTGATTTTTAACAGATATGATAACCGAACTTTCAACTAAGATGTAAGAAAATACACAGCGCTGCATGCAAATACAAAATTTAATTTAGAAGTTTATACTTGGCTACGTTTTCTTTAGAAAAGCCGATTGATGTTTTCATTTCCTACATAATGTAGGTTTTGTGAGAAGTGTATTAAAATTGGAAAATGCTTGCAATTTTAATTCTCATTCTTGATATGGTCTTTCAATAACAGAAATGTTATTTTTAGTGCATTTTGTCCCTTTATTTTGAAAGTAATTTTCTTTAGATCTCAATATAATCTTCTGTTTATGTACTTGCAAGTTTGTTTAAAGAAAATAGAGCGCTTTTGTCCAGAGACAAAAGCATGTAAACAATCTAAAAATACTGTCCTAGTTTATGTTGTAAAAGATTCGAAATAAAAAAGTACTAAAGTTTCTGTTAGTAGCCTTTAATGTCAACATAAAAAACCTATATCTTTGAGGTATTATTGAACTACCAAAATGCTTCAATGCACAATAGTCAAAGATTTTGCGGGAATAAAATATTAATTATCATAAAAAAAATTATATGACGTTCAATTAGAGGAAACTTTGTATTAATACATAATCTTATTTTTGTTTTAAGTACTTGAGACTAATGTGTTTGACACTTTTTGTGAGTGCTTTAATTATATGAAAATTAAAGAAAATATAAAATATTTTGTAACATACTTAGGACACATTTTATTGTTGAATTTTTAGATATAATTCATATAATCAGTTACAGACTCGGTGAAGTCTGCGAAAAAAAAAGAAAAGAAAGAAAGAACACTTGGTAAAACTTCAAATCTAAATATATAGGTTACTGAATATACATAAACTAAAATTTATATGTCTGTGAAATATTTTGTATTTTTTCTCTCACTAATACATTCCCATACTTCATATTTAATAATTTAAAATTTTAATACATAAGTAATTCTATTAAGATATTCAAAATTAATTTTTGTAGCAATTGAAAGCAAAACTACAAAGCAGAGTTAAAAGCATAAGAGTCCCGCAGTGACCTGATCGCTTAACTACGTTCCCATAAAAACACGGCAAGTGAAACAGCATCCACCTTGGCCGGTGCTTGGGAGGGTCAACTCCCTCTTGGCTCGACTGCTCTGGGACCTGATACGCTAATGGGAGCTGGTACACGTAAAATCTGTCGTGGCTCCATTGTCCTCCAAGTTGTTAAACCATACTTCTGGAGGTGCCGATTTCGATAAGTTGGTCCTCCTCTCTAAATGGTTCAAAATTTGGAGATCCTGGGCTAAAGTCGGACTTCCTCCCATTGGGACTCACTAAAAATGCAAGACGCCCCCCCCCCCCTTGTTCATCGCCGCCTCATTTGGGGGGGGTCTGGCACCGCATGCAGTTACCGGTAGGCATAAGCAAAAACAACAACAAAACCATAAGATTTATTTTTGTAAAAAAGAAGTGAGTTCTTGCGTTGTAGTAAAAACGTAAAGGATGTCATTTTCTTATATTTAATACGAAAGAATTGCTTTAAAATTAAAGTGAAACTCGTGTTTTCTTTTTCCTTTTATCTCCTTTTTTCTTTTTTTTAAAGCATTACAGCATGCGAATGTTATAAGATTATGTAATTTTCTGAATTCATCTGAATTATGCAATTTACAACTTTCTGAAGGTGTCCGATTCTTATTATTTCTATTTCAATAACACAGGCCTGCGATGAAAAAAATACAAGGGAACTGAAAGCTGAACTAATTATATTTCTTGATGTTGATTTCAAAAATAGTAATAAAAAAATTCTATCAGGTCACGTTTTTTTGAAAAATTCGATTTTAGTTGGATTTTTATCAACATTTACCAGAAAAATGTTTCGGGTTGAATTTCTTCGCTCCTTGCCTGACCTTAGATTTATATTGGGCCATTTTATTTATTTGTGATTGACCATCATTCTACCATGGTGAAACTGAAATCTATACAGAATAACCCTATGTTATCCCCCCCGCCTTCGCCATTCCTCCCTTCACGTCGCGGTACCTCTATAACCAATAGCGTAGCGCAAATCCTTATCTCAGATCTTCCTGTTGGTTTGCTGACCTCTTAGGAGTGTAGTCTTATATAGTATCATGCATTCTCTGACATAGTGGCAAGTGGACATCACAGAAATAATTTTAACAATTGCTTTTCTCTGTGATTTTCGTAAAGCATGACCTCGAGTTCGAGACGTTGTGAAAATTTGCCAGATGACTTTTGTTATATATGCGGTGAATATAGTGTTATCAAAAACCGTATGAGGATCATTACATATGTTAAACAACTTTATCTTGCGTATTTTGGCATGAAACTCGGAGACCAGGACAAATCTTGGGCTCCTCATAAAGTTTGTGTGGAGTGTCTCAATGATCTACGAAACTGGTTGAAAGGGAAGATGCCTGCTTTAAGCTTTGGAATTCTTATGACATAGAGGGAACCAAAAAATCACTATGATGATTGCTACTTTTGTTCCTGCCATGTTCATGGGTTTAACCGGAAGAATTACAAGCTAATTTCCTATCCTGATAACATTCCATCGGCCATTCACCCCGTTCCTCGTGGACCCGGTGTACCAGTGCCTTTGCCTCTGACTGAATTGCCAGTCATCTCTTCAGGGTCTTCAGATCAAGAACACCTAGAAGTTACTGGCTCTGATACTGAATATAAGCCCTCTGGAGGTGATTCCCCTCAGCTTTTTTTCTCGGGTTGAACTTAATGATGTCACTCGAGATCTGGGCCTTTCAAAAGAGGCCGCTGAATTGTTGGGCTCCAGATTAAAAGAAAAAAACTTATTGGCCAAGGGAACCTCTCTTTATTGGTACAGGAACAGAGAAAAAGAATTTGTTAAGTACTTTGAGGAAGAATTAAATCTGGTGTATTGTTCTGATGTTCCTGGATTGATGACCAAATTTAATATCACTTACAATAAAGATGAATGGAGGTTGTTTATAGATTCCTCGGAAAGGAGCCTTAAAGCTGTCCTTCTTCATCGCGGAAACCAGTATGCATCTGTACCAGTTGGACACTCGGTGCATTTAAAAGAATGCTACGAAAACTGTTTCTCGTCCTCACCAAAATAAAATATGCTGACCATGGTTGGACCATTTGCGGGGATTTGGAAGTTATCTCCATGCTACTTGGTCAACAAGGCGGTTATACAAAGTACCCATGTTTTATTTGCGAGTGAGATAGACGTGATAAGAGTCAACATTGGGTCAAGAAAGAATGGCCAAAAAGACAAAAACTTGAACCAGACATGAAGAATGTTATCAGAAGCAGCCTAGTTGATTCAGAAAAAGTATTGTTACCCCCTCTCCATATTAGGTGTAATGAAGCAGTTTGTTAAAGCAATTCCAAAAGATGGCGGATGTTTCAAATACCTGTGCAAAAAGTTTCCATATTTATCCGAAGCCAAGTTGAAGGAGGGAATTTTTGTTGGTCCAGATATCCGCAAACTTATGAAGGATAAAGAATTTGAGACTAGCATGTCAACAAAAGAAAAAGAAGCTTGGGTTGCCTTCAGAGATATCGTTAGTAAATTTCTGGGTAATTTCAAGCATCCTGACTACAAAACAATTGTAATGAATATGCTGGACAAATTTCAAGCATTGGGTTGCTCCATGAGTCTCAAAATGCATTTCCTTCACTCACATGCGGACTTCTTTCCTGAAAATTTAGGATCAGTCAGCGAAGAACAAGGTGAGAGGTTCCAGCAAGACATAAAAATATGGAGCGTAAATATCAAGGAAGATGGTACAAGAATATGCTCGCTGACTATTGTTGGATGTTAACACGAGATAGGCCTGATATTAAACATAAACGAAGAACGTCGAAAAGAAGTTCCAAAGGAAAAAGAGTACGTTCTTAAATAGAAACATTTTTTTATTTGTTTCGTTCTTTGCTCAGTTTAAAATTTGCTTCAAATTGCAATATTTATATACATACATTTGCTCCTCTTGGTCAATATCTTTTAATATTATCAGTAAGATACTTTAATAAAAACAGATTAAAATAGTATACTGGTGATTATTTTCTAGAAGCTGTACCATAATTTGATTTTAAAAGTTTAAAATCGGGGTAACTTTCTGTTCTCTCAACCAAAGTCGACTCGTGTGAGCTGGGAACAGTGGTTTTCATCCATTTAAACCAATAAAAAACAAATAATAACATGAAATGATGGAAAATCATTTTGCCTCACCAAGAATAGATTATTTTACATAGATTTAAATGGATAAAAACTAGTGCTGCTTTATAGTACATGCAAATTTGTTCATAAGAATTCTTTTTCAAATAGGATTTACAAAAATATCGATACTGATTTAACAAAAAATAATGATGTGATGGAAAAACAATGAGGTCATTTTCGAAATCAGCACACCAAATAATATAAAAATAAGCAAACACATCTTTTGAATTTTTAAAAACTTCAATTTCGCAGGCCTGTATAATTTACTTTAAATACAACAGTTATAAATTGTACATTGAGATTGTTTTCGTAGTGCTTTCTGCTTATTTATACGTTTGAAATAAATTAAAGCACGGTCTGTACGTAACTACATCTTAGAAAAGGCCAGAAAGTAATGTCGCTTTTTCGCATGTCAATGTCTCACCCAGCCAAAACTGCTGAAATTAAATATAGGAAATTTCACATTGCGTTTTTCAGCATAGGTGCTAGATTAGACAGGATTTTCTAATATTGGAAACCTATTTCAGGGGTAGGAGCCAAAACACTCTTTTAGCCTATCCCGCGTGAATTCAAAGAAAAAAAAAGAGATATCTATAAATCTTACAGTGAACTATAACACACACGAATATTTAAAAATTAGTTTCAGGACATATTGAAATTCCCCATCATAGGAGGGTAGACGGGAGAAATAGGGTGGGTGGCCATATTTCTATAATGAATAATAATAATAATAATAAAATCTGAACTTCTCTCAGATTTAAATTACGCACTTGAGTGCTACATTATTATGATTATTATTAAAAGCTCGACAGGCATTAATGTGTTAACGCATTTTTTAAAGACACTTGTCTGGAGGCTTCTTCGTCAGTTAACTTTCGTCATGTCATAGTAAGATATAGAACCCCTCTTTATTTATGCTGTTTGAAAACAGTCGACAGTAAGATGAAAAGTGATTCGATGAAAAGTGACCGTCGATTCCTCGCGTAGAAAAGTCTTGTCCGAAAAATAAAGTAGTGTAAAAAAAAACAACGTACCAATGAAAAACCACATAAAATGCAAGAATATAGATTGGAAACTAAAAAAAAAATCCTACTCAAGCCCTTAAAAAACCACATTTGAAAAGTGATACAGTGCGTAGACAAATCGTGTCTACACCAAAAACCGTGATCGAGCGAAATAGCACTCAAGCGCTAATAATATAGGATTCTTACTTTAAAATGAAACAAAAATGATCCCATGTTTAGGCTATACTTGTTTGTAGTTAAACATTTGTTGGAAATTTATTTGCTCAAATAATATGCAAGAGGAAAGCTATTCTTTCTGGTCCCCCAATACTCATTTTAAACTCATTAAGGTAGATTTTGTTGGAAAATTTGTACATAATGATGCTAATATTTATACACATATTTTAGTGCTTAAGGTTGTAAGGTAATATGTCTCTTATAAACTTCCCAACTATAAATATAATTATAAATTTTGGTTCATAGCTCCAAAAAATTTTGAAAGCACGAATGAAAAACTACAATGAGACTCATCCATAACAGTTTGTTATGACAGAATATCTGACACAAATCTGAATTTTCACCGACATTTTAATAAAATCTACATTTAAGATAAATATGAATATTATAATACGTTTGAATATTTTGCATATGAATATATTCTTTCTCGTCATCACTAAAATTTAAAACAAATGCACTTAGCAAGTCTTATTCAAGAAAAAAGCCTTAGTTATTCATTTATCTAAAATAAAACCTCATAAACACACTTCTAATAATTCTTATAACTTTATACAGCATGCCACATTCTTCTGATCATTTCAAATCGAGCGAAATCGCAATAAAGTATTATGACTCTAAGCAGACTTTTCTAGAGTTTCAATATGAGTTCACAACAAACTAATCAAGATCCAGTCTATTTATTGGCATCCAAATTCCAATCCGGGTACCAATAACACCGAATAAAAATATCTTCAAAGGAGTACGTTCAAAGAAGGACTTACTAAAATTAGAAAAAACGCCAGGAATTTATAAAATTAACCATTTTTTTTATGAAACGTATGGAAAAATTTACATAGGTATGACTGAAAGGGAAAAAAAAGGGAGCATATTAAGTGCTTGTAGTTCAACAAACTTATCGAATCTCATTCGGCACTCCCTTAAAATCGTCGAAAATACCTAAAGAATAGCTGATAATAGAAATTGAACATATGCCCTTTTGCGTTAATCACTAGAAATTCATTCACCAGATGTCGCTGTAAATCACATGACAACCGCAGTCATTGATGATGCATGATACATTTTGTTCATGCGAGGAAGAGGAGAAACAAGTTTTTTGTGTGTATTTAGCCAAAAGTTTAGGTTGCCAGAAAAAAAAAATGGTGACTTTTTAAATGTCAGCAATAATGTTGACAGATCCCAGGTAACATCGACCGTTAAAATAACGCTAATTTACGGCGCTCCAGAGAAAACGTCAATTCTAAGCGTCTTTTCTGTTTAAAAAATGTTTATATTTCCCTACTAAGATCGGAAATCGGCAGCGTTTTAAATCCGTATATGTAACTCAAAATAAACTTTTAAAATTCTCATATGGCATACGTTAATTTAACGTAACAAGTTTTACGTTTAAAATGCGCTTCGAACAAACGCTGAAGCATTTTAACGCTTAAAATGCGCTTCGGAGAAACGTCATTTGACGGCATATTTTAACGATTAAAATGTTCTGCGGAGAAACGTTAATTAGACGAAACTTTTTGATAAAATACATAGAAAGCTCGATATTTTGTTATTTTAACCGTATTCCGCGGCTTGGGATTTTTTTAAATATTCGTAACGGTTAAGTTAAATTAACAATTTTACTTTTTTATGTTTAACCCTAAACTATTTATAAAACATTGCCCCTGTATAACTTTCTTTAAATACTCAAAATTTAAAAAAGTAAAATTTATAAAAAGGATCGTTATAAAGTTTTTTTTTTTAATTTTATTACCTCATTTCTTAATTAATGATATATAAGCGTCAAAATATTGTTAAGTAATGATGTACTGTATGCAATTTTTTTTCTCCTAAATGTAATTTTAAAAATTAGTAACCGTGAAAGCAGCGATTTTGCGAAATGAATGTGGAATTAAAAACATAAATATCTATTTCATAATTTTTACATCTTACAATGAAATATGTGAATTTCGCAATTAATAAGGCAAGTTTTATATCTGAAATTGCCATTTTTATGCTAAAATAAACAGTGCATTAGTATTTTTTTTAAGCTATAAAGTAACATAGAGGAAAATCTATACTCGAAAAAGACAATTTCGATGGACAAAATTAAAAATATAAGAAATATCATAAAGGGACATCTTCCGCGTGTCTCGAAGCAGAAGCCGATATTCCCCGTATAGACCTAAGACCCCTGTGCAGTATATCGGCTTTAAATCACAAACACCCCATTGCCTACTTTTAAAACATGTGTCTCAAGTATTTCCTCTTCACTCCTATTCATACTAGGGAGAAATGTCGATACTCTGCTCTGTCCACATGAAATCTAAATATCGCAACAAACAAGGGAAGTCTGGGGAGTGAAAAATCTTGATTCTGTTACATTCTTTTCCCGACTGAGTAAATTTTTACCGTCAGCAAGCCGGATGAAAACATTAGTTAATATTTTTGCTGCATCATAAAATGTCTAATTAATTGAATTATTCTAATCAATATAATTTATAATATTGCAATAAATGATTTACATTCGTAACGATTTAAAATTTCAAGCTTACTTTCATAGATTTAAAAAGTATGCCACGAAACGCTTAATATTACTTGAAAGTATATCTTGAAAATTTCCAAGTCCATTCTGAAAATACTGCACCTTTACCTCAATCATTAGCGACTCACAGGCGGGTAGTATGCTGTACAGTGGTTAGGAGCACGAGTCCTCTGATCAGCTGGTTGGGGTTTCTGTCCCAGAGAATGCAACTAAGGTAAAAGTTGTAAAAAAAATGTAATTCCCATGTTCGGTGACTGAAAAACATTTTAAACTCCTTATTAATAAATAAAAGCACCTGCTAATCGTTATTTTTTTATTTTTTAACTTAGTAAATAAAATATTATTGTGAATACAGATATTTATTTTATATATGCTTAATGTTACTATGTTCCTTAATTGATCAATTAATATTTCCTTTTTCATGGAGAAAAATGTTTACTCCATATTAATATTTTGTTTACTAACAAGCTAAATAATATAAAATGCAGTTTATTAAAGTAGTACAGTCTTTATTTAAAATTTTGATTCATAAAAAAGAAAAAAAAGCGTGATAATTACGTTAAAAATAAAGTAGAAAAGACGTGAAAATTACATTAAAAAATAAAGAAGAAAAACGTGGAAATTACGTTAAAGAAAGGTAAGGGCAATAATTAACGTATTTTTTACGTGGAAAGTGGCGGACATTTTAACGTTTATATTGCGCTCCGGAGAAACGTTAATTTGACGAAAGTTCGTCAAAAGGACAGGGCAAAAAGACGGTATTTTGCCGTTTATTTATCGGCTGTCTGCGTCTTGGATAATTGCGAGCTAAAACCTCTTGCATGTTTTCATGGATATGAAGTTTTGAATAATGATTATGCGATTAGTTCTAGATGCTGGAAGGTTTCCTTGGTATATATAATGTTGCCAATGATCATGAAAACAATGAAAAAACTGAAACAGTCAGGAAATTTTACTTTAACCTAAAATCTAAGGAAAATTGTAAATTTTTGGTAAAAAGCCCAGAAAATCTTGTATATCTAGAAAAGTTATTTGAAGTCTGCTTTTATGAATTAATTTTGTGCCATATGTCTTGAAAAAATAAATCTGACTTGACATCGGTGCGCAACAGCGTCAGAAACGGTAAAATCTTTACATATAGTTAACCTAAACTAAATGTACAAAATAGAAAAATGTTAAGTAAGCGGTGTTTTATTTTTCTTCTTTTATAACGACCTCCACAGAATAAAGACACAAATTCGTACAAGATAGTATAAGATCCGTAGAAAAGATCAATTACTGAAAAACTGTAAATGATTTTAGAACAACACATATGCATAACGAAAAAAAAGGATAGCATAAACTAATTTTTAAAAAAAGCGCACTCCAAACTACCAAAGCCAGTAAAAACAACCAGTGAACGCTTAAACGAAAAGCACGTGAAGAAAACATATTCAAAATATTTCATTCTTTCGCCGTTAGACTATTAAGTACTGCATAAGAAAGAACAGTGAAAAAAATTATTATTATTATTATTATTATTATTATTATTATTATTATTATTATTATTATATGTAGACCCTCAGATTAAATGGCACTTTTCAGGTAAATTTCTCTGATCTAAGACATACACACTGCATTTTAGATCTCAAGAATAGGAAATATCTCTTGGAGTTGACGTAGGTAATCAGACAACAATTTCTTGAAATCTTGAGAAAGCAAAAGTGCATGAATTGACTGTAGCACCAAGCTATAGTCGCAGAACTTGTCAAACCATTGTTTATAGTGCACATGTTCCACAATGAAATGCTACTGTGTCTTTAAATCGTTTCAATTTGCAATACTAAAATGAAGAAATTCTTCATTATTGATGCATTGTGGTCAATCAGAACAACGTTTTGTTCTTATATACTGCTATTTAATGCATATATGTTTAATTACATTCAAAAGTCTTGTCTGTGAATGTGCTTCCAATAGCTTTGTAGTTGTAAGTAGAGGTCAGCGCCGCCGCGCCACGCCGCCGCCGCCGAGGTATAGGCCGGCGCGCCGTCGAAGAACGCTGATTTTACACCACCGCGTACAATCGCTTCAAAACTTATAAAAAGCTGTACCTAAACTTTCAGTTGCTTATTTTTGTTTGGATACTTCTTAACGCTAGTAACTTGTAGAGATACAACTTAAATTTTATGAGTCAATGGCGCAATATGATATCTTTAAAAACTGTTTAAACATTGCATTATACCTCAAAAGAACATTATAGGTTTGAAATGGTTCATGAGAAGGTTATGGAGAAAAAAAAATGCTTTAAAGCAAATAATGTATCATCTGTATATTGATAACTAAACCCAGCCAGCCACGATACATCGAATTAACGTCGCCGTCGACGTAGTTTCGACGTAATCATCAACGTTAAAAATCCTTGGATATGTCCACCTGTTTGCCCGTCGAGCGCTGAACTTCTAGACGGCGCGGCGTATCACCCGCGAGGGGCGACCGTGAGAGATAACAATCTCGCTTAACTACGGCGCAAGAATGAAAAAGGGTGACCGCCAGGAAGAGAAAATCCCCGACATTGGTCGAACACTCGTCGCTATAACGGCAAAGGGGGACAGATTCTCAGAATCCGTTTATAAAATTCAGCTCATAGTGGTTGATTTTACGTTATACATTGTCGAATTGCTTCAACAGGACAGAGAAAACCGGCTTATATTCGTCTAATAGAAGTCGTTCCTTAAAGACTTCACAGAATTTGTCGAATTCTGACCATTTATAAACGTAGTAATTATGCCGCAATTCCAGACCTTTAGAGAATGGGCACATTCCATTTACATACGTCGTGAAGGAATGGAAATTCAATCTGCTCTGATCTTGTGCACTTTTGCCGTTTAAAAGGAAACACTTTATTTTTCTATAAAATACATTTTACTATTAGTTTGTTAGCTAATGAAAAATAATTTTTAATCCAATATGCAGAAATAACAAGTTTTAAATTAACTTCTGATCGTTTTGATAAAGTTACAAAATATACATTCATAAAAATTTCAACACAGAGAAAATATATGAAAGAAAAAATATAATCTTGATTTTTTGAATTTAACTGATCAGTAACTCGCATTAATAGTTTATGTCTCTAATTTACATTTTAAAGGATTTACTTTTTCCCCCGGTACATTTTATGAATTGTTTTAACTGTATTAGGTATATTCAATAAAAAAAGGGGGGGGGCGTTGTTAAATTCAAAGTTATGAACAATCTAAATAATTTCATATATTGTTGAAAAATGGTGAAAAAGTAACTTAAAAAATTAAATAAATATTAGTAAATTTAGTTAACTAATACAGTTTAAAATGCAATTTTACTAATAGTAAATATAATTTACTTATTTTATATAAAAAAAGTTACTTTTTCACCAGTATATGAAAATATATAGATTCTTTATAACAGTAGATTAAATAATTTTTTATTAAAAATATCCAATACAGTCAAAATGATTAATAAAATGTACCAGGGAAAAATGGAAACCCTTTAATATGTAAAAGCGACATCTGCTGTTTATGCGACTTACTTATGAGTTCAATTCAAAATCAAGATTATATTTTTAACTTTAATATATTTTTTGTATATGTTCAAACTTTTATCAATATATATTTTATAACTTTATCTAAACGATTAGAAGTTAATTTAAAACTTGTTATTACTGAACATTTAATTCAAAATTGCTTTTCATTAGCTAAAACCAGTAGTAAAATGTTTTATATTTAAAAATATAAAGTGTTTCCTTTTTTTTAAACGGCATGTGCGCAAGATAAGAACTGCTTGAATTTCCATGCTTTCACGATGTATGTAAATTGTATGTGACTCACACATTCTCTAATTATCTAGAATTGAGGTACAATTAGAACGTTTATAAATTGTCAGGATTCGACGAAATCGTCAAGGAACGACCTATTAGACGAATAAGCCTGCTTTTTTTATTATTTTTTCCCTGTAATAAAATGAGAACAAGTTTTCTATCTATAAATTTTAGTTCCCCCCCCCCGTCCCACGAGAAAAATCTTGTCTACTTCATTACACAAACAGTTTTTTATTTATCTCTCTTAATTCTTTGATTTGTTAAATTTTACTACTCCAAACAGGTTTATATTACATACTAGATGCATACATATTAGTATACAATTTAAAAAGAAAAAAAAATTACCTTTGCACAAAAAAGCTTAACCTATTTCATTCTAAGCCATAATGCAATAATGGTTGACTTTTGTTATAGTAAGCTCACATTAAGTAAAATCGTGCTTATTATGAGAAAAAAATATTTTATATGTTTAAGGTAAGCAGTTGATTTTATGGTAATTGTACCTGTATATTTCACTCTATAATAAGGAATAACAAGACTTATAATTAGCGATTAAAAAGGAAATGATTAAAAGAAACAAAGCACATAAGTATTAGTTAAGTAATTATGTAACTCACCTCTAAAATTTTGACAGCCGGAATTAAAATTAGTAGTTACCCCGACAAACTTCAACAACACCGGCCAACACAATTTAAAGAGAGCCAGACAAACTTATTAATACATGTCAAGCTAACGATAAATCGTGTTAGCATTAAACGTGAAAATATTCCAAGAGATTCTTGAAAAATATCCACTTTTATAGTTAAAACTATCGAAAATGTACTCTTCTGTGCAGCGAAGCTGAGCTCAGCCAGTGACCACGCGATGAAAATGGCGCTAGATCTGCCCTTGCATAAAAAAAACTGCGAAGCGAACCACGACCGAATACACACACAAAAAGAAGGAAAAAAAAGGCATCTGTGACGTGACTTCAGCGTTCTCCAAAATTCTGAGAAATCGGGTGGGGTGGACAGGTCAAAGGTCGTGTGAAAGGACACGGTAACGTTTGTCTCCCCTGCACTGTTTATTCGACGTTAAACTGACTATTAACTAAGCTGAAAAAATTTCTCGGTGCTCCATCTGTTTCTTCTTGGCTGGCTGGGGGGTCGCCGAAGTCATGAGCGGAAAATCGGCGATGTATTGACGGATTATAGACCTCGTGGGGGTGACAAACATTAACAGTCGAAGAAAGCCGCCTCCCTGACCAGCATACAACGGCTCTTTAAAACGTCGACAACACAATGTATGTTTGATCTCTTTTAAACGCTATTTTTTGCTGTAATTTTTCCTCGACCTATTTTCGACATTTCGACATCGGGAATACGTAATATTTACGTGTGTGCGCTTGCTGGGAAATGTATTGTGAATGTGCATATAAACAACATAAACCTACCCGATTTTCGTAAAATCTATTGTTTCAGTTTTGCACAAGAAATATTTTTTTAAAATGTACCTTAACGGCAAGCTCATACTCTGGAGCCCCAACAGTGGCCGAGCGCATAGCGCTGTGAACTGGGAGACAGAAGGGGTCTAGTTCAAAACCAGGTCGCTTCCGCCGACTTAATCGTTCCTAGTTTTCCGTGGTTTCCTTCGAAACTTAGCGTAGATACGGGTTAGGACCCCTTAGAAAGACCCCTACGGAAGGGCACTCCTCTAGAGATTTGTTCGAGCTCATTTTTCAAAGCCCAAGCCCGAGGACTTAATTCGAACAATAAAACCCACACAATAAAAACTCGAGCCCGAAATTTCAGCTAATAGATAAATAAAAGACAATTACTTCATTGATAGAATATCATAAAGTTTGCCGTTTGTTCAAATTAAAGACAAATATAATCGAGCCCGCCCGAGCCAGAACACAATAGTGATCTCTACACCCCACCCCTCGGCCGAGAGCCCAAGTGCAGCTAATTGTCCGTAATCGCACAACATCATACTCAAGACTTTTATTTTTTTGTTTCCAATGGCCGGCCACTGCCTTGGAAGGCTTTGGCCACAAAGGGCCGGAATTGTTGCCCACTTTTATGGGGGCACCTACTAGGTGGACCAGCGTCGCCCCTTACACGCTTAAATCCAAAGAGCAAAAAAAAAAAATGATGCATTGCGGACCGATCCGTTTCCATCACCTACCAAGAAGGTTTCGAAGAGAGTTTTCGAAAGATTCCGCGAAAGTGCTCTTTAAGTAATCGTTTTTCTGAGAACTCCTCTCCTCGCTTTCTCTTTTTCCCGAGAATTTCCGTCCTCGCTTATTGTTATATTCCGCTCCGCTCTTGTGATCGAAAAAGGCTCCTAAAGGAGACGCTCACTTTTGAAAACTGGCTCAAAAATCTCTCCGAGTGATTGAATTTCGCTCGTTTGGTTTAAGCATGTATGAAGGGACGGACAAACGGCAACCTCGCCCAGTCGGGGATCGAACCTCGATAGCCGGCAGTTGAACCCGAAACCGTAGTACGGTGTTTTACCCACCATACAATCCAGTCGGCTCATACTCTAGACTAGTTTTCATAATAACTCTAGTCTTCATTCTAGTCTTAAACGATCTCATTTTAGCTCCACTTTATTCATATATGTGTGTGTCTGTACGCATACACCCATTTTCATTATGCTCTTTTTCAAAAATATTCTCACGCCGCGGCGCGCCGCCGCCGCCGCCGGGTTTCTGAGGTCGTTACGCCTTCGCCGCAGATTTCCGCGCGGCGCAGACCTCTAGTTGTAAGTCCTATAGCTAGGTAGAGGATATGACAGGCCCTATATAATTATTTGATTTGTTATCGTTAAAAGTATTATCTTAACGATCTAACTATTTATTATGCGTTAATGCGTTAGCGGAAAATTCCCGTATGTTTTCTTTTATAGTCTCCGGAAAGAGCCAGCGGAGTGTGTTGCTATGACAAAGACGAATGAGATTACATACGTCAAGGCGAAGCATGTGGCAAATGAAGCGAGTTGCCACAAAAGCTCAAGACTTCTGTGCGATAGTGAGATAGCATTCATGCTTTATGTTACTTCCTCCGGTGGTTCACCATTCGTAGACTCTTCAATTTGAGGCATGTTATAGTTTAATTAATATTTTCATATAATCACCATTAAAATCACCCACACCTCCTTCACTATACTAGCCTATCTTTGTAACCCAGCAAACACCAATGGCCTTAACATATGTGTGCGTGTATGTATATGCTTAATAACTGAAAAATAAAAAAAAGTAAAAAATCGGATGTTTGGTTTAAAAATGAACGGAAAAAGTTAATCTTATTTCTGTGATATCTGATAAGATTTGCGTTTTCATTATTAAAAACAATTCTATTATTGTAGCAGCTTGAGTAAATAATATCTCCTTCTATTGACAGATTTCACGAAATTTGTATGCTAGACATATCTGGCGCTTTTGCAGAATCCACACACTGTGTATTATTGGAATCAGGTGCAACTTGAAAATATCGTATTACCATGTTTAGAGAAAAAATCTCTTCTTTTTTTTATGAATATTTTTCATATTATTCCTACAAAAAATCGGTGAAATATCTCTTTCTTAAGTTCAGAAATCAAAAATTCATTTACAGTTCAGCATTTATATTATATCCTTTAAAAATGCTGTCAGTTTCAAAGTAGCAGTATTAATAAGAAAAAAAATATTATTATAAATTGTTATAAATAATATAAATATTATTATAAATTATTATATATATATATATATATATGTATGTATGTATGTATGTATGCATGTATGCGAATTCAAATAATATTTTGAATTTTAACTTTACAATTAAATTTCAATCAACTTTTTGCAATATTTTAAATTACTAACTAAGGGACCATATATACACTCTAGAAGAAAAATAATTAACCTGGAATGAGTAATGCAAATCCGGCATAAATTGATAAGCATATAGGTTTCGATTGAAAATGCGAAATTTCAAATCATGTGATACTGCAGCGCATCTTAACTGAGCAACTGCACAGATATTACAGAGGAAAAAATTCAATTGCAGGTCATAATGTTTTCGCGAATTTCATTCCGTGTACTCATATAGACAGTAAATATGCCTCTCATACAGGTCTGCAAACAATATGCGCAGATGATAGTATTCCAGTCAAGAAGTGTAGTTGGACTTAAGGATGCATGTTTGTGAAATCACCGCTTGGACAGGATTGGTGTCACTGTCAGACTATGTTGGATGGCAGAACCATGACGCAACAGAGCGTCAAGAAAGAATAATTGGGCTAAGAGAGACAGCGGAACGGGAGGATCGATTCACTATCATAACGTAATTGAGAGCCTCAAATTCATCATTTTCTTCTACCAGTAGCGTGGCCCGGCGTTGCCCATGCAAGGGAAGAGAAATGCCCATTGCCCTTAAATATAGATTGTAAATGGAAATGTGAATGTGAAACCTTCCATTGCAATTATAAAAAAGGGGCACGGGACTTCCCTCTGCAACGAAAAAAAAATGTACACGGCACTTGATAGCGTACAGAGGTTACCGCGAATTGGACGTGGCTAGGCTGGAATGTGAATCCTCCCGCTGCAATAATAAAAAAAGAACATGGGACATCCCGCTGCGACAAAAAAAATTAACACGGCACCTGGTAGCGTACAGAGGTTACTGGGAATTGCTAGTGGTTAGGCTTCTCCCCTTCTAACTGTCTGTGTTCTAACAGTCATTTATCGCTAATACCTACGCAAATACTAAAAGCAAATAGACTCCAGACGTCGGTACGAGATTGTAAAGGGAAGGAATGTGAATTATCCCGCTGCAGTGATAAAAAAAGGGCATGGGACTTCCCGCTGCAACAAAAAAAAATTAACACGGCACCTGATAGAGTAAAGAGGTTACCGGAAATTGGATGTGGCTAAGCTGGAGTGTGAATCCTCCCGCTGCAAGTATAAAAAAGGACATGGGAATCCGCACTGCAACGAAAAAAAAGAACACGTACAGAGGTTACCGGAAATTGGACGTGGTTATGCTGGATGTGAATTCTTCAGCTGCAATCATAAAAAAAAGGATATGGAACTTCCCGCTGCAACGAAAAGAAAATGAACACGGGACTTGCCAACGTACCGGGTTACCAGGAATTGGACGAGGTGAGGCTTCTCCCCTTCTACTTCTCTGAGTTCTAATATATAGTGATTTATCATTAGAGTCTGTGTATTTAGAATAGGCGGGTCAAGGTAGCAAGATTTTCCACTTTTTTCTCTTTCCGTCCATCGTTGCCATAGTTGCGTCAAATCTCAGTTTTTCCGCACATGATTTCGTTATCACAAGGAGAACGCGCACGCGATAAATGGGAAACAGCTATCGGGACTCTTTAACTGATGTATTGAAAATAAAAGAGTACGACCGCTCTATCAAAGGCGCGACGAGGGAGAAAACCAAGCTGTCTGAATTTCTCGTAGTGGCAACTCGAAGGTGGGGGATGGTGTATTAGGAAGCGCTCGCCGTTTAATCCCATCTCTCTCTTTCACCCTCCAACTCTCACCCCCCCTCTCTTTCACCCTGCCACCCACACCCTACACACAGGACGAAATGGGGATAATTTGCTACCTTTGTTTCTGGAACTTACATTCCGGAGAGAGTTTTAACCTGCGAAATTTTCAGAAAAAAAAATCATGTAGAAAAATATAATTAACATTTTTGCACGGTTCAAAATTTAAAAGAGGGCAAAATCAATGTTTTATCAGCAGTGAAAAGATGGAAAATTTTCGCTAGTTAGATTTTTCGATACAACAGTTTAAAAATGAAAAACAGTAGAATTTGTTGAAAACTGGAATTTCTGTAAAAAAATACCAAAAATCTACAATTTATAGTACGTTTTTTTAACAAAGTTTATTTGAAAAAGAAGTCTGTAGTTTACGATGATAAAAAAAAATAGTTTTCGGCGAAAATTTAGCTCGCGAAAACGCAAAATGCCAGAAAAAATGGCCAAAAACCTTACAAAACATAAAATAACTAAAAAACTGTTAATCCGGTTAATTTCTTAGCTAACATTAGCTTTCTCTTGATCTGTTTAGTTAGTGTGCCAAATATGGTCCAGATCCGTTTAACGGTCTGAACTCCTATAGCGAACAAAACAAGCAAAATTTCCTCTTTTATATATATATATATATATATATATATATATATATATATATATATATGTGTGTGTGTGTGTGTGTGTGTGTGTGTAGATTCTACGTGCACCAAGTGCTTTAGTGACGACAAGGATCATTAATAGGCGGCTCAGAGAAAGGGAACTGAGGAACTGAGCTCACAGCGGCCCCTTCCGCCGACTACCATTGACCTCTGTACACAGGCAAGCCCGTCTGCGCCTTTGTCGGGCACAGTCGATCTCTTACGTCAGACTGGAGTAGAATTGTCTTCATTGGTGAGGTGAGCCACGTTTCGAATTGAGCCCCTAGTGTTCAACAAACACGTATCTAGAGCGGTAGGATGCCAATCTGACTATCGTCCGCCATATTGACCGGCAACTTGGACTGACGGTCTGGCATGACATTTTATTTCATAACGAAACTCCTTTTTTTCTCATCTACCATCAAACCCTTCGATCTTGCGAGAGTCAAGGGTTCTCTACTTTTCAAAATTTCAAATCAAACTGCAAAATGCATTATTGATGTTCTAGAGATTCGCCAGTTTGCTGCAATTCTTTTCTCTTTGGCTCACTCTAACAGTATTCACTGTACGTACACTTATATTTTCAACCAATTTGCTAGAAAATATATGTGGCGCCCCTGGTCCCAGCAAACCTTGGGATTTATGAGCTGGTTGTTCCTGGTATTGAAAATCCCACGTTGTTTGTATCTTTGTCTGTGGTCTAGCACGGAGAAACGTGTTGGTGTACATTTTTTTCCCCCCTAAAAATGCCAAATTTCTGCTCGGTCTTGTGTCAATGCGCTATTTAAACAAGGAGCTTTAAAAAATTGTATTTTACAAGTTTTAATACTTTAACTGATCTTGAATGCCATCTGCATATACATGTGAGGTATCAAATTGTAAGTTTTTTAAAGTGGGATGGAAAAAAGCTAGAAATGTTACGCCTTCGCACAACAATTTTGTAGATACAGAGATAGATATAGATATTTTACTTATTTAGAAATTCCATTCAGAACTCTCATTTTTTAAATTGATATTCTGTTTACCATTTATTTACTTTGAATTTTGCCAACCACATTTATAAAATGTCATTACTTTTTTATGTAAAGTCTTCGAAATTTGTATATATAACAGGTGTTTAATCTGTTTATGAAACTGGCGTAAACATCTTAATAAGTTCAGTAAATATCATTGAAAAACACTATGCTTATTCATGTTCCTAAGATGAAAAATCATTTTTCTGAAAACATGCTTGAAAAGGATATGAATAAATATGAAATACTGAAACTAAAATAATATATATGCAAGAGCTACCTTGCGAAATAAGAAAACGAAATACTAGAAATATTTAATTTCTTGTGCATCCTTTCTTAATTCCAGTTCCCATTTCTGCTAAACTAGTTATTTTAGTTGAGATATATTTTTATTGGGAAAATTTACCGAATAAAACGTGTCATATTTTTGTAACTGAAAACACATTATATTGAGCAAATACTTAAAACAAAATCATAAATCTTTAGCTTTGAACCGTACGACATATTTGGATTGTGGTATTCATATGTGTTGTGACAAGATTTGCTTTAGAGAGTGATATAGAATGATGATGAAGTTAAATCGCAGGTTATTCTTTTTTCTGTATAGTTATAAAACAGCGCAGAAAAATTTGATAAATTTTTCATTAATTCAAATATCGTAAAACTGAATTTTAAAAAACAGTCAAGTCCGTTTATAGCGTATAATATTTATTTATAATTTATTTTTGCAGCTTCGTTCCTAAAATACAGAAAAACTTTGCTTTTGAGAATCAACTAGAGCTAACAGAATGTCACGTTCAATGTTTCATATATTTGATTTGAAGCGTTCATTTAGGATGTTCTACTCTCATATAAATGTTTCATTTTGAGGAACTTTTCAGATGTGATCGAAGAATGTACATTTATAAGAAGGCATAATGTTTAGGCCACGTAAAAAATCAAGCAAAGTCTTTTCCATGTTCAACTAATGCCATAATTATAATTTTTATAACTGGATTTGGCGTGGCAGTAGCATGCCAGATTAGTTAAAACCAAAATTTCCTAATTTTCAATGCAGGTTTAGTGATCGTTCATGTACGAACAATTTAAACTATCTACACGCAACTGCATGCAGATTTGAATATTTCACACGTATTTTTAACCTAAACCAAAGCTTACAGAAGTACACCATCCCATAAATCCTGTAAATTATGTGAAGAAGAAATCTGTTAACTGAAGCAAACGAAAAACAAAACATAATTCGTTCTGAGTTGGTTCTGAAAAAGAAAAGGAATAAAATAAATGAAAACAAAATAATAAGAATAAAAATAAAACAAGAATCTTCTGCAGAAATACATCAGACTAACAGATAAAAACACGAGATAAATTCAGTCGTAAAAAGAGAAATATCAGATTTGTTATGTTTAATCTCATTTGCTATTTTCTGCGTGATCTGAGTTTTTACTTAATATAGTTATTTTATTATTCTGAAGGCTTCTGCAAACAGTGCATCTGCGTATTTATTTACAGTCTTCTCAGCGAATGCATATTGTATGTTTACATAACAATTTTTACTCAGATTCGCAAAGAATGAGTTATCGGATTCAGGACTGATGGGGAAACTGTTTGGGACGTGTGGTTTGTTAAGAAAATGGGGGAAATCACAGACGCGCATACACACACACAAAGAAATTATTCAGCTATAGAATGATGATTTTAAAAAACTATAATTTTCTATCATTTTTTTAAAAATAAAATGAATTAAAATTTAAAAAAAACATACAGGCGGAAAATATAAGATTGAAAAAAGTTTCCAATTTAGAGGTAGTATTTATAAAAGGTGATCCAGAACTCCTGCGATAAAACATGTAAGCATTAACAGAGGAAACCAAGAGGGTTTAGAATCACGCTGCAGGGTAGGATCGGTAACGTTATTTTCATTTGAGAGTTATTAATCATTTTAATAATTAATCTTGTTATCACATATACCTACTTTAATAATCAGTTCTGTTAGTAAACAGCTTTATTCAACTGTTTTCTGTGAAAAATTCCATTAGATTTTCATCAACCATGCTCGGAAAATTCGCTATTTTTTCAAAGCGATTATTAACAGGTACACTAAGACGATGTTTCCGACCTCATATCGCAGTGTGACTCTAATCTGTTTCCGTTTCCTCTATATGTATTTTGCAAGCGTTCTGAACTACCCTTTAATACGAGGCCTGACTGAAAAGTATCCGAATTTCTCTGTTAAAAATATATCAACTACGTGGAGAGATCCAGACCCTAATCCCCAACGTAGTAAAGAATTTTCACCTCCGCAGATTTAAACTGCTGAAAAAAACATTTGGAAGACCCCTAGTAGCACAATTAGTCCAAAAGACGTTTAAAACACGTTTTGTAACGTCGGAAAACGTGTTTCCAACGTAATTTGAACGTTTTTTGAACTAGTTGTGCTACTAGGGGCACTTAATTGTGTTTTGCATTATCTCTGAAAGTGGGATCTTTTCAATGCCGATTTCTTTCAGCCAGAAGCCACAGGCCCAGACAGCACAGCAAACTTGCATCAAACTTGCAGCAAGCTTGATTTATTAAGTCAATAAGCTTGAATTAAGCTTGAAAATTCCAGTCGTGTAAGCTTGATGCAAGCTTGAATCAAGTGTTCTAGTTTACACTTGCCCAGCTTGCATTAAGCTTGACATTTCAAGCTTGAATCAAGCTTGACATTTCAAGCTTAAAAAATGTTCCAAAAAAAAATCTAAATACACGGGGCGCACGCGCCCCACATACTTTATTTTTCCGCGCATTTTCCCCCTTTATGCTGTAATTTTAAGTTATTTTAATCTGTTTCCATCGAGTGTCCGTCGCTAGAATAGAACCCGGGACCTTTCGATTAGTAGCCGAGCGCGTTATCCATTCATCCACCAGAGCCTTATGCAGCTATGCATAAAGTTTGAAGTAACTTATTAAGCGGTTTTCTGGCCAGATTGATAAGTGGGCGATATGTTATTTGTTTTTTATTTTTTATTTTTCCATGGGATGCATCAAAATCAAAATAATTTTATGTGTGATTTAGAGATTCTACTAATAGGGAAATAAACATAATATAAACTTAAGAGCAACACGTGTTTTAAAACTTTCGCAACACTCATGAGCAATACTGCCGCTGGCCAAAATCGAGACAAACGACTGATTTTGAAATCAATTTCGTAGTATAATTGTATTTTATTTTGAAGAATTTCCATACTCTCTTAATAATCAAGAGTGAAAAACCAGTGCTGAGGAGTGATATATCACCCTACCTTCGTGACAAAAATCAGCCAACCTCCATAGAGTGAGAAATCACTATTCTGAAGAGTGACATTTCTGACTCTGGACTAGGAGTGAGAATTCAAAAACCCACTCCGGGAAAGAGTGCCTCACTCTAAGGAAAGGGTGACAGCACGCCATCCCTTAAAGAGTGGAGCGCTCTGATCAAGAGTGAGCTATGACCCTTTTTAAGAGTGACCGTCACTTTTTATAGGGTGATTATTCGAGACCGTATCCAGGGGTCCGGACCCTCCCCCCTCCCAAAAAAATTGATTTTTGTTAATAAAATAATAATAATGACGTCTTTTTGTGAAAAATTCTGCCTTTTCCACGGTTTGGACCCTGCCTGAAATTTTTGTCTGGGTACGGCCCTGGATTTATTCCTTGCATATGCCTTGCTTCTGGCTATCACTATTTTAGGGAAATTAAAATAATTCCTTATAAATATATATATATATATATATGACTGTATCTGGTAACAGCATTGATTATTATTATTTTTTAAATATTTGGCAAATATTAAAAGATATTTTCTATATAGCATCAATATTTATCCAATCTTGTGAATTCATTGAAAATAAAATCCAATATTATAAATTTAATATTTTGCCCATTTGAAGTCAAATTTTAATACTATTGAATCTTAAAGTATTTGAAATTTATCAATAATATTGAGTGTATATTAGAAATATTTCCAATATTATTAAGTACTAATTACTTTTAATTATTAAAATTTACATATATGTGAATACTTTGAGAGTAAAGACCACTTCCAGTATTGGTAAAAACTAGAGTTTAGCCCTGATATATGCTCAAAATGTTATTATCATTTGTAAAATTTTAATTAACATATGAAGTGTGTATTGAAATATTAATTATATATTGAGAATATTTCTGAAGTAGTTTCACTACCAATGAACTTTTAAATATTAACTCAATATTGTGAAAACATTGATATCAAAAACCAATAATGGTACAAAGTAGTAAGTGAACACATTGAGAATAAACACAGTTTCCAATATTGGTAAATAAAATTCCAATATTGGTAAAAATTAGCATTTAGGTCTGATAAATTCTCAAAATAACTTTATACTTTCAGTATGACTATACTAATACCTTTTTCCACTGAATTTAACATACAAAAAATATATTCTTAATACAGGGTTGTATTGGAAATATTTTTGAAGTAGTCCTCAATTGATAAATTTTTTAATGTTAACTCAATATTGTTAAAAAAAATTGAAAACAAAGATCAACTGTAACTTCGTCAAATGTATCAAATGTAACTTCGTACAAAGTAGCAAAGTTAATATTTGCCTCAGATATATTTAAAATGCATTTATAGTATTTGATATACATTGGAAATATATTCAATATGGATAAGTAATTACTTTAACATAACTTTATACCATTTTTAATTTTTTTGGTTAATATTTACTCAATATTACACTGGGAATAAAGCTAGTATTGGTAAAAAGTAGAAAGTTGATATTTAACCATTATATTGTAAAAATTATAAAACTTTGCTGCTATTGAATCTAAATTAAATATATTTAAAATGTATCTGCAATATCGAGCGCCTTGAAAATATTCTTCATATCGTACAAGTAAATATTTTTGCCGCATTTACCCCCCCCCCCCAAGTTTGCCCATAGGCAATCTTTAATACATCATAGCTGGATATTGGGTATATCTATTAGAAGTCCAACATAAAATAGATTTCTCTATTAGAAATTTGAGGTGTGATCTCTCTAATGAGTAAATAACATCTATAATATTATACAGGT